>JAFBJR010000121.1:3671882-3981580 GCA_016785285.1 Brachirus orientalis
TTATTTTTTTTTTTTTTTTATTTTTTTTACAAACAATCATATTATTGCCAAAATCATGTCCCCCAACATGATGGAGTGGATGATGTAGTGCATCTTGTTTTGCACTTAATCATTTTCTTTTCTGTGTACAATGCTAATTTCTAAGTTGATGTACAATTTTGTGAATAAAAATGAGGACAAAGAAAGGCAACACACCAGAGTGTGATATGATGAAGCAGCCACGGTGAGACATGGTAAAAGAAAAATGAGTGTAGAGGGCATATTGTATAGAGGAGTGACACAACCAATGGCTGGATTTTGACTTAGATTGTGTGTCATTGACTCTGTTCATCACCACAGTGGCTCACAGAATGAGAAATACAGCACTTCAAGGCCTTGACAGCGTATCGCTGTCTAACTGTCACTTACTCATTGAGAACCTAGCCACTATGTGTCTTCACTCACCTTTCATCTACATCTCTTTCTTTCTCTGTCTGTCTCTCTCTCTGTCACTGTCAATCCGTCAATAATCTGAGACGTGTGTGTGTGTGTGTGTGCGAAGGTTCACAGAGGGTATAGTGTAGTCCATAAAACATTGTAATAAAAATTACAATTAATTTTAGATTTGCTCAAATATACATCAACTTAATTGATCTTATACAGCTTGGTAAAACCTGTCACTCACATGTTGTATGCTTTTGCTCGTTTGAGAAATGGCTGGGTCTAAACAGAGGTGCAAATATATGCCCTGACATTGTTTTCCACAGAATTAATTCAATCAATTATGGCTGCAGGGATGCTCAACCTGCAGTGCACTCTTGTACACAACAAAGCCAGAGTGACAGGTACACAGACTAGAGAGAAAATTAGAATTTCTCACATGAGAGAGAACTGTATTGCACACCTCTTGCAGGTACATGCACAGATTTAGCTGAAACTATGAGGGTGCGTCTTTGTGTGGACAGCAAAAGCTTAATGGAACAAGCAAGGAGAAGGTAAATACTGTTGCACCAACAATGAGAAGTGTAATGACATTTTGGTTTAGTTTGAAACTCTGCCAGGACAAATTTGAATATGCTGAGTCATATGACATACTGTATATAATAAAAGCTGAAATTCTAACCTATTGTCTTTGATTTGAAAGATATTAAAGATACAAAGGAACCCTAGCAATAGTTATTGTCAATGCCTTCACAGCACTGTCTGTGAAAATAACCCAGGATAATAGGTAAGAGGAAATGAGAAAAGATCAGAAGGATATCAAGGAAGAGATGAGCAGGTTAGCATTGCCCCTCAGCATGAGGATGCTGTATAGTGAGATGCAGAGATGAATGGATAGTGAACACTAAAGGTTGACAGGTAACAGTGGCCTCTCGGAGGTGTTATAGAGAGGAGGGGTTGGGGTCGTCTGCCTAACCAGCTGGTCAGCCCTCCTGCCAGCCGACTGTCCCTCTAGAGGCCAATTAGATGGGAGGAGGATAGAGCTAGCAGCACTGGAGGACTCCCCAAGGCACACACACAAATACACACATCAGTGCTGAACAGTTCATGCAATAACAGAAGATCCCAGACACACAGACATTAGTGCTGAAAGTGCTCAAAAGGCAAATTTTGACTATGATTTAGTCATTTTGTGTCACTTTTAAAGTTTAAGGTGATGAGAAATTAGTTGTTGTTTTTTAACACTATTATAATCCATTAATACATTGTTGTTTTGTGGCTCTAGGAATGGCAATTTCTGCTGGTTGTTTGATGGTCTCTTAATCTTTAAATGACAATGGTATAAAGACAATTACAGACAGATAATAGGAAGCAAGGCATCGTCATTCTCATATGTTGCCTCACTGGTAGCTAAAAATTGATTGAGCAGGCTTTTTATTGTTTTCTTAATTTTGTTGCATTTGTCTTGAAGTACTGTATACTCGATGCATAATACATTCTCCATTAAATCAGAGAAAAGATACATAATGTTGTATAAATACAGCATTATGATTCTTTTCCTTTGTTGTTTAGATGTGCGTGACCACTGCTAAATCCTGTAATCTCTGCTGCAGTAAACACATATCCGTGTTTCCACTATAGGTATGTGTTGATATGTGTGTAATTTACCTCATGACCTTTAGTTCATCTCCACCATCCCTGTCACGTAGAGAGGGTTAGAGGGAAGGTGGGTCCATATTGACAACCAGCCACACTCTCTAGGTACAGCACTATTAATGTTATATCTTTTGAGAAGGGAGGAAAGTTCTTATGTATGTCCAGTATTGATGGATTTCACTGACTGACCTTTAAATAAATCTCCAGCTAATATAAGTGTAATCACAGCCAAAGTCAGTTAGACAAGCACAAGCCCCATCTCTACTCCTCATGTCTTCCCTTATGCACAAAGACCCAGATATCCAGAAATGCAAGGACAGCAGCTAAAAAAAAGTGACTCTCTTTTAATGTGTGCTTGAAGCATTTGCTTTGGGAATTAGTTAAATCCCATGGACTTTCCTGTACATTAACATGTTTAATACAGACTGTAATACAATAATACAGTTGTAATAATAAAAGCCTTATCTAGTCTCCCACTGAACATTTGAGAATTGCTCATAAAATTGCACAAAATCTGGTTTATTGCACTGACTCAGTTTCCAAACCCAATAAAGATTTCTTTTCTTTTATTCTATTCATCGTTCTGCCTAAAGTTAAAGGCATTTATAATGTTGATGTTATACTGTACATAGGAATGTACACGACCTTTTGTTATACCCAATGGTCCACATTTTCTGTCCATGTGACAGGTGATTATTTTGCTCTTGTGTTGTAGTTTTATGCTTTTTCAACCCCACCTCACACATTTCTTTCAAATATTGAAAGCAGATGTGTCCCATCGGGCTCATAACTTGGGGTGTGCCTTCACCTCATGCTCCTAGGTCAGCATGTAGGGGTGCACAGAAGAATTATTTTAAATCCTGAGGGAGGAAAGTTTTTTTTTTTTTTTTTTTTTTCAGGTTACCTTTTCCTTAGAACAGGTACATGACCCATCTCCAAAGACAGAAAGACACATAAAGGAGGACTATTTATCCTATTTCCTCACAGATTGAAAGAGAGAGGGTGACAAAGACTGAGTACATTAACTACAGGCAGCAAGTGACTTACCACTAATTTCCAAAATAGATACCAAAAACAATGTGTGGTCACAGCAAATTTAACAATTATAAATGTATTTATTTACAGTATTGCATGCACTTAATTGTATATGCACATAAATCCACTAATCATTTGACCTATTTGTGTAGCAGAAGTACACATGTTACGTAAATGGACATGGGTCTTGGCTGTGCTTTCTTTAGTAGTCATAATACATACATTTGTGACATTTCCTTTTTGTTCAATTTATGTTGCAGTCCAAATAAATCATTGACACAGAGAGAGAATGAAATCATCTATACTATGGAAAGAGAATATTTACTGTGCCAATGGGTAAAGTCTTCCCTTTGATTTCAACATGATCAGAACCTGTACCAAAAGATACAGCACAGATATAGAAACACCTGTATTTCAAAGAGTTGAGTTGAGTTGAGTTAAACCACCTCACATGTTTTATCCTTGAGAGGCAACATGTTGGTTTTCCAAAGCTGATAGCTATGAAATAAAACAAATGTCATTTAGTAATAAAGCCACAGTAAATTCCACAAGGTTTAGCAGATACACTGTTAATTGTACACTCTATTCACCCACAGACTGTATGTAAAAAGTAAATGGAATCTTCCGGTTCTGCCAAGGATGCCAATACAATGTCCATTTGAACTGAAGTCTATGGGAAAATAAGCTCATACCTGTCACTTGATTCATAACACCAGTAAACATTTTTCTGACAAGTTAATGGTCTTAATCACTAGTTTCAAGTCTTCTACAGTAGCACATAATGTACATTTTTTAATTACCAGATTATGTACCAAATTATATGCTGACATGTCAAGTCAGTGGGTTTGATTTAGCTGATAAACTGTCAATGTTTATGTCATTGGCCGGTGACATAAACATTCTGCCTTTACTGTCCTTGAGGTAGCACTGTGCTGCACTGTATGTAATCAGTGTGTTCCTTAGAATTTATGTAATCACTTTTGCCAGTGTCTATTAGGATGCCACAATTTGTAGTGATTTTAATCTTTTATGTCTTAATGTATGTCTTAATTTTCAGTTTTTGAGTTATAAGTTATGAGTGATAATCATTAGTGACACATTGGTATTAATGATTTTGTGACATTTGCTCTGCTCACATGTGTAACTCCATTCTCTCTCTCTCTCTCTCTCTCTCTCTCTCTCTCTCCTCTCTCTCTCTCTCTCTCTCTCTCTCTCTCTCTCTCTCTCTCTGTGCCTCCCAGTGGTCAGCAGGCCTTCTTACTGGAGAATGTTCCCTGTAAAAACATCAGCTGCCACAGTGTCGGAAGAATGTTTCACATCCACTGGGACCAATCAGATTTGGGAGCCATCCAAAACGCAGTTATGGCAACGTTCTTTGACATCTACGAGGATGTGAGTACATCTTGCAGACAGAAGCTCACAGAGTAATGAACAATGCTTAATTTGGTTAATGTAGAAAATTAGAATAAGTATATTAATAAGTTAAGTTTTTTTCTGTAGTGATTTAACCAAAAGGGTTGCAATCATCTTTTCATTCTTAGAAGAAATATTCCAGATTTGGACTAAGAATGGGATAGTGCCATGTTCAGTTTAGTGGGTGTTTGTATTCAGCAATTCAGTTAAAAGCACACACAGCAGTTTGTGTGTAATCCTACTGTGTTCTATTTTTGCCAGTTTTTGTATTCTCAAGACAAAGCACTTATCTACTTTGTATACTCTTGTGCTGTTTTTTCCACATCCTCCATACATGCCATTATTATAATTACACATGAACTTATTCTTCCTGATTACTACATGGATTTTGATTATTTTAATTTAAAAATTGAGCACACAGCTGCTATAAGAAAAATGACAGAATCATGCACTCTGGCAGAGTGTCAAAATAAACATACACATACATGCTCCAAGATGATGAGGAATAATATTTTGCAGCTGTACTGTATTGCGAGTGTATGTGCTTATTTTATCAGGAATTTATTATTATTACTTGTATGGTCTGTTGAATTGAACCCGCTTTCTTCATCTCGCTCTCTCACCCACCCTAGAGAAAGACATTTTGAATGGGAGAGAGAGAGAGAGAGATAGTGGTGAAAGGAGAAATGAGGAAGAATAGAGATAAGATAATGCTGTGTCAGTCACCCAGAATGTTAGAGGGATAAAAATGTACATCAGAGGGGACACACACACACGCACGCACACACACATAGCATGCTCTCATTGTCCCTTATCTATATGCCTTTCTTCATTTGCAGGGTATATTAGACATGCTGGTTCTGAGCCAGGCATCAGGCAAAAATGATTTGATCATCCATGCTTTAAAGAACAATTTTGAAGCCGATGCCTACTTCGTTAAAGTGATGGGTAAGTAGCTAATTATCCCAGTGTGCTTATTTCCTTCCTTTCACATACCTAAGACTGTTTTATCCCCTTATAGTCCAAATTTAAAATCTGAAAATTAGACGCTTTCTCTAGATTTTTATTTAGATTTTATTTTGGTGGTGAAAAGGAACTTCTTGGGCTTTTTGTTCTTTTTCAGCCTAAATTAAAATAGCCAAGGTCAGCACAAAACCACTGCAAGAAATGCACCTTCTCCCAAAAGGTCATGTTGAATTCTGCTTTAGTTTTCATTTCCAGCCTCTCAAGGAGAAGCAGGCTACAGTTTAACAATGGCCACATAGAAGTTGTTGGAAATTTCCTTTCTCTTTTTTTTTTTTTTTTTGCTTGCTTTACTGTTTATGTTTGGTCCCTTGTTTTCCAATTTGTTGGCTGGTTATTCTTTTAGATACCGTATTCCATGCCAGATTTTCTCTCTGAAAATGTGAAAAGGTTCAGACTCAATAAAACTGTAGGTGTTTGTTTAATTAATTATAATAATTTACCATTTTACAAAGCACATACAGTATATCTGGTGCATGTCTCATGTAGTGATGACATCCAGAGGTTCAAAGTCAGACTGCCATCTTAATTGCATTTTCCTGTTCCATCTTCTTCTGTGTAATCTGTCACTTTACTTTTTTGTCTGATAAAGGCATCAGAAATGCCAAGAAAATAATCTATTCTTTCCTTCCCTCCCTCCTTCCTGTCTTTATCCTATATTTGCAGAGAAGACAACTAAATGTTCACTAATGTGCAGTACACCATCTTCCAGACACGATGTCTGACTTAAAACAACTCTAGATTCAATATCTGTTCTCAAGGTTCAGAAATAGGTTCATATATATTTGGCACATGGCTTCTTTTCAGACATTAGATAGTATTTTTCTTTGTTCTATTTTGTAAAAGTGTTTCACTAAAAATCAAGGCATGTTCTTTTGAAATCAAAATGCTGTTACATTGTAGGTCCTAGTTACATTTGTGGAAAGCAAAAATAGTTCCACTCTGGGATGGGTCTTTGCACAGTTTAAGCTTTGCCCATTAGTAGGAAATGTAGCACTGTTTATTTCAGTTGCAGTACAGTTGGTGAACAGTTGTTTTGTCTTTTGGGAAGGATCGTATGCACTCAAACACACACAGATGCACACATAAATCATCACCATGCCCTTGTAAACATACAGGCACATAACTTATAACACTTACAGTAAGTAAATATTAATTTCACAAATTTGACTTATGCATACAGTGGCCAGAGATGCAGTATATGATATTTGTTCTCATTAAAGAAACATTTGGCAATTCAGTGTATTCCAAGCCAAGGCCTGAACATATACTCCACAGCATAAACAACTGTTCACAATCCACGTGGGTCACAACAATGCTCATATATGGCATTCAGCAAGTTCAATTGATGTCCAAATGACAAATGACTACAGACAGCCCACTAAGTCAGAAATCATTGGGCTAAATCCCATCCATCCATCCATCCATCGTCAATTGCTTATCCGGAATTGGGTTGCGAGCCCCAGACTTCCCTTAGTTAATAAAGCCCAACCACCTCAATTAACTCTGACTGGGGGGATCCCAAGGCACTCCCAGGCCAGTGAGAAGATATAATCTCTCTACCAGATCCTGGGTCTTCCCTGAGTTCTTCTCCCTCCTGAGGTACCATATGATCTTCCAGAAGTGCATTGAAAGCTTTAAACATCCACCACTCAGGTATGATGTCCCCAGCTTCCACATGGATGCAAGAAAAGCTCCTTCAGAGGTGGGAGTTGAAAGCCTCTCCCCAATACATTCCCAGATTTCCCGCAATACTCGTATGTGCTTACCAGGTCTGTCCATGGGTTTCCCCTTCCATCTAACCCAACTACCAGATGGTGATCAGTTGACAGCTCTGCCCCTCTCTTTACCCGAGTGTCCAAAACACACGGGTAAAGAGAGGTGATACAATCACAGAATCGATCATTGATCTTCATCCTAAGGTGCTCTGGTCCCATGTGGCAGACCCGGCCACCTGGAACTTGCTGATGGGCCCTCCATCTGGGCCTGGCTCCAGACATGGGCCCCGGGCTTCCTCTGGGCAGGGTCACATTTCTCTCTCCTCTGTTTTTCATGGGGTCTTTCTGAACCATGCTTTGTCTGACCCCTAGCCTGAGACCAGTTTGCCTAGGGAGACCCTACCAAGAGCACATGGGTCTCAGGTTCACTGGGGCACACAAACCGCTCCACCACAATAAGGTGAAGTTTCATGGAGAGAACCAGAGAGAACACTAGGATTTAGCCCAGTGTTCTGTCCAGGGCAAAAAAATAAATAAAATTAAATAAAAAAAATAAATAAATATATATATATATTCCTCACAGCCTATTCATACTAACATAATTCATGTCGCTGGTTTGAGTATCATCATCAGTATATCAATATATATTATGTTATAGATCAGTACACATAAAATGGTAAACGTCTAGTGCTTTTGGTTAATATAATGGCCACATTCTGTGCTGTGTATGTCTATGACCTTGACTCATCCCATTTGCTACTGCTGTGACTTGAATTCCCTTTGTGCCTTTTCTTGCTACACACTGCTGTTGATTTGTTGTCCATGTTTTGCCTCACTGCAGCAAATCAAACACACTCAGTAATGCCCGCACCAAAATCCCCTTCATTCTACTTCAGTAATTACATTTTAGTCATAAATATTTCATATGTATATTCAGTGTTGAATTTTCTATAACTAGCTGACTAACGAGCAAACAACAAGCAATCAAAATAATAATGTGTTACACTCTTTAGACAATTCATTTCTCTCCCTTGTGAATGTTAGCTCAATTGCCAGTTTATAGGCTCGCACCTTATGTAAGGTAAAACCCCTGTCAAATTTGTAAGCAAAGCTGACAGTGAATATTTTAGATTCATATTCTGACTTGAAATGTTTTGTCAGCCAGTGATGTATCAGCTTGTCTGATCCAATCCTTTGTTCTGTAATGTGGATCCTATTTTCTCAAAATGCCATTTCTCAATCCTATGTTGAGTATTATTGAGCAGCACCAGCTGAAGGATTGACTTTGTGTCGCTCTAGGTGTATGTATGTGGAATAAATGACGGAAAGACTTCCCGGGATACTGTAAATCCATCACTGACTAGCCTCAGACAGCATTCTTGCCTCTCTGCCTGACAGAGGCTTGGACTCTTGCTGGGCTTTTCACATTAAGTTGACTGGAACCTGTTCCAGTCTGACATCTTATCTTCCTATGGGCCTGACATGCCATAGTTCACTCACTGGTGCATTCCTTCAAGACTCTTACTTGCCTCTGTTGCCATAGGAGCATATATTATTTAGGAGCAGACTAGAGGTATTTGAGTGGAGCTGAAGCCATGCTGGTCTTGGCAGTGGGGATGCCGTTCTGTAAGAATATACATATACAGTATATATATATATGAAAGCTGTCATTTTGTTTTGACATTCCTTCAATAATGGCTCTTCTCAAAGCGGTTGGCTGAATCTTTGGTGTCAGGTTGCACTTGTGTTTCATCCCCGTTAGGTTTTTTTTTTTTTGGTGGGGTAGACCTAGGTGTCCAAATCACTTGCATTGATCTAACCTTAGTAACCTAACATTACGGAATAAAGTCCTGTTTTGGTATTAAAAAATAATGATATGTTGTCTTTTCTTTTATTTAACAAGCTGACCATATACAAAATGCCACATATTTCACCACCATACATGCAAGCCTCTGAGGATAGATTGTCTCTTTCTGGTCCACTGATTGGGCCCAGACTGAAATATCCTATCATCTAGGTGATGTATTAACATAACATGTTATATAGACATTAATGGTTGAATTTGATTCAAATGTTGTATCAACAATGGAATGGACTTTCCTGACTTTTCATCTAGCACTACCACCTGGGCCAGGTACGCTAAACAGGTATGCTAAATAGCAATAGTTTGTGTGCCTAATTAACCTGTTGTTATGTTCACTTGCTGGGCCTTAAACAGTTGGTTAGTTGTTGGTTGGTTGTCAACCTAAAACATTGCTCTACAGGGTAGTTAACCGCACAGAATAATGGCAGGTATATGAAACAGGAACACTATAATACACACTATTAATTTAAAAAAAGCATAATTTAAAATATGTAAGATAGTATAAATTAAATACAAAATAAATTAAACTTTTTTTAGAATTCAAAGTATTGTATTCATCAAGAACCTGCTATACAACTTCCACACAGCATTGAGTTCAGCTTGCTTGGGTGGAGGTTGGTGTTGAACTCTGTGGAACTCTGTGGTTCATACACTAGCTGCAGCAGTGGTGGCGTAGAACACAGATGGCAAAGTCTGTTGATTAATTAATGTGTCAGAGAAAGAACTGGCTTCTCCATAAATCATATTTTTGTGTAGATGTTGCAGAAAAAGATGATGTGAACATGCCAATGTGTTGTTCTTTAAAATTTAAGTAAATAAATAATAAATAAACCTATAAATTATATAGATGATATGTAAATAATACTATTAAAATTGAACCACCCACGCAGTTTGAGTCTGCTCTATTTCATTTGAGACGTTGTCTTTTGGTCGATCAAACTGTAATGCAGCATTGTTATATTGTAGGACTTTAAAGAGCAAGACATTAGCTACTGAAAAAACTACGAACAACATTGAAAAGAAGAGGGGTCAAGGTACACAGAATTAATGAGCTCCCTTAATTCGTTTTTTTCTGCATAATGAGCAGAGTACGGAGTTACTCCTGCCAAACTGAGCAATCAGAAGAGAAGAGCCTGTGCAAGAGTGGGGAACAAGAGTCTGATAGTCACTCTGGCTGAGCTCCAAAGATCCTTTGTGGAGATGGAAGAACCTTTCAAAAGAGCAACCTAATTCTAATTGGCATGTCTGGTCTCCTCCAGACACATCATTTAGAGAGGAGACCATCACATCTTGGTTTTGGCAGATCAGGATGTCTTGTTTCTCACAGTAAGAGCTTCAGGTGCTGTCATGTGTCTCATGTGTCGCACACTGAATGTAGGCTTCTGTTGCTTCCCCTGTCATGAAGCCCAGAATGGGAAAGTGCTGCAGAAGGGAACCTCTGGAGGTTTCTGGTGCAGCTTTAAGTTACAGGAATTTAATGACCAGTGGAGGAAGCTTTTACTTCAGTATGAATCAGCTGTGGATCAGTGATACATTGAGAATCATTTATACTAATTTGTAAATCAATGGAGACTGCTTTACCAGTATTGGCCAACTTGTAACACATTAAATGTTCATTAATCATCCTCCTTTTTCAGGGGAGTCTGTACTTCAAGTGGTTTATTCATATTTTATTTATATTTTAGACATTTTTCTGATCTAAAAATTATTTTACTAAAAAAATAATTCTTCATGATTAAATGCGAGTGATGTTGCTTTCCCTCCCCTAACCTTTTTGTTGCACAGTGGCTGGTAGTGGCAGCCCACCTAGATCACTGCCTTGCCAACTATACAATGAATGGTTAGAACTCAATATTTTTTTTTCCTTCTGTCCCTGACAAGTTCATATTACATTCACTCAGAAATGAAAAGAATGGAAATCATTATCCTTATACCACCTGAGCCTGCTGTTCAGCTGATTCTGCTCAAAATTTTTCTCAGGTATTACACATTTGTTTTGGGTCAGAAAAATTTCTTAAAAATAATTTTAACATTGTAACTAAAGGGACGGTGAATGTTATATTAAGACATAAGACACAGTGATACCATGGTGATTGCTAGGTGGACAGATGGGTACAGAATTACTGCCACAAGTGGTAGAAATCATTAACTCATTAAATGATGAGCTATGAGGTGAGAGGGATCTCCACGAAATCCAAGAAAGTAACTGTAATGTAAATCATTTCTGGTTTAGGTTAGGGTTAGAGTTAGTTTCAGTATGTTATTGCAACTCTATGGAAAGTCTTCTTAAATCATGTAGATCTGTGCAGACATGTATTAAGAAGATGAAGAGAAAGACAGACAGGCAGGACTGTATGAGTTGATTGTTTTCCTGCTGACTTATTAGGATGCAGATTAGCTGCATGCAGGAATGTGAGTTTTTCTCAGGCTTCTTTTCTCTCCATTCCTCATTTCCCCCTTCTTCCCTTACTCTGATACCAACTCCACCTATCTTCTTTCTTCTTACATTATTTCCTCTCCTCTTCCTCTTCCATATTCTCCCATCAAGCCCCTTTCATCCCCCCCCCCTCTCTAACCCTCAGTCTGTTGTTTTACCCCACTCTCACCTGTCCCCCTGTCTTACTCAGCTTTCCCCTCTTCTGTTTCCAAACCCCCTTCTTCCTCTTTCCCTTTCTGTCTGTGAGTAATTCCCTCTTTTACTTCATTCAAATGACAAGGAGGGGATTTACATGAAGTCTGTGTGGCTGTGTCGTCCGAAGGAGGATTTGACTGGAGGCACTGGCAGCATATTCAGATTGGTGTAAATACTCATTCTCTGCTGCAACACACTAAGAAGGGCTTAGTGGTAGTGCCTGCTGCCATGTTTGTCCTGCACCACTTATGTTGACAGTTGAAGATGTAATGGTTCTGCCTGCAAATTTGACCTCAAGCAGGAGAGCTCATGGAGTATATGCGTATTCCATATATTATATATGTATATATTGTTATTCATTCTCAATGTGGAGCAGTAGTTCATGTTCCATGTTGAATTTTTTTCCCCCTCTTATCTGCTGTCAGTTTATGTTTAATTCAAATATTACTGATAAGGAATCTATAGCAATATGGCTACAATATAGCTAACACAAATCAGTTGAAAGGTTCGTCCAGTTCAGTTTTATCTGTGTGGACCACATCAACTGAGACTCGAAGTAGCTGGAAGACAGACCATTAGCAAATTATGGACCATGGTTTAGAAGATGAAAACAACAGACAGCACCTCATTTTACATAAACTTTATTACCACCGCTGATTTATGACTCTGAAGGCTAATATAATCACCTCTGAATTAATTTAGCTCTGGAGCCACAGACAATTCACCTACCTCAAGCAAGGTCCCAGAGTATGGCCAGGTTACAAAGAGCAAAGAAGTTTTAAAGTCTAATATTTGATATCATGAACCAGTGTAAGAGGCCCCTTAGCTGTCTTTTACAGCTGCAGGGAATTCAGGAAAAGTAGTCCTAATGGCATCTGATTATGACTAGAGAATCCCCAGTACTTTATTATTAGCTCTGTGAGTACATTAGATTTTAATCTAACTAACAAGGCTGAACAATGTGGTGGCCACATTACATTTATAGTGTTCATGGAGTGGAAGTCACTTTCAGCTGTTCAGCGACAACAAGTAAGAAAATGGGAGCTTTTTCTGCTGTTTTCATGTTTGTTAACTTTAAATTTGACTTTGTCAGATTACCCTTCTGATTGTCCTTCTAACACAGGTTTGTGGTGTTGCAGTTGCTGTTTAAAAAAAGCTAATCATTGTGTATGGGTGTGTCCTTGTACTTGCTGCAGAGTGAGGACCAAAAATCATATAAACCCTACACAGTGAGGACATTTTGACAAAGTGTGGACATTTTGGCTGGTCCTCACTTTTTTCACCTCTTAAAAGGACTTTTTCAGGGTTGACTTGGTTTTAGGATTAGGGTTAGAATTGGGTTTAGGTTAGGCATCTAGTTGTGATGTTAAGGTTAGGGTAAGGGGCTAGGGAATGTATTATGTCGATGAGGGTCCTCACTCTGATAGAAGCGCAAACGTGTGTGTGTGTGACCACATATATCTGCAAGCAGCCCTGTGGTCAGCAGAAGCGCCCTGAGGGCAATGAGATGTGATTAGCATCTCAGAGAAAATGCCACTCAGCTGTCATCTTTCTTTTTGCGTGAACAGTGACTGCTTGCTGACATGGCATGACATGTTCCCCCTGTCAAGATCTGTTGTTTCAATGCACTGCACGTTCTCTTTGTATTTTGTGTGTGTGTTTGTATGTGAGAGATCAGCTGACTTAACAGTCAGGTACTGTGTTGTGAAGTATGCATGTTGTTACCATGACTGTCCTCAGGTTTTCTTTTAGCTGGCTAATTGGTGTACGATTATCCAGATATCCAATGAACTGAACCTTTCTTCTGAGACATATTGCTCCCAACATATACAGTAGTTTTAATGGCGGCAGCAGTTCAGCTTCTTCTTGCATTCCCACTTGCTTGTGATTGGCCAGCTACCACTTGACTGACTGCTCTGCGGTGCTTCCTCTTCTTCTTCAGGTTGAAAGTTCACGCCCACAACTGGAAGTAGCTGTTGGGGGAGGGTTCAATGTACGGCAAATTTGCTAGTTACATAACGAAACTCAACTTTTCAAATCCGCTTGCTTGAGCTCAGGTAAACAGTAAGGCCCTTCTTTCACACAAGTGGCTGAAGTGTTTATTGTGACACTTTAGTGATGTTTAGCTACGGGAAGGACACAGGGACACACCAAAAAACATCAGAAATTAGATTTTCCAGTGAATGTCCTCTTTAAGGTATCACAGAGGTGTCTCTGTGGCTAGTTTCTTTATGGGAAATGAATGTCCTCCCTCACAATATGTGCCTGACTACAGTACAGTGCACATATAAACCTAACTGGATTAGTGAAATAAGTAACTAATCAAGATGCACCACTTAGCTGATCCCACACAGGCTAGTTGATCTCTAATTTGGAGATGTTAGTTTCTCAGCTGGAGGCCAGCACACACGTATTCAGCGCTGACTTAGAGTTGTTTATAATTACATATTTTGAGCTGGATTGACATGTCCCTCTTGGGACATTACACATTTTCTGCTCACCACTGATTTAAAAACCAGAATGGTACATGGTTGAGTACATAACTCCAAGGCCAAACAATCCTAATGAGTAGTTTATATATATATATATTTATTATTTATTTTTATTTTTCTGGATCCACAGCAGAATTCTATGAACCATCTCTTCAATGTGTATGCAATTCTTGTTGAACTTGAATTAAAAAATATTAGTACCTTTTTAATAACAGATATAAAACAGCCCTGGAGCAAAAAAAAAAGACTTTTGCATACATTTGATAAAATGCTACATAGGCAACAGTCTGAGTGTGGGAGATCTTGTATTAGCAAAAGACTACATCTACCCCACAGGATGTGTGAGCACATTTCCACTGATCTTGTTTGACCCATGAAGGAGCTATTACATACTTGTTACATGTCGACAAGAGAGGGAGATCAAAAGAACACAGAAGAAATGCTAGATCTGGGTTGGGATGTCACTATAGAGGAAACTCTTTAGTGACAGCCTTGACGACACACAAACACACACTGACAAATACCAATACTCACTCTGACACAATCTCATCTACTTCATGGAGTGACAAGCCAACGACATACCTGACTTGAGAAGGACTTCTGCATGCGGTTTACGTCTATCTTTTCCTTTCTTTCCGAATCATTAAATTCATGTCAGGAAAACCTTAGCATAGCATATGCGTGTCCCATTTTACAATTAAATAAATTGTTTTTCCATTTCCTCACATAACTTTTATTTAAGAGTATTGCATTGCGTTATTTTTGGCATTAAAGTTGCTCTGGCAGCATTGTTTACATGGGGTGCCAAATGTAATTTAGCTCTATATGACATTTGAAAACAATTGAAATTGAAATATTTTCTTTTTTTTCTTACCACCATGAAAAAAATTGCAAATGCTTTCAAATGTGCCCATATAAATTTATAGTACACACGTTTTCTCACTTGTTTGCTGGCATGCTGTAAGCACATGTTTGTGGTGTTCAAGATGCATTAGGTTATTTGTTCCAGTCAGTCTCCTCATGCACATGACATCTCTATTAAACAATGAAAGTGACACAAGTTGCTGTAGTCCACAGAAATGCACATACTCTTCCGGGAAATGCATTTTCACACATATCAGCTTTCACAAATGACCTGCTCAGACATTAAGATAGAAGTGAAAATTGTATCTCTGTAATGTGTGAAAATGTCTCTTATAGCTCCAAAATGAACTGCTAATAACCTAAACTTGTAGTGGCTAGGCAGCGTTGATTCCCGCTGCAGACTCTTCTGTCTTGTGCTCTATTTCTAGATAATCCCAAATGAGACCAACTTGAAACAAATGGCAGCCTAATCCCTCTGTGTTATTGATTTGCAGGGTCAGCGATAGTGTTGCCAATAGTCTGAGCTGAAACAGCATGAAATTCAAAGAAATGATAAATAATCCAAGCCCTATAATTTATTGATCAGCAGTGTCCTTTGCTGGTGACTTTGCTCTGTCGCCTCTGATGTAACCGCATCGTATTTTCTCCACGTTGATTAGCAGTATAATTTTCTGACTGCTTTGATGCTTAGCATCAGACTTCCCTTAGGAATCCTAGATTTTATCTTTTCTTTATATTTTTGTATGTTTTTACTTATTTAACTTAATTCACCTTCAATCTGTAGTGTGTAGCTTTTGTTGGCTTTGTTGATCATTCTGCCTCTGTGTGGTCTTTGTAAACAAAAATTATGTAACATACTGTATTCTGCATCCTTCATCTGAAAGCGGACAACATTAAAGGTCACATAGAATGGTCTTTTTGAACCAAAAATCGAGATTATTGATAATTGCACTAAAAGTAGTATGAGCTCTAATTTCGTGCAGCCCACACAGTGGTAAATTTGTCAGGCGCAACACCGTGCACAGTGAATTTGGCAATTTGGTAGACCAAGGCGCACTGAGATGGGTGTGTCAGCGCAAAAGGGGGAGGTGTTGATAGATCAGCTTGGCGTAGTGACAATTTCATGCCAAAACCTGGTCTACTTTTGGCGCCTTGCCGATATTGATATATATTGACTCTCCCGTCACATCTGATGTCAGATCAAAGGCGGTTGGCACATGTAATGGAATTTAATTAATGCAGCTGAAACTGTGATGCAAACTAACAATTTCACATCTCTTTCAGCCAACCACAAACAGCCTCAGCGTCAGATAGTGAGGTTATGTTCAGCTTTTCTCATCTCATAAAATTCAGTGCATTCTTTCTGGCATGTTGCTTACTACACAACATAGCATGCAACATGCAGGCAGAGCAGCAGAGTGCACGGGCGGGGAGAGACCACCTGGCTGCTCTGCTCCGTTTATACATTTTTGGCCACAATTTACTCAATTACATTACAGATACATAAAATTACTCATGAAACAAAATGGTGTTAACATCAATTTTATTGATTTATTGAACTAGTCTCCTGTCTGCACCAAGCTGAATCTGTCAACACCTCCCCCTTCTGCACCACCACGCCCATCTCGGCGCACTTCGGTCTACCAAATTCACTGCGCAAGGTGTTGCGCCTGACGAAATTACCACTGCGCAGGCTGCGCTACGCTGTGCCACAAAATTAGAACCTTCTCTTGTGATTGGCCAGCTATCAAGTGCATTGGCCAGCTATCAAGTGCATTCTCACTCGCTTGTGATTGGCCAGCTACCAGCTGACTGACTGCTCTGCGGTGCTTCTTCTTCTTCATCAGGTTGAATGTTCACACCCATGACCGGGAGTAGCTGTTGGGGGAGGGTTCGTTCCATGGCAAATGTGCTAGTTACGTAACTAAACTCGACTTATCAAACGGCTTGCTCGAGCGTAGGTAAACAGAGAAGTCCTTCTTTCTCAGAAGTGGCTGAAGTGCTTAATGTGACACTTGAGTGATGTTTAGTTTAGTGACGACACAGGGAGACACCAAAAAAACATCAGAAATTAGATTTTCCAGTGAATGTCCTCAATAATTACTTGATTGAGGGAGCATTTGTGTGTATATAGTGGCAGCACAGGGGCGGATGGGGGCACGAAGAAGCATTATTCCATCAAACTGCTGAAAAAACAATTTTTTTGAGCAGTAGAATTAACCTCTGAAACTTTCCATCGGTACTGCTATGTGTTTTCAGTCATAGTCTATTCTGTTTGCAGCCGTCTCGCTTTCCTAGGGCCTTCGTCTGTCTGGACATAGAACAAATCATTTACTTCCAGCATGGGAATTACTAATCAGTATTGTGTAAAGTCACTTGACAATGGCTTTGAATGTAAAGGATATCAGAAGTGCTAATATGTGAACATAAATAACCTCTCATCACTGCAGGACTCCTCTCATGTCGTTGACTTGAAAACATGCTGTATATGATAGAAACCCTGTTCTAATACTTTATGGCAGGCTGCGCTATTAACAACAAAACAAGTAAATGTAGCGGCTGACATGCTTTGTCGTCATTTATGTTTGTATTTGAGAGCTCCATCTGAATTCCATTTCAGGCATAAACATAATAAGTCTCTAAACTTCAAAGCAACAAATTTGTTTTTTCACACAAAGTAATGGCAGGGTGACCATGTTGAAGATCTGAGGATGAGAAAATGGTACCATGCAGTCATCAACCTTGGACCACTATCACATTTGTTCAAAGAATGTGCCATACATGGTCACACTCTGATCTAATACCTATTGTACATTATCGGGAAAATACTGTTTATATACTCAGTGGCTGAGTTGGGGTTAGTTTATGTAGCAGAGCTTATTATGTTCAACATCTCACTTTGACATGTCAGCACACTTGCATTTGCTAATTAACAGCAAAAACAAAGCAGAGCTCAGGCTGCAGGTTTTTGCCCAATACACTATACTGTCACATTTCCACCAATTGAAGCCAGAATGAGATTTTGCTTTCTTTGTTTCTTATCTATCTTTTTCTGTTGTTTTTAGTTGTCCTTTAATTATTTGTAATCTATACCACCATCCCACCCGCCAGGCATCTCACAGAGTCATCAAAGGAGTTTTGAAGGGATTAACGTACACACAGTCTATATTTAGACCATGACTGTACCAAATTTAAAAGCAATCATCATCAAATGTCTCTTGACATGTTTAAAACTACAATGTTGGTTCAGGTGAAGTAGTTTGAGAAAAACTAACATTAATATACTATATATCCCAAACAAATGTATTTAGTTTTCCTTTAAAATTTCAGCTTGACAAAGCCAAAGAGAAATTTGAAAGTTCACGATAAAACTGACACATTAGTTGAAACAGAAGTATCCTAGTATATTTGCTGTTTGTTAATTTGTAATACTGTGTTGCACTGTTCTATAAATATCTGCAACGGTATGGAAGAACAAAACTGGAACCATGGTGATCGGTGAGGAAGAGATGTGACAAAATGGTCGGCACTAGTTTTGACCATCGTGTAATTTCTGTATTCAGTAACCAACAGCAGCTCATTTTATCTACTGTGTAATTGTGACTTCATGAAGTAGTTACAGAGATGACTTTTGTTCATATAGATTATTGAGGCTGTTTGTGCAATAAATGTTTTTGTTAAACAATCTAGTGTTTTGGCTTCACCCAACCGCTGTTTGTACCATTGAACCAGCATGTTCCTTTTGAATAGGTGCAATGAGTTTGGCTGTTTAATGTAGCACTTGGTTCAGACTTTATTAACACGGTGCTGGGCTTCAGCATGACTCCAATCAAATCAGTATGCTAATAAAGTCACTTCTCTAATAGCTGATTAGAAATTCAGCAAATTTTGTCTGCACTTCTCTTGTACAGAAATAAGTGAACTGCTCTCTTTTTGTGCATATACACACACATGCACTGTTACTAGTGTGCACATTGCTTTTTTTATGTTTTTCATTGCTAAAAATTGTGTTAGCAAAGATTATTTTCGCCAGCAGAATATGTTAACACGTCAAACTCTGCCTCTTCTGTATTTTTTAGTGCTCAGCGGCCTCTGCTCCAATCACTGCCCAGAAGATGTGAACGTAAGAAACTTTTAAATTGATTATCAGTCCTCCTTTTTAATACCAGCATTAAAACCCAGATGTGGTGTGGGTTATCTGAGTCTACCATCTGTAATATTACACATTTTCCTAAATGCATAAACTTCTATCCTTCTCCAGAATATGTAATATAAAATGCTATAATCTAAAAGTTAGAGGTAGTGAAGGGCAAACCCTGGGTTTAAACAACAGTGGGTTGGTACCGTAATCCTCATTATATAAGTCAGTATCCATTGTTGTTCATGTTTTGCAACAGAAATATCAGTGAGGAATTTTTAAAATGAGAGCAAATTTATACCTTTTTTTGATTTCCAACTTGTTTGTGGCAAATGCAGTTTGAGATTTATGAGGTATCCAAGGTGTGTGTTGGTTTGACAAGCCCATACAGTGCATATATGTTGATACATACAAACATTTGCAAGGTTAAATAAGGCTCATGCAAAGGTACCACCTTGTTATTAAGTATGTCTATTTAACAAAATATCTATATAATATGTATAATATTAAATTCCAACACATACACAAAAACAGAGTTGCCCAGTTGCTGAAGATGACATATAGTCCTGGAAGGTAAATTTGTGAAAAGAACCCATCATTTAAAAGGCACCAGGACATTTTATATTGCAGCATAGCATTCAGTACTATGAAGGAAGATTTTACTACCCATAGCAGCAACATATAGTTCAACTCAATATAAGAGCTGAAATAAAATGAATGAAAAATACTTTCTTCTTCATAGTTTCTACTCCACCTAAGAACTTGTATTCAAGCCATTTTGAGACTGTAACTCATGGTTAGCATGCAAGATTTTTGTGTGCAATTCCCAATGAGGTGAATTTGATTCTGTCCAGTAATCACTCTGTCACTTTTCTGTTTCACTTTTTGGTTGAGAGGAAGGTGATAAAGAATGGTTGGTAGATGTAGATTAACCCATTATAATAATAACAATAATAATAATAATAATAGATTCATGGTTTTGCCGGCTCCTTGCCAAGGTTTTGCAACCAGAAATTCACTGAGGTCCCCAGCTGTCAATCACAATGTTGTCAACTCACACGTGCCATGCTTTATTGCCTATTTCCTCTAAATATTCTTATTTCCTGTTCGGCTTCAACCGGCAAAGATGTTGTCAATTTTTTATTTAAAATTAACAAATTGTATTAGTCTGATTGAAATGTTAAGTGCACTTTGTCAGATAAACATAGCAATTATTTTGTCAACGAGCAAGCTTTAAGCACCTTTTTGAAATACTGAAGAGCTAATGTTGAATGCTCATGCGTAGGTTGATCTGACCGAAATAGTGCAAAATGACATCACTTGGATTTTGCAGTCTCTTTGCAAAATTCATTAACTTTGACATCAACTAGAAGCTGCTTGTACTATAGTTTTTTTTTGTTTTTGTTTTGTCTACTCCTCCACCCATATGTTGTCTAGCTGAACAGTATGATGAGTGAAGCTTGCGGCTGTGTATACTCCTCTCCTCTCACCATCCATCAACCTCTTTTTATTTTACTCTACACCTCATCATTTTCATACTCATACCTCTCCTCCACTGTCTTCCTTTCAGTCCACTGGTCTGCTCCTCTGTGGTTTTCACCTCTTTGTCTGTTCTTTTTGTGTTTGACCTAATTTGTACTCCTCTCACCCGGCTCCTTGATGTCATAGGTCTCTGTCACAGTGTGCATGTTTGCTGGCATAGCAGTCTCATTATTAGCTCATGTGAAGTGACAGATGACAGATCTCTTCATTAGTATTCATCCTTTCATAATGAAGAGATAAAACATCATCTCTGTATCCACCCACACAGATGTGCAAACACACAGCAATCATACTCATTTATACTCTGTCAGAGCCAGCAAGGTCAGACATTGGTCACAGTACCAAGTGAAAGTGAAATGTGCTCAAGGTCACAGCGGTGAGTGCATGCTTGTCTGTCTTTCTGCCCTCTCCTCTTGTCTTTCCTTGTTTCTCTGTCAATTTTTTTCTCTGTGTCCTCTTTTACCCTCACTGACAGACAGCTAATGCAAGAAGACAATGCAAAATGTCAACATTTGTCAGTCATTTTAATTTGTGTTTGTATTTGTGTTTTACCAGCCCTTTGGTGTTAACCAGCCAGGTCCCTATGTCATGTACACCACAGTGGACTCCAGTGGCTATCTGAAAAATGCATCAGGTAAAATATTTATTTTTTTTTAGTCTTTTTGACTCCTTATAAACTATTTCTTTAATGTTAAAGATTGGTCAGATAGGCATTTGTTGCTTTTTTGCATCTACATCTATTTATAACAAAAACTGTTAGTTCTTTGGCCAAACGCCACTTGGTTTGTTTTGAGAATGAGAAGGAGAGGGACATATTGATTTTATTTTCTAGCTTTCTTTTTTATTAATGAGTGAAAAAGTCTTTTTTGCCTCCAAGACAAAAGCTGAAGCAAAGAGGGCAGCTAGAGTAAAAAAACATAAGGAAAGTCCTTCTACAGATTGCTTTAACTGAAAGGAAAATAAATCAGTTTGATAAGGTCCTAATCCTTGTTCCACTTTGCCTCGGGACTTCCTAGTTCACACTTATTTTGTTTACATTTTACTGCTTGTTTGATGCTGAATTACTTGCTTTTCTCTTGCTTTGTTTTTCATTTGCTTGTTTGTCTGTTTTTTAAGGCCTGTAATATATCTACATATTGCTTGTCAGGATTCATTTTCAAAAGTTGAGTACAGGTTTTCTAGCACCATCAATCAAATTTGAAAACCAGAGTTACCACAGTGGCTATCTTTGAGGAATACAGTAGAAAGTAATAGAACACAGGAGACCATTTTTACGCATCATGGCACAAACAGTTATCAAACTAAAGGTCAAATTTCAAGGTAATTGTGACCTTACACAACATATTGGTGGTCATGGCTCAAACATTAAAATGGTTGATCCATAATGTTAACAAAATACACCTAATAGCCTCTATGGATTACAGTCTTACATGTATTACACAATTCTGGACAGACATGGGTGGAGGCATAAAACCATGAGAAGGTAATTTTAGCTTACCTGAATGTCTTTCTACAGCAAATAATACTCAGAAAATATATTTCTAGAAAGGACCAATATCTTTATTGCAATTTAAGAAAATCACACAACTTGTGGGGATATAAAAACTACATTCAGATCTAATGAAAACAAAAAAACACTTGAAAAGTTTGGTGACTTTGCCCCACAATAAACTTTAAAATACATTTTACCATTGGGTCTTAATGCATGTGCAACACCAAAACCTTTTACGGCTCACTCCAGACACTTAAACCTTCAACCTCCACTTCCAACCTTGTTGGTTCATCCTGGTCCATCACAAATCATTTGAAACTTGTCAACCTCAGCTGCTCACTTGCATCAGTGTAGCATAATTGGTGGATTTACAGTATGTCCTGTTTGCCTGTAATTAATGGTATGATTGGCTTTTGCAAGGAAAGCGAAAGCTATATGTTGTACTTTGCCATCCTTGGTATAACATGCATCTGTAGGCAGTAGGTTTGGGGTCAGAAATTACCCATTTATGTAAATTATGACTTGTGACATGTGAGATCAATGTTGTTCATTAGATGAGGAATTTCTGCAACTGTGGAACTCAGAAATCCATGCATAATTGACAATGCTTCAGACTAATTAGAAAGGAAATATACAGTACATCTATAGAGTGGAGTTGGTAGATTGACAGGTAGAGATATACATGGAGAAGTTAAAGGCAGTGCGCTGTGTTATATTTGCTACAGTTAACCTAGCTGATGTTGCACTGCGGGAAGGACAGAGAGCCAGATGAGGACAAGATGTGCTGACAGCCTGGGGTCAGTGATATATATAGTCTGAGTGTGCATGTGTATTCTTGTCTGTGTGCTTTATAATCTTACTTTGTCTTATACCATTGTTTCATTAATTTGCTGGAACAGTTAGAGTGTATACAGTAAATCAAGAAGCAAGATCACAGTTTAACATGATTATTATTTCACCACCATTTGACAATTTCAGGCTTCTGGCAACAAAACAGTGCTGGAACTTATTCTGTTATAGCTGCAGACTTTTCAGTGAGGTGCTTCATGTACCAAAGTACATGAAGCCCAAAGTAACCATTGAATAAAATAGATGTCCTGTCTTTAGCTGTCTTAAACTGATGAAGCACAGATTCCTTCCTTCTCCACACCTTCCACAGGTTTCAAATAGGGGAGTGTATTGACATAGAGAGAAACTGAATGACCTTGGCTGATGTTGGCATTCTCCTAGTCCTTTCTCTTGTTCAATCATGAATTGGAAACTCTTGAAAATTTCTGATGTTAAAACAAGGAAACTATAAAACTTCTTAACTACTAGTGGATTTGAAGAGTAATACCACATAACTGTGAGGCCTGTGATATATTTCAACATACCTTTATGTTCCTGGTTTGGTGATGATCACTAAAGTCAGTCCAAACATTAAAACATTCGGGAGAACTTCAGTCTGCCCATCATAACTGGCCTTTTTTTCCTGGTGTGTGTTGGAGCAGAGTGTACTGTTAGTGGAGGAGGGTGAGAGCAGCCAGAGGCTTTGCCGGTACAACTCCCTAGACCCTTCATTTAACAGTAGCAATTGCTGCCTGTGTGTGTGTGTGTGTATGTGTGTGTGTGTGTGTGTGTGTGTGTGTGTGTTGTGATATAAAGTGTTTATTCTGTGGCTTGTAGCTCTAGGAACTGACACCGAAGCTGCCAGAGATGAGCAATGATGGGGTGGACACAAACACATCTATACAACTACACACACATGCACACATACACTCACATCTGGGCCTCTCCACTGGGGCTCAACGATCTTCACTTACCCTTCACCCTTCTGAAAGGAGGAGAAAGCACAGAGGAAAAGATATTGTGAGAAATGGAGACAAGGACTGAGGAGAATAGCGAGACATAAAAGAGATGAATGCACAAACGGAGGAGATCAGTTGGTTGATGGGATAAAGAGAGGAGGAATAAAAGAAGAGATAGCATGGATATAGAGAGGAGTAGGAAGTAGAATAATCTTTGATTTAGGAGATACCTGAGAAAGACATTACTCCACATTGAATCATATAGTACAGACAAGTAACAGTGATAATATCACCCTCTGACACATAAAGGTCAGCAGCAATTCTGACCAGATTTTGTAGTGTAGTGTTTTGTGTGACTGTGCAGAGGTGCACATGCATTCCCTGACATCTATCCATCCATGACTGTGTGTGTGTTTGTGTGTGTGTGTTTACATGTACATTTGCAATAGACAGTGGTGCACCAACAGGCCCCTTACTAAGCAGCTCGGATGGATGAGTATGGACTGTGATTCTGACAACACCACACCTCATTATCAACTAGCTCCTGCTGTGACAGAAAGAGAGCAGCAGAGAGAGGCAGGTGGTGTGGTGAAGATGAATAGTTGAAGATCATTTATTAACAGCCTCTTTATTCCTTTTCCTTTTCTCCTACCATGGACACTCTTATGTACAGTGAGCAGGAAAAATGCTTCCACATTTTTTTCTTGCTGGGTCACCCAGATGACAAGAAAACAGTGACCAGAAGTAGAATTTAATTTTCTTTCACATTATACTGATTATAAGAAACAACAGAAAGATGAAGAGAGGCTATTGTTAATCGTTGTTTTCATCAGCTCACATGTTAGATTAGATGGTGCATTTGCCTTGTGCTCTGGGAGAAAAATGTGTGGTTGCTGTTGTTGTTGTTCAATGATTCAGTTCTCACGACAGGAAAGAACATTGTTCTCACTTTTGCAACTGTAAGTGATACCTCAAGTCTTTTGAAGTGTGGCCATATGAAGCACTGAAACAAACTTCATTTTTGAGTTGGAAAAGGCAAGCTGAACTTAGAAATGTATTCTTAAGATAACATACCCTCAAGCATGGTTAGATTTCATCAGATGCATGGGGTGACAATGACACATTCAGCTATATTTATGATCTGACTCTGTCAGTACCTCATACAGTGACACTTCGAAGATACCTAAACTATACCTAAACTTTACAGTTAACAAAAAGGAAAAAAATAACATTCTATCAATAGACAATATCAATAGCAAGGTCTTATCATAATTTTCTGACTTCTACTTTTGTTAAAAGTATTGTTGCTTTTTCCTCGCTGTGGGTTCTTTTAATGATTTTTTAATTTCTGCTCATAAATTTGTTTGTAAGGCAGTGAGATAAACAACATTCAGACTTTATCAGGATTTTCTTAAATGTGTTTGTAAGCAATTTTCTCCAGTGAAATGAGGTTCAATGTATCAAAATATATGCCAACCCATTTTGGGTTTTTAAATTTAACACATCCTCTCTTCCCATAAATAAACACAGTTGGAACTCCATTTGTTGCATATGGGCCACCAATCTGCAAATTAATCAGGTGTCCATTTACAGTGAGTGTGTGTGTAGTGTCAACGATAATTGTGTTCAGAGAGGAAGCAAAGGATAAAGGAAGAGAGGGAGGACATTTAAGAGACAGGTGACAGGAGAAGGGAGGACAGAGAGAGACGGAAAGAAAAAGGAGTGATGGTGGAGAATCATACCAGGCAAAGATCAATGTGGAGCTCTTTGCGTACTGTTCAATTAGGCTAATGAGTTCAGCGGATTAGCAATGGCTCCCACACACACACATACACATTTTACATGCATACGCAACCTTTTAAAAAACACATGTTCACCTGCAGCAACTCATCCACAAACAGAGTTTATATTCATATTTTAACCTTTTAGATATTTAGAGGATCCACAACAACATTTTTTTTTTCAAATTCCAATAAAAAAATAGTGTGTGTCTTTTTATTCAGTTGTGTATTCAGTTGACTTGTTCATACCTTGCAAGCCTTTCATGTGTTTTGCTGTGTCATGCTGAAGCCTCCAGCAGTGTCATAAAAGGCCAGCCTGTTGCACTCGTGTCACACTAATCTATGGCCACAGAATACTCCTGTTCTGGGAGACCTCATCTGATCAGTACTAACTGTTGTCCCATCCTCAAACCATAATATTACACAGTTAATGGCAGATGGGGTTGTAACTCACAGGGGGGATTCAAAATGAGGGGTGAACAACAGATGGGAGTAGAAGAGCATAGAGAAATCAGAACAGAGGTGGAGAAGGAAATGTTGAAGTGGTGGGGGAAAATGGGGAGAGAGTTTACCCTCCACAGAGACATGGTGAATTACTATTGATCAGGTTTTTTCTCTTTGTTGTTTGTCACTCCTTTACCTCCTTCCTCAGTCTCTTTCCTCATCTTTTTTTTCTCCTCCAAATCCCCCACCAGCACTTCTCTCACTTTCATCTCTTTCATTTCACACCATATAATATCTCTTCAAAATACTGTTAAGATGGTAATCCCTTAAATTTAAATGAACAAAATTCGTATGTATCAAAATGTGTGTTGTACATTATCACATTATCATTATCTAGTAAAACTCATCAAATAAAGTTAAAAATATAGTGCTAAAAGTGTAGCACTATACCCAAGGATTCCGTTAAGAAATGAATGTCTTGATTAATCAACAAAGCAACTAATTGACATGCTGGTGTATTTTGCTAGCATTTAAATGTTTATAGTATGCCAGAACTGATAAGTGTAACAGAGAAGATAATAGTAATCTTCTAGTCTCATAAGCTAATCCTATACTGAATGTTTAACTTGGTTTCACCACAGCATGGATTTTTGTAAACCATACTGATTAAGAACATACCCAACACTGGATTATTAAAAAGTCTGTTTGTCTTTTTTTAATTTGTTTGATTTGTGTTTTTTTCTATGTTTGCCTGAATTTTGTCTCTGCTGTATCTCAAGATATTTCTACTCTAAGAAATGAAAATCTGTGTGGTCCAAAAGCAATGCTTTGCTATATCAACTAATTTCCATTAGCTAGAGTCAGTGTCTTTATAACATTTTCTCTGCAAAAACAGATCAATCCAAATATTTTACAGGAATGGTTGAAAAAGTCAAAAGCACTTTTTTGTTAATCAAGATTCCCTAACACAGAAAGAGAGGCAAGATGTGAGAAAATGTGGGGGGAAACATCCACAAAGCAAGTTTCTCAGTTAGCCTTTTTCATGTCAAGATTAGACGCCACTATTATTTAAAATAAATAAATAAATAGTTTTAAATTTTCTTGATGAAAAGAAACTAAATTAATTTTAAATTGAAAAATAGATTTTTTGTAGGTAGAGATATCTCATCGAAATATGCCATAATTCTGATATCCTTTTATTAAATTGCTTCATTTAATGCTTCTCTTCCTGCTAACTTGAATCATGATCATGACTGTTAAATTATAATAGTGATTCTGAAAGAACAGTGGTGTAGCTATAACTTGACACAGCTATGAACGTTATTGATGGCAACCTATCAGTTTGAACCTCTTCAAAGAAAACACCAGCAAGGGAAAACACAAGTATGTGTTGTCGGGGGAGAAAAAGAAAGAAAAGCATAAACTTCAAGAGACACATTTGAGATGAAAAAACTGATCGTGGTGTATCATTTTCTATTATTATCCCACAGCAGTGAGTGATTGGTACATTGTTGCAGGTACAGAGCCAGTCAATTGAGGAAATAGAATTAGAGCTGAAACATATTACACGTACTGCAAACAAACAAATAAACCAACATAAGTGACGTGTTCTATCTATCTGCTCCTCCTCCATTTTCAGCACCACGGACAGTGTCACACTGCAAAGCATTGTCCAAGGTTCTGAAACAAGAACTATGCATCATGGCTAATCATTCTGTCATTTCTGTTTGTTTTTTTTGTTTTGTTTTTTTTTTTTAACAAGTACAGTACTGTGTATTAATCTCAGTACACCACCAACTTTGTTGTTTTTATGTTTTTTGAGTTCTGCGATCAATGGCATTTGGATTGCGATGATGTGACTGAAAAAAATGATAGACCTTTCTCGCGGCAAACATTTTTCAACATGAAACTAGGTTTTACAAGTAACATTAATTGGGGTTCCACTGTATGTTTAAGAGAGCAAGGGTAGGGCATACTAAATACCTGACACTTTTTTGCATTGCATTGTATTTTTAGCATTTTTGAAAGCAACATATCTAATGGTGGACTGAGACTTTTGCAAAGTATTGTGTATAAACCTTAAAGAGGCAAAAACAAAAAGCATCAGATGTGTCAAGTCCTGTGCAGATGAAAAATGCACATGTTTCCCACAAAACAGGAACTGTTATTTTTCATTAGCCTCACTTATTTCCCCACTTGATAGCACGAGTTGGTCAGGTTTTTCTTGCTGCTTCAATTCATTATTTTAGTAACAATTGCCTCTTGCATTAAGGTTGAGGAATGTTGTAGTTTCCTCATCAGTTCACAAATACCTTTCCTTGGCTGCTGTATACAACCTTTACACTACTTTTCTAGTACAGCAAAATTAGTAGTAGCTGGAGGGACATTTCAGTCATGTGATTTCTAAACATTCTCTTGTATTTCTATTGCACTCATTCGCCTCTACCTTTTATTAATCTGCAAACTTTTCCTACTCCCTCAGGCATTAAAACTTTAATGTGATATTTAAAGACTTTTCAGGGAAAAACACAAAGCCCCCTCAAGACATTTTTTGTTTCCATTCCATTCTTTTTTGCAAAACTCAAATGTACATAAAAACATTCTGATGGAAGCACTCATAACTGACACAAGGTAAAGTTGAGGAACACACTACAATTTTTATTATCAGTTTTGCTGTCATTTTTGTTGATGTAAACAATAAAGGAATGGAATTGTTAACCAGATGCTTCAAGGAAGTTTGATGGAGCTTTATATGTGGTGATACATCTGTCTACAAGTCAAATATACACTGTCTGTGTGTGTCATCTAAGGTGTTGTCAGGGCAGATACTGGTGTCATTTTGTTTTGTTGTAGCAGAGAGCCAGAAAGCACTGTGATGATGAACAGAACAACTATAAAACCTTATGGGGCCTTCAGTGTGTCCACACATACACTCTCTCCAATACAGCATTTTCCCTACCAAATCAATGCCCAGATCTTGACAACAATCTCTGGAAACTAAAGGGGGCTCTCCAGGCAAAGCAGACTGCCTGTGTGTGTGTGCATGTCCATGGCTCCACCCTTCCATTGCTGCAATTTGCTTTTTTTATCAGCATTTTGGGAGCAAATGGTTTCTATGGCGACAGGCACTGTGAATTTCTCTGCAAACCTTTTTAGTTGTTTTAAAGCTGTAGGGAGTACATCTATGCAAGACAATTAAGTTAATGGCCATGTTCAATTTATTTAATAGGTGAGACCATGATAGTTTGTCTTTCTGAGTATTCTATAGAGCATGTAGCAGATACTGGGTTGTCATTTGAAATGCATACATTTATTTTATTTGTTAAAGTTTAATCCTCTAGTAATGTTTTATTTCTTTTTGTGCCTATAAATATTAAAGTCACTTTCAAGCTGATGCTACACATCAAACTTTCACCATGTACCAGCGAAGTTAAAACCTCTAGACAGAACAAGTTTTACATGAGGACATGTGTCATAAGATATCAGCAAATGGACACACACTCACACACACAGGAGGGTGACATAGCTTCCTCAGAGGCATCCATGTCCTCTCACTGTCTGTCAGTCTTTCTTTGATGTTTCTCACTTTTTTTTTTTTTTTAGATCACGCCTTCTCATGCCTACGAGGAAAGTTTGTTAGCATTGGTATCAAGGGGAGTCTTAATAACCCACAATCCTTGATTCTGCCCTCACTGTGTGGCATTCTGCTGTGAGAAAAATGTGAAACATTTATGTGGGAACAATCAAAATGTATTTTACCAGGCCCAAATAATACTGTTGGACCTACAGTGTAGGTAATGCACTCTCACTCTTTCACTCATTTTCTACCACTTTATCCACTAGGGGTCACGGGGGCCGCTGGTGCCTATCTCCAGCTGTAGGTAATACAGTATATGCAAAATCCAGATTCAATGATCTAAAATTGTTTCGCATTCATGTGCAATGCTCTGACTTAGTTTCAGTCCAAAAATGTAGAGTAGATGGGCATCACCTGATACATAGTGATACTTTGATTTCCTTTAATTCCATAAATGAATTAGTGCCCATAGGTCAAAGAAAGTATGCAGTATTTTGTAATATTAGTTATAGTTTGAACTTGTGTGTGCATTGACTTTTGTACAATGAGATTGCCTTTTGGCTGTTTGTCAAGTGTGCATGGTGAAAGTCTCTGCCAGTGCCTCCACTGGCTTTGCTGTTGGGAGATAGCACAGAGGCACACTAACACACTCTCCCTCACACACTCACACACATACACAAAACAGGGACATTCCAATGTGCTGCTCTGCATAATACCCTTTTGCCAACCTCCCCATATTGTGAAATGGCCTTCCTTGCCAGAAACACACAAACGCGCGCACACAGGAGGTAAGCCAGACTCCCTGCCTGCAAGGTAACCCTGCTTGATCCTCCATCATACCCACAGACACACAAATGCCCAGGCCCACTCCTCCTTGCTGAGTGGATGGTTACAAGCCATCCACCCTTTGCCTGCACTGACAGGAAGCGGCAGTCTGTCAGAAACATCAACCTAGGTCCAATCTCCTCAAAAATGCTGTCCTGTTGAGTGTGACAGAGGAATTCAGATTGTGGCTCTCCCATTTGTGTCTCAGTCAGTGTCCTGCTAGACTGTCTTGTATTTGCTTGGTCAGTGTCAACAGAAATAAATTATATTACTACATATGTTCACAGTTTTTTATAAAAACAGTAGGGGAATGTGGGGTCATCATATGTAACAGATGATGTTGCAGTCAGTGTAAGTTTTTAATTAAAATTGACAAAAATATATAAATACAGTCTTGCATTCTTGCTCTTGGTTTGTGGCCAGTAGGTTTATTTGGTCCCTTTTAAAAATTAATTGAACCGCCTCCACTGCCTTTACACATTCAGCCATCACTCAGTGAGCCATGTGATTCCTCATTTTTAAATTCCAATAAAGGTTTATGGGAGCTTTCCTTGGAGTGAAAAAAATTTGTTGCCTGCTGCTCCTTATCTAACAAGGCACCGTGGCCCTTCCTCCCTGCAGTATTTAAAACTTTTCCACTGTCAGAAAACTGTTGTTTTTTTACAGTTTCTGTTTTAACTTTTGTGAGTCAAGAGACGTAGTTAATAATATCGCAAATATATAAATATTCCAATACTTTTATTAATAGGACATGTCATCAGTCACCATGTGATGTGTTAAATCGTTTAGTGATAATGACCAACAAACATCATCTATTTATGTTCAAATCCTTTTGTGCTGACTTGCCAGATTTTAATTTAAAATTATATGTACACAATTCGTCACAGAGCAGAACACAGCTTCCCACTTTACAGTTTTGGTGCAGTTCTCCTGCTCACACCCACTCACACTCACTGACAAACACACATATACACCTCTCAGTAAATGTCAGACACCCCAGGATTCACCTTCAATATCTGTTAGATGCAGGGGCTTTGTGCTTTTCCCCGAGCAAGTCAATCTCCATCACTGACTGTGCCCAGCTCTTTTTGGGAACACTGAAAAGCCAATATTTTTCTCACTCGCTCCCCTCTCTTTTGCAATCTGAGGCAATTACGCTGCTTCTTCGCAACACATCAGCTATCACTAAAAGGTTCAAAAAAACAGAAGCACATACAGACAACAGAGCTGAAGCTAGACCGGATAGAGAGAAATGACAGGTGAAAAGCTTGGTATGGTAAAAGGTGGCAAAAGTTGGTGGGTTCATTCAAAATAGTAGATAGGCTTTTCATGCAAAAACACCACAGTGAGTTAGCTACTCACTTTCACCCAATGACTTATTATTTCTTTGTCCTGCAATAAATGATCCCCATGTGATACGTCAGCATTATTTGTGTAAAAAAGAGAAATTTTGAGCTTACCCGGGTACCACAACTGACCTGGACAAGTCTCTTTTTTTAAACGAATTAAAGTTAAGTAGAGATTCAAGAAAATAGCGAGAGGGAAAAGCAAAACAGTTGTGCTCTTCTCAGCCTGCAATTTGCAGTCCATCCACATTAGTTCTGATCACTGGCTGCCTCGAGGCTTTCTTTTTCTCTCTCCTTTCTTCTCTCCCTCTCTCCCCCTCTCTTTCTCGCCCTCTCTTTGTTTACCACGTAGAGGTTGAATTATGTCAGCTGCACTTGGCAGTGTTGGGTGGCGTGGGCGAGATGCAGCAGCTGAAGGGGAGGGGTAGGGTGGGAGCAGGAGGAGGGAGAAGAAGGGGAGGCAAAAATGAGGAAGGCCAAATCGAAATGATGTATCTGGGGAGTGGAGAGAGACATGAACAGGGAGAAGGAATCAAGAAACTAAGGCTTTGCTGAAAATAGTGAGTAAGGAGAGGAGGGAGCTCTGAGGGAGGATGAGTAGGAGACAGGCTGAGGTGTTTGACTGTCCTCAGGTATCATGCTCTGATTCATATCTTTCATAATGTGACTTCATGTCAGAACCCAAGGTCTCATGCTGCAGCATCTTGGGCTCTGTTGCTCCTGCTGTGTGTTTTCATGTACATCTAAGGTTATGTTAGTGTGATTCCATTACATTGGTGAAAGTTAAATGAGTTTTCTTTGAAATGTAGGGCCATTGCTTCTGCAGTAGCATAGGATCACAGAGGAAAATGGGGCCTACTGTATGTTTTCAATTTAAGCTGTAATGCTTTTAGGCTGCTTTGCTCACATTATGTTTAGAAGTGACAGCAAAAAAATAATCGTGGTTCAGAGATATGAGCAGATGTTTTTTTATAATTTCAGTATTAAATTATAAAAGTACATTATAGCAAAAGGCCACATTTGCAGAGTAAAACTGAAAGATGAGAAAAATATTAATAACTGGAAACCTCACTGAAGTGCAACATTTTGTGGGCCAAGATAAAAAAAAATGGGTCAAAATTAGATGTTGGGAAATTGAGTAACAAGCCAAAAGTACATAAAAAATACTTGTCAACAATAGCAGAAATCTGTTTGAATAAAAAAAATAGCTTGTCTGCACAGAACATTTTAAGTCTTTTAAAAATTCACTATAAAGATTACAAAAGAGGTGAAGCCAAAGTGTAATGTTTAGCAGGTGTATTGTTTTTCCATGTTCATTATCTACTTGCCTGTGAAATGTCACATGGCATTAATCCCAGAACTGGAATTAAAGTAAATATCAGGGGATTGCCACTGTTATGATTAACATAGGGGGAGACATATATATATTTGATTTAACAACAATCCACCCAATAATTATCCAAATATTTTACTAAAAATATTAAGTAGCTCAACAGTCAAATGTAACAAATGTTAAGTAGCACAACAGTCAATCCTTTTTCAAGAAGCTGTTAATGTCTTTATTACATGTAAGGACAGTGCATCCCATAGTAATAAATACTTCAGTCTGAAACAAAGTGATGGACCAAAAGGCTTAGCAGGCTCAGTGCAATATTGTCATCACATTATAAAACACAAGAGCAAAATAAATGTCAATGAGGCAAAATTCCCTTATGAAATTAGGCTATATTTTTTCCTGATGTGGCTACACATTGTGTAAAGAATAAATGTCTTGACATAAAAATGTGTGTTTTCTTTGTGTCTTTTCTTGCAGCTGGTCAGTTGAGCCAGTCAGCTCACTTCTCCCTCCAACTGCCTTACACTGTGTTGGGGCTCGGACGCAGTGCCAACTTCCTGGATCACCTTTTTGTTGGCATTCCCCGGCAACCTGGAGAGACGGTGAGGATATATGAGAGGGTTATATTACCCTGACGCTTCACAGCACTCTGTAGAACTGCTACAGGCTGACAGGTCTTCCACAATATTTGAGGCTGAATCTCCCACAGCAGAGTGTACAGAGAGAGAGGGAAAGGAAAGTAGGGACACTCAGCCAAACTAAAGTGAACCCTTCAACTCACTGGGCACAAACTGCATGAGAATGCTTGGTTCTTGTAACACGTAAAGTGCCAGTTTCGTGTCAAATGATGCAATGTCTGAGCAGTAAAGGGGTTTCCCTGCATACATTTTTTCTATTCAAGCAAGAAACGCTGAATAGAGACAGCAGTCCTCGGCAAAAAAAATAGTTTATTCAACAACTTTATAACCCTTGTGCAAGAATAATTCAGTTACAAAATAACAAAAATCAAGTTGCACCAATTAAAAAGATTTACAAAGGGGAAATGTACAAATATGATAATAAGCAACTCTAGTAAAATATGAAATTAGATGAGAGAAATTAATAAATAATAAGTAAACACACATACACTACCAGTCAAAATAAACGTTTGGACACACCTTCTCATTTAATGTTTTTTTCTTTATTTTCATAACTATTAACATTGTAGATTCTCCCTGACGGCATCAAAACTATGAATGAACACATATGCAATTATGTAGTAAACAAAAAATGTGAAATAACTCTAAATGTTTTGTATTTTAGATTCCTCAAAGTAGCCACACTTTGTTTTGTTTGACAGTGCTGCAAACCCTTGGCCTTCTCTCACTGAGCTTCATGATGTAGTCACCTGAAATGGTTTCACTTCACAGGTGTGGCTTGTCAGGATTCATTTGTAGAATTTCTTGCCTTCTTAATGGGTTTGGGACCATCAGTTGTGTTGTACAGAAGTCAGGTTAGTTTGTCTTGCAAAAACTTTGAATGTGTCCCCAAGTGCAGTCACAAAAACCATCAAGTGCTACAACGAAACTGGCTAACATGAGGACTGCCCCAGGAAAGGAAGACCAAGAGTCACCACTGCTGCTGAGGATAAGTTCATCTGAGTCACCAGCCTCAGAAATCACAAGTTAACAGCACCTCAGATTAAAGCCTAGATAAATGCCACACAGAGTTTTTGTAGAAGACAAATTTCTACATCAACTGTTCAGAGGAGACTGTGGGAATCAGGCCTTTATGGTCACATAGCTGCTAAGAAACCACCACTGAGGGAAAGCAACAAGCAGAAGAGATTTGTTTGGCCCGTGAAACATAAGGAATGGACATTAGACAAGTGGAAGTCTGTACTTTGGTCTGATAAGTCCAAATTTGAGATCTTTGGTTCCACCTGCTGTGTCTTTGTACGACACAGAAAAGGTGGACGGATGGTCTCTACATGCATGGTTCCCACCGTGAAGCATGGAGGAGGAAGTATGATGGTGTAAGGTTGCTTTGTTGGTGACACTGGCACACTGAACCGGCATGGCTACCACAGCATCCTGCAGCGACATGCCATCCCATCCAGTTTGTGTTTAGTTGGACCATCATTTATTTTTCAACAGGAGGATGACCCCAGACACACCTCCAGGCTGAGTAAGGGCTATTTGACCAAGAAGGAGAGTGATGGAGTGCTGCGCCAGATGACCTGGCCTCCAGCAGCAGAGTGAAGTGACTGCAGATGCACTATAAATATGATTATTGGACAGTGTATTTAAGTGCCGTGATAAATATATATTATTTTGTTCTTAGGTGATGGTGAGTATGATAATTAAATATTGCACGTGATGGATGTGATCCTATTACACAATAGAGTCTTGTCAGATTGAGAAGTTTTTTCACAACTTATGTGAAGGAGCTGTTTTAAGTCTGTTTGTGAGAACAGGAATGGATCTGGTGGGAGGAGCTTCAGTAGATTTCTTTCATAGTCATATTTTGTCCTCACAGCTAGTATTATGAGGCTCATCTAGTGATTGCTGCACAGTGCCAACAATGTTGTGTGCTGTTTTCGCAGCATGTTGCTCGGCTTAGGTTGTTTGTGTTGTTTTTTGCTTTTACATAACGAATGATCTTGTTGGATTTGCTTAAAAGACTAAAAGCGCTGGTGATTACTGACACTCAAAATTACTTCTTTTGACTATAAACTGTTTATTGAAGAAAAGTGATTTATATATGCATTTGTTCCAAACATTTTATTTATTAATTTTTTTGAAACCCGCCCCTTTAAACAAGCTTATTTTGCAGCCTTTTACAGCAGATAATCTTCACATCCCTCAAATATTATATGGGGTGATTTATGGCATCGCTTAGGGAATTGAGGGAAGGTGCAGTGAGCTTCTCACTGGAATGGAATACCAGCGTTCTCAGTTTTCCTTTGAGCTTCAAGCACATTTTTATTTAACAAGCCTGCAAGAGGAGGATTCCTTGACTGACTCTCTGAATGCAGCCTGTGTGTGCCTTCTGTCACTCTACAAGCTAATGTTATGAATATATAATCAATATTTGATTGCTTTTGTGTTTTTAATTTATTCATCAGCCACATTTCTACACTACACTTCCTCAAACACCAGCTCTCTACAGCTCAGCTTTCTCTCTCTATTAGCATTCATCTCCATATTAGTTTTCTATCTCTCCCTCACGTTGCACTTGTCACACTGAATATTAGGCACGACAGGGCCCGATTTTCCCCTCCCATGTGGTACTAAGGTCTTCCATCAAGCAGCTGATTAGAATTGCAGATTGCTCAGTCCACGTCTCAGAAACTGTAGCGCACAAGAGCACTCTGCTCAAACAAGCTGCTTTGTTATCCACTTTCTACACACTCCTGTTTTCTTTTTTTTGTTCACTATTCCTTTTACAAAGTGAATTAATGAAAGCCTAAAGATGTGGCCCCTTTATGCTGAGTAGATTCCCTTTTTCTTTTTTTTTATCCGGAGGGACTGATGAGTGGAGCAACTCCATCACATCTACCTGTAATGAGGAAGAGGAGCTTCGGGAAGTTCTTTAGAAAGATAGAGCTTCGAAATCCCAGCCACCACCCCACCCTGCTCAGCTTGCAGTTTTGGGTCTTTCTATCTTGTCTTATGTCTCTCTTTGTCTTTGGAGATTTTTCTTCCTTGCTCCCATTTTCTCACTTCACTCCCCACTGTGCCATTTACAGTTGTCTCCTGCAAATAGAGTGTTCCTGCCTGCTGTTTCGCAAAGGGAGAGATTTTGTAAAATTACTTTATAAAATACTTTAGATATAAAGTATAAAATACTTTATATCTTCCATCTTCTGTCCAGTCCTACTTCCCTTTTATTTACCTTCTCTGGGTTACTCTCTGTTCACTTATCTTTTACCCAGGGGATTCCCTTTGCTTCTAAAAGTGGTTTACTTCACTAATCAGTCCTCTACTTGTCATACTCACTCTTTCTCTCCATCTCCCCCACTCTCCATCTCTGTATTTATCTCCCTCGCGCTCTTGTAGTGTACCAGTATCCATGGCTTTGAACCACCTCTCTCTTTCTCTCTGAAGACTCAGGAACACTTCTCTCTTCCAAACAGCCACATCAGTCTAGTAGTAGCAGTACTGCGGTCTAGCTCTGCTCCCTCGCCAGTTGCTGCACCAACAGCAGTGCTTTCCAAGAGTAAAGTGACGATGGCTGGTGGCAAGAATCTGCTTGTTATGTAAAAAGCAATGCTGTTGTTGTAAGCTTATGCAAAGTAGCTGCAAGAAGTGTCTCCTCTCAACTGATGGAGAACGGGGAGCCACAGATAAAGAGCAGAGGCACTTCTAAGTTCTGCTGAATGTGGAACTGGAAATGTTAATTCCTACCAGCTATGGGCACAATTAGAGCTTTTAAATCACTGATATGATTGTATTTAGTATATGTATCTTTGTTAACGCTCCAATGCAACATTGATGAATTACACATAAATTTAGTGTTGGGAAGTGACGTTTGCTCCTAAACTATGACTGCTACTCTTGTCTTAAACGCAGGTTTCAGACATTAACTGAAAACAGGGGTTGACATTCAAATGTAAAGAATACAGCAGGACTCAGAATCAGATGTGTTCGAAACAGTAGAAATATTTCCATAACATTTCTGTGATTGATGGTGCCTGAATCAAACATGCAGGAGGCATGACACATGGAGATTTTACACCTGTACTCCTACATGTGCTCACACTGTTATTTTCCAGATATTTTAACAAGGGGCTGACACAACATTTTTTGACATTTGTGTATCTCACATTAAATCCACATTTCAGGAAAATGACAGTGCAGCTCTGAAAAAAGCGGTGGGCCCCCCATTCAGACCTGGTTTTAATACCCATCCTGAGAGATTTAATCACAAGTGGACAATGTTTATTATGACTGTTCACATCTGGCATCAAAATGCTTCCTAGATGAGTTTCCTTTCAACTCTTTCCCAAGATCTAGGCTATACACACAGAGTGCATATCTGCTCACAAGAACAAAAATGTTCTTAAATAATATCTAATGTCTTTTAAATGTGTGTTTGTTGTTTATCAGCAATTATCGGTAATAGTTCTTTTCTTCCCTGAAATCTATTCAGAGCAGATCTCTGTGCTGTCATGATGAATTTGGTTACTGCACTAGGGAGACTGAGATAATGCCCCCACAACACTAGATAACATATGCAAATGTACACACCTGTATACACACAGACACACAAGCGCATCAGGAAAAGATTGTTACTCCCTAAAGCAAGAGTAATTTATTGCAAGTAGCAGGTTGTCTGCATTATGAAGATACCGCTTAAAATAGCCACTCTACAGTAGCTAAAGAAAACCATGGGACTTTATGACTCTGCCCCGATGGACTTAACATAGATACATTGTGTGTATACATGTATATTTGCGCTTGCATGTGTGTGTCTGCCTGTGGTCTGTCTCTCTCTCTATCTGTGATTCCTTTGGAAATCTGCACATGATTGCTTGTTTTATATCAGCCATACCCAGCTAAGATGCTTTGTTTATTTTTCCAGGACATAAGGAAGAAGGAGTGGACGGCCATCATTCCCAACTCTCAGCTTATTGTCATCCCTTTCCCACACAACCAGCCTCACAGGTACATGCAGTGTACTTGAAGATATTACACAATTAAAATGGCTCACACGTTTCCATTTTCTTTGTTCCCCATACTGTAATGTTTTGTTTTTCTGTGAAGAGCCACTGATGCTATGGATACCATTCAACACTTTAACCACGTCATCTGTTGCCATCTAAGGACATATTGAAGTTTACTTAGTCCCTGTGGTTTGTCATTATGAAGCAATGTGAGCAGATCTCTCTGTGTCTTTAACACACACACACACACATACGCACACAAAGAGGGAGTCACTTTCTCTCACCAAATAGCTCATATTCTCATGTTATAAAGACATTGTTCACATGAGACCTGAATCACTTGAGAAGTTCCAGGTGGTTATTGAACACAGACACAAACACACATACTTCTTCTTCCACGTCACCACCACACACTTACTCACCAAGTTGCCAGGCAAGCAAAAGCAATTCATGAAAGCAGTGTGATCCAAGTAGAAATAATAGGTGCACTGGGTTTCACCCAGTGCATGCTATAGGTTAGCAGAGAATGGTATGATGTGTGAAATATATTTAAGTGGTTGGTTTTCTGGAATTACATAAATAGTTCTTTTGAAGGGATTCTGCTCACCTATGACAACAAAGAATTTTACACATTTATTTTGTTTATTTTGTTTATTTATTTTAAACTACTGTATATTGGAAGAGTGTCTGATCATGTGTGCCCTTGGTACTTACATAGTTTATTTTGTCAAATTAAATGAAAGTTTGATGAAATACTAAATACACCCCCCTCTTCTATCTCTCTCCAGTTGGAGTGCTAAAATGTACCTGACTCCAAGCAACAGTGTGTTGCTGACAGCCATCGCACTGATCGGAGTGTGTATCTTCATCCTTATCATTATTGGCATTCTCCATTGGAAAGAAAAGGTCAAGAAACACACACGCACACACGCACACACACACACACATAGAGTAGTGTTAATACTGGCTTCGATCCGATCATTTACTTCTTTAAATTGTGTGTGCATTTGTGTGTGTTTGTGAGAGAGAGAGAGAGCAGATTGGCCACAACAAGCAGCAGATGGGTCTCACTGTCCTGTAGTCCTCTAGCTTCCCATTGAGAGACATATATGTTTTCTCTCTCTCTCTCTCTCTCTCTCTCTCTCTCTCTCTCTCTCTCTCTCTCTCTCTCTCTCTCTCTCTCTCTCTCTCTCTCTCTCTCTCTCTCTCTCTCTCTCTCTCTCTCTCTCTCTCTCTCTCTCTCTCTCTCTCTCTCTCTCTCTCTCTCTCTCTCTCTCTCTCTCTCTCTCTCTCTCTCTCTCTCTCTCTCTCTCTCTCTCTCTCTCTCTCTCTCTCTCTCTCTCTCTCTCTCTCTCTCTCTCTCTCTCTCTCTCTCTCTCTCTCTCTCTCTCTCTCTCTCTCTCTCTCTCTCTCTCTCTCTCTCTCTCTCTCTCTCTCTCTCTCTCTCTCTCTCTCTCTCTCTCTCTCTCTCTCTCTCTCTCTCTCTCTCTCTCTCTCTCTCTCTCTCTCTCTCTCTCTCTCTCTCTCTCTCTCTCTCTCTCTCTCTCTCTCTCTCTCTCTCTCTCTCTCTCTCTCTCTCTCTCTCTCTCTCTCTCTCTCTCTCTCTCTCTCTCCCCCCCCCCCTCTATCTGTCTCAATCTCCCCAGACCAAAACCTGAAAGGGCGTTCAGCACTAATTGCGTGCTTCTGTCCTTTCAGCATGGCAGATCTGCTGTTCATTATGGCCATAAATACACCCACAGGGAGTCGTTGCAAATTTTCATGCGTTTCTTGCTTTAGCTCTCCCTGGTCTGGTTGTTCTTTGAGTAACACACAGCACAGTCGCACCAAAATGTGCACTCACAGAGACAAACATTAGAAGCCACTGATTTGCAGATTTTTTTTGTTTATTTATTTTTTTTATTTGGATTGTCTTGTTTTTCATCCACACTCATTGCGATAATGCTGACTGCTGGGTTGAGTGGTGCAGTCACTGGCATCTCCTCCAAGCCATCTGTTGTGTGATTATGTGCACTTATTGTGTATATGTGTGTGTTTTTCCACATGGAGGATGTCATATTACACACAAAAGCACTCTAATTGTCATTGTTCTGGGAAACAGCCGTGAGCATCAGCTTCATCTGAACCAACTTTGCACTTAAAAAAACATGGCTGGTTCCCCAGTTGTGTCGAGAGCTATAACGATGAGGGAAAAGTACAAGAAAATGCAAATTAGAAAATGATTTCACCTGTATGTTCAGGTTCTATACTTCACTTTTAATCAAGCCTAGTGTGTTCACACAGACAAGATGATGATTCTGGACAATTTTCAGAATTTTCTGCATTAAATCTAAAATTGTTGAGTTTAAATCTGTGCCGTTCTCTTTCTCTGCCCCCTGATATCCAGCAGTATCATTTATACTTGGTGGGAATATACTACAGGACTGTTAAGACTAAAAATATGTTTCAAAATGTATCCAGAGTATTTAATTGGCCTTAATAACTGACACACTGAACCCCATCTGGTCTGACACACTAATGTGGTTTAACCTCATGCGTCCAGGGAATCATGATTGAAGATGACTCCTGTGCCAATTGTTAACATCCTCCCTCATATCTCTTCTTCTACATCTACTTTGGCAGGGCATCCTGTAAGGTCTGGGTGAGCCTGCTGAGTGACATTTGGCATTTTATTGTTTGCGGTCGGTGCCTCTGATATTTGCTGTCTTAATAACAAAGTCACGTATAGGCCAGAGGCACATGCTTCTCCATCCAGCAAGCCAACATTGCTTTTACCCAGCACAGAGTCGTGTTCTTCTTTTGGCTTCACCACAGCAGATCATCTGCCTCTATCTTTCCCAATATCCCTATGCCACTGGGCGGTGTGCTCCTGGTGCTGGTCCCAAGCCCAAATAAATGGGGAGGGTTGCATGAAGAACCCACGAAAACTTTGCCAAAACAAATATGCAGCTTACCCAGCACAGAGTATCTATGATTAAATATTACAGTAGCTGTTGTGGCATCAGAAAGTAACAAGCAAACTCTGGAATGAACACTGGTAGAAAAGGACATGAAAGGTATGGTAATTAAATTCCATTAAATATTTTTAGTGTAATCAATGTATCACCCTCATGCAGCACATAGGCCACACATAATTAGTTGGCATTAGAGCCCTCGAAACTACGACATGACTCACTGTTTGCACTTAGTTTCAGACTTGGCGGTACCGCTGTGTCATTGAAACCTTTTGATTGACGCAGATCAATGCTGCTGCAGCTTAATGATGAAGTGGGCCTCAAGGTGACAATTTGGTATAATTCCCTTGATAGTCAATTATAGACCAGGCTTCCACCACAGCCGAGCACAGTTGATTAGTTTATCCAAAGAAAAGAATCTCTACCTCTACTTACTCATTTCACAAGTAAATCACAAAATTAATGTAAAGTTAAGGTATTCTGTATGTTATGTAAATGCTACACATTTCACCAGTTTTATTGCCTTCCTTGTGTATACTCTATTTTGCATGACTATCTTTCTTTTGAGAATTGTAAGAGCCGTAATTCAAATACTGAAGAATTCATGACCTTCTCCTTATCCTTCATCACCAATCTCATGTAAGAGAGTAAATGCATTATAGACTTAGTCCAGTTAATACAGACGTTTTCTTTTTTTATTCTGCAATACTGTCAGGTGACCTCTAAAACATATGACAATGTGTTTCAGGCCTTAAACTCCTATAATTTGAGCTAGTATTATCTCAAGGAATTAAATGTCATCATGAAAATCTTAAAGAACTATTCCATGTAAAATTTATATTTTTTAACTTATAGCTTGCTTTACTCAAATATTGTACAAGTACAAGCTTTAGGTACGTGTATGTAACTTTGGAATAATATCAGTCCTTACATGGTTTTATGTAAAAGAGTAAGAATAAAATTTAAAGAAAAATGGAAAATAAGAAAAATAAGTTGCACATTGTGATAGATTCATGACTGTGGAAGTGGAGACTCTTTCTAATAGCCAAAGCAAAACAAAACCTGAAATGTAAAATATCTTCAAAGAGACAAACAACATGTACTTGGTTGTTTTGACTGTTCTTACTGACAAACAATGGCAGAATTGAGAACAGCAGGTTTTTAACAGTCATGGGGATACTACCATTGAATTATGCATCATTCACATGCTAAACCTCTAAACTATTTAGACCTGTTGATCAGAAACACAGCAGCATCCTCATTCTCATGCCTTTCAACTCTGTCATTTCTCCACCAGAGGGAAACTGGCCATTGCGCTTGTCAGATCAGATGAGATCATGGCTGTTAGACCACTGCAATTTTTTGACTCACTCCTCTACACACAACTTCTACTTCTTCTCATTTTCTTTCTCTTTTCCTACTGTATGTACCAACACAATCCCCATTTGTTGCTGATTGACTATGCTATTTTTGCTGTGTTCTGTTAGGACTTGCTCATTTTCTTTGTTTCCCATGTACAGAGCCAGATTGTTGTAGGGACAGTGGATTAATGTTCAGTGCACACAGAACACATATAAGACTCTGAGGAGATATTCACTGACTCTGGTAAAAAAATTATTGGATGAGAAACACGTACTATGCTTTTAATTGTGACTGTTGGTACATTGCTACCCCAGCTGCCTTTTGCTTTTGTCCAGAAAATACTGTACAGATTCCACTAATTCTCTGGAGAAGTACAAAGATTTGTATTCACTCATATTACAAAATGGCTTTCTCAGGCCCTTGGTTCATGAAATGTACTGTGTCCATAGAGGACAATATCAGCTGTCAATTCAAGTAGTAAACAGAAAGAACAGGAAATTGCTGCTGTTGTCTCAAACTCTTCCTCGCAGCACCAGACAGGAATATTAGCAGCATGTGACATGAATGAGCCCAGAGTGGAGGAGGTGTTGTGGAGGGGATGTGGTGTTCATGTCTGTCAGCTTGTTTTCAGCTTAGCTAGGCTCTGCTGCCTGCGGCCTTCACACCTGTCTGTCTGTCTCCATGGTCAGATGATGATAACAGCCTACTGGCTTTAAAAACACTCAAGCCTGAACACCTTTTCAGTGATCGCAGTTGTGTGTGCTTCTGTTTGTGTGCGAATGATATCAAATAAGGAAAAGAATATCTATAATTTGACCTAGATGTTCTCCTTACATTATGTCACTATGATTAATCAACTCCCTGTGCACAATATGAGCACTACCTGCCTTATGAAAGCAGCTCAAAATACAACTGAGAGGGAATGTAGTTATTTCCAAATTCTAATTATTCTTCTTCTTTTTGTGGCTTCTTCCTTTAGGGGTTGCCACAGCAGATCATCTGCCTCCATCTTGCCCTATCACTTGTTTTCTCTTCTTTTACTCCAACTGTCCCCATGTCCTCCTTAACAACATCCATGAACCTTCTCTGTGGTCTTCCTCGGCAGCTCCATCCCGGCAGCTCCATCTTCAACATCATTTGTCCAATATAATCACTATCCCTCCTCTGCATGTGACCAAACCATCTCTACCTTGCCTCTCTTACTTTATCTCCAGATCATTCAACCTGAGCTGTTCCTCGATTATCCTTGTCACTCCTAACGAAAATCTTAGCATCTTCATCTCTGCCTCCTCCAGCTCTGCCTCCTGTCTTTCTTATTCCCCTCTTTTGTGCACTGTCCATTTTTTTGGATGGTTGACCCCAAGTATTTAAACACATCCACTTCTGCTACCTTTACTCCTTGCATCTTCACAGCTGTTTTGCACCTACTAACCTTCATTCCTCTTCTCTCTAGTGCATACCTCCACCTCTCCAGACTCTCTTCCACCTGTCCCCTACTCTCATTACAGATTACAATATCATCTGCAAAAAAAATGTTTAACAGAGACTCCTATCTGACCTTATCTGTCAACCCATCCATCTGTACCACTACACCTCCGTTCATCAGGCACTAGACCTCTTAGACTTCTCCATACCTCCACGGGTACACTTGTGCTCATAAGTTTACATACCCTGCCAGAATTTGTGATTTTTTTTTTGGCCATTTTTCAGAGAATATGAATGATAAACTTTTCTGTCACTCGTGGTGAGTGGTTAGGTGAAGCCATTTATCATCAAACCATTGTGTTTGCTCTTTTCAAATCATTATAATAACAGAAATTACCCGAATGACCCTAAACAAAAGTTTACATACCCTGGAGGTTTAGGCCTGATAACAGTTAACACACAGGTTTAAATGGCTACTAAAGGTAACCATCTTCACCAGTGATCTGTTTGCTTGTAATCATGTAGGTGTATAAAAAATCAGTGACTTTCTGGGCTTCTGACAGACCCCTGCATGTTTTATCCAGTGCTGCACTAACACTGACATCTGGACCACCTGTCTTTCCACTCTTCATCCTCTTCATAGCTGCCCACACGTCCTCCTTACTTTCCTCCTCTGCAATTCTTGAGGCACTTTCTCCCCTCCATCTGTTCTCCTCTCTCTCTTTCATGTTCCTCATCAGTGTTGTGTAAGCAAAACCATAGTTTCGGAGGGGGGTTTCCCTACGGACTGTATTTGGGAATGGACTGTGGTGTGTTCTGGAAAATGACTCATCTTACAACATAAAGTGGTGTTCTATTGTTATTATGAGTCGACTTAGAACTTAGAGTATGTTGCCCAACCGCTATAGAAAAAAAAATAATAAAAACAAAAATGAGCAAGAGGGAAGAATAACCATGCTGCAGCTTTTGCCACCAGACAAGTTTGACTTTGCCAACCCAAATGTATGGTCTCGATGGATGAAGCAGTTTGAACACTAAAGAATAGCTCCTCAAAACACTCTCAACCCGCTCTGTTCACTTATTAGAATATTTCCATATCTGCTCTTAATCACTCTAACCTGCTGCACATCCTTTACAGCTCTCTCTCTGTCAAGCCAATCAATACAAGTCTTTCTCTCCTTCCATAGTGCCCAGCGTCTCATATACCTCATTACAAGCCTTTTCCGAAAGCTTCCCTGATCATTGAGCAGTTGTACAGTTCAGATAAGCGAAGTTGGGGTGAGCTAGTTATTTTACTAGAATGATTTATTATGCATGTCAACCAGTAGAAAAATGTGATCAGTGTTGGACAGGTAAGGTTCAGACAGAGAAGCACTTTTGAGGGACATTCAATTTACCTACCTATCTAACTACCTAAATAAATATAATGATTAAGAAAATACACCCAGACAGATTTACTTATGCATATTTTTAAAATATATGTGCCAATGTTGACTCTTGTTTTATATCTACCACTTCACCCCAAATCATGTCAGTGGAAGAGAAACTTGCATTTTCAACCTTTAATTAATCTGCTCATTTGACCCAATGTCTTGGGCATTGGGGATTTAAGTACAATAATCTAATTGTGGCCCTGCTAAATGAAGCTGTGGGACTATCTTTAATCAGTGAATATTACAGTCAATCGGAGCTGAACATAACTGGCTTCAACACTGTAGCTGTTCTGTAAATAATGAGAACACATTGATTTAGTTTGTAGCAGCTGAGAGAAGTTCTGTGTTCGAGCTTAATAATTACATGCTCATTCACACATGTACATTGTGGCACCTACTGTCCATGTGATTTTAAAACCTGAGTCCTTAATTTGTTTCTGAAACACTTTTTTTTATGTTATTTGTTAAAATTCTCCTCCCGTTTGGATAGCAAATGAATCGCAAAATAATTGTAATCGCAATGCGACCAAGGGCAATATCCAAATCAAAAGACTGCAATTATTTGACAGATAACATGTGTAACAAAGCAGCGTAATGATGAAATTCTGCAGTGGAATCTTGTTCTTCATATGAGGAACATTATTTTTATTCACTTTTAAGTGCAGCTCTATTAGGCAGCTCTATACAGTCTACACTGCGACTGTTGCAACCTCTACATTCCACACCTCCTGTCTGTTTTCCCTCTCAAAACCCGTGACTACACACTGCCTTAAGCCAAGTGGAGGAGAGAGTGCAGTGAGGAGATCTTCGTTGATACTGACTACATCATGTCGGAATCACTTGTAAAAAAGCATGAATCCTTTTCTGTCCCACTAGGCAGGTCAGTTAGTGACAGGTACAATCAATCCATTCAAAATCCAAATTCCAAATTAAATGACTAGTTGTATTTCTCACAATAATGTAATAAACAACTTAATTTATTCATGGTTTTCAACAAAGAAGAAGGTGTTTTAGAAACATTTATCAGAATGTGGCTTTAATATAGTCTGATGAAAATATGGTCTAATTATGGTTAAGTCTATTTAGTTCTCTGCATCTGTATCGTTTCAGTAACTAATGGTGTTGTGGTCGTGTATTGCAAAATTAACCGCAAAGCTATCATTTGCCTGTTAATTATTTTTTTTAAATAACACACTCAGTCACACACATTCAGTGTTCTCTTACAATATATGGAGTATAGTTTTTTCCAATTATTATTCCAAAACTTTCTCAATTTAAACAGACCCCTACACTTCCCATCATTCCCATTTAGGTAGTCGGGCATTGTGTTCAGGTACATGTTAACAAAATTAAAATATCAATATCAACTTTTGAAGGGTTCAGATTCTGCTTTTGAACCTAGTGCCCGCGTTGGTTTCCTCCCACAGTCCAAACACTTGCAGGTGAGGTGAGATTAACTGGTGACTGAATTTCCCGTGGTGTAAGTGTGAGCATGAATGGCTGCCTGTCTCTACCATATCTGTGATTGACAGGCCAGCTGAGGGTTTCCCACCAATTATCAGCTGGGACTGGCTCCAGCTTTCCCACGACACTTGAGAATAAGCGGTTCATCACCATTTTTAATTTTTTCATCATCCCACTCTGGTTCTGTGATTCTACTTCTGCTGTAATTTTCAGTTAATTTGTGGATGATTTTACATTTTTCTCTCAAAAACAAGTAAGGGCAATTAACAAAAAAATGCAGGATGTTGCTTATTTAAGGTGCAGTCCGAATAAATGAATTACCTTTTGACAGTACACAGGTTACATATTTTTGGGATGGTAGATGCTATAATACAGTGTGACTATACAGATGCGGTAATTCATATCATTTGTGCATCTATCACTACTATCCATTGATGGAAAGGTGTTCATACACAGAGTATTTATGCAACTCATCACTGACATGTCAGGTGATCAACACTGTAGTACATGTTACTAATTGTGATCTGCAGACCATGAAATCTTTACTGACTCTCTTTCCCCTGTGTGTGTGTATTGATTAGAAAGCAGATGACCGAGAGAAGAGACAGGAAGCGCACCGCTTCCACTTTGATGCCATGTGAAGGCAGAGAACTGCATCATGGGAGACCGTCCTACCCTGTGCCCCTTTGCCTAACCCCCCCTCCCCCTTATCTTCTTCAGACACACATTTTAATACTGAATCATTTCAAGGGCCAATAAGTGGATCCTCATTTGCACCAAAATGTTTCTTTTAGATATTTTTCAGGCCTTAAGTCAGATGTGAAAAATGTATACTCTCTTTCATTTATTCATTCCAGAGCTGCAACAAGGCCATTGGGAGGGAGCTAAAAAATCTTAATGAAGATCACTAGGAGTTTAAATCAGGGATTTCTATGGACTGGCTGTAGATTTCTGTTGAAATGCCCACCACTTTACTCGCACTGAAACTTGAAAATCTGTTAGTGTGTTAGTGTCCATTATCTTGTTGATTTACGTTTTTTTTTTTTTTTAAATCCTTCAGATTTTATTACTTCTCATCTCATCCTCACAACTGCTGCAGTAACTGATGCAAAGTGAACAAATGTGGACTATGTTTTTTTTTTTTTTTTTTTTTTCCACTCGCAAATCTCACCAATAGATAAATGGCTATTAGGTTTGCAGACAGCAAATTATTTATTTTTTTTTTTTTCACTCGATTGTATCACAGTCAACAAGGGAGTGCCAAAATGAAGTTTCTGTGTTGCATCTTGCAAATGTCTAAAAAGACCCGGGCCATACTTCCCACATCGCTGCTTCACATTTCTGCATGTGCGTACTAGCCCGCAGTTCCATTCATACTCCAACAATGGTCCGTGTCAGTCAGGTGTTTAACGCATATGTACTCGGTTTCATATTCCACAGTAGCTGCAATTTCCCAGCAGGAAATTACCTTCATTTGTGTTTCCTTGTATTATTCAAGCACTGAGTCGTACATGTGTGGTAGTGGCGGACTTTCTCATATAACTTCAAGCAAGTTTCCATGGTTACCGTCTTCTTTGGTATGGTCTTATGACCAAATAAGAGTAGACCACCAACTGGACTGAAAAGTGTTTTTGCTACAGGGAGCATGCACAGTAGGCACATATGGGCCACGCAGAGTTTACGTCACATAAAACCCTAGCGTCACCCTCTACATGGATTCAGAAGTACGACCTGGGGTTAATGCACCAAGGCTCAGGCCAAGAGTCTGAACACTGTTGTTTCAAGATGTCTGTTTAATATTTGATGTATTTGTTTTGAAGTTATTCAGGCCAAGTGCTTGTTATTTCATAACAATGAGCTCATGCTTTTCCAAGTGGTTTGCACGTCTTCTTTTTTTTAAATTGTGATTAACAGTGGGTGTATGTGTAATTTATTCTGTGTTGTGAATGCTGAAGCTAACAAACGTGTCGAATAAAAGTTCATCCTGTTTAAATTGACTCCTGTTTGGTTAATTTGGGGTTAATGGAACTGATTAAATTTGTTGTCTCTTTAAAGCAGCTTGTGAAATAAACATTCACATTAGGTCCCCAAACTCATAATTTACCAGTTGTACAAATTGTTCCCCTGAAACTATTTTTTTACTAACATTGTTTGTTTATCTTGTAGCAAGGAAGCGTGAGGGAAATTTGTTCTCAAAATAATCATCTTCATGGATTTGGATCTTCATCTCTCATTATGTAAACTTGTAGTGAGTGGATTAGTGGAGAAATTAAACTGTCTTTATTTTTCCAGAGGAGCCCTGCAGCCTCTTGTCAGAAGCCTCAAGGGCCCAGGACCACACTTGAGGGTTTAAGGCTGCTCAATAACACGGAGGGAGTCAACTCTTCCTCAGTGGCAGAACTGACAAAAGCAGATCAGATGTGGATCACACTTCATGCACATGTCTGTCATGCAAACATTTAAGGAAATGATGGTGAGAATCTGTGTGGACAGTGTTCTTAATGTGTTTGCTGGGTGGGAAACAGAGAGAGGGAGTGAGAGCAAAGGCGGGGTGGAGCTGCCACAAACTGTTAAGCTAAACACTGGAAGTCAAAACAGAACTGGAAACGAGATGGTTAAGCCTCCAAAAAAATAAAAGCATTGTAACAAATAAAATATAGTTTTTAAGAACCACTACAAAATTTTACTCCTGCATGATTTGGTAGATGCAGTATATATCGTCAGTGGAGTTCTTCTTTTAATAGACCTTAAATATGTATTTATTTAGGGAAAATGTATTCTTGTTGTTGTCTACTCATCCACCCTTTAGCCAAACCATAATTATGCATAATATCCCACCAGTCTATATTACTCTCCATATCTACCTTGTACAGTAAACAAACACATATGATTCAATGATTGAATAGAGGAATTATTTTTTTTTTCTCTTATACACGAGGAACAACAAAGCATGATTTGTGTGAATATGCAGCTGACATACAGAAAATAAACAAACAACAAATGGAACAGGCAGGGGCTTCATTAGTAAATCGCCATACAACTGCAAGAAAAATCAATTAGTTTAAAATAGTATTGCCTTACGTGTGTACCTTCATTATATCTTTATATATCAATTCAGGCATTGTGGTCTCAACTGCTGCAACAAGTTCGCGAGTAATGTTTTTATTTTGAAAGGTATGACCGGAAATGTGTCCTTTTAACTATGTGCGCTTTGACAAGAAGCCACTCATCGGTGTAAGCAGCGCCCACAGCTTAAATGAGCCATGTTCAGGAACATTTCTTAGTTTGGTCACAGACGGGGATCAGACAGAGACCATTTTCCTCCTCCTCCCCCTCCTCCTCCTGTCTTCTCTCCATCCATGTGTATATCTCTATGTGTCTGTCTCGCTTGTCTTTCATCCATCATTCATCATCCATCCATCCATCCATCCATCCATCCACATGCGTCTTCTGGATACTCACCTGACCTAGAGCGCATCAGTCCGCCCGGATCCGTCCTTCTCCACATGTCGTCTGCTCCGTTCTCCCACAGTGACGATGATGATGTTGATGGTGCCCGATTGAAACGCATTCATCCTCACCACCAGTGTTCTTCATCATCGCGCAGCCAAACGCAGCGCCGGCGCCGCCTGCAGAAGATCTCGGTGCCGCACGCGGTTCTTCTGGAGCGTGGCTCTGCGTGATGGATTTACTGTTGGCGGAGGAAAGTTGGATTTTGTGATCGGGTCCCAGAGGAGGACGTTTTTTAAAGAAAAAAGAATAGTAAAAAAGGGTTGGATCACACCGTGAGAGGAAATGAACGGAGGTGAGTTGATCATCAGCTGCGTCTGTGGCGCGCGCCGAGCAGTAGAATCCAGATTATTTCACTTGGATCAAATGAATTTAGCCTTTTTTATCTTTTCTTCTGGTTTCTCTCTGTTCGGTGGATGCCCGATGGTTATTGTGCAATTACTGTTATCATCTCTGGACCAAAGTCCTCACCATTTCGTTTGTGAATTTGGAAAACACAGGTGTTTAACGATTACAAAGTGACAAGTGTGACAATCACTGTCTTCTCCTCTCTACCATCTGTCTGTCTCTCTCTCTCCCTTAAAACCAACTTACCCTCATGTGACTTTGTATGGCTGATTTTATTGATCCTAAAATTGAGACATCTTCACTGTTCTCCCTTCACTAAACCCTCCTGTTCGGTTTTCTCTGCTCTGCGAAAGCCTGACTGGTTCTTCTTGGTTTGGTTCGGTCTGACTGGTTTGAACCACCCAGTCTCCCAGTCATTCATTTCTGGTGAAAAACAAATGATCTAAGGCAACCTGGCGACAAATAGTAATGAATGTTCTGTTCATTGAAAAACGATTAGTTGCTGTCCTGTAATCCTCATTTGTGCTGGATTATTATTTAAGTGTAATGGGGGGGGGGTTCACGCTTGCAGCCAGTTTTGGGCACTGAAGTGAGGAGTGCCTCAGTCCATACACGCGCTGTCAAGCAGTGATCCGTGACTATAATGGACAGCTGAGGTCAAACATGTGAAAATACATGTTCATGTTTCCAATGAGCAACTTCTGTCTCACACATATACTTTGTGGTCACAGAAGAGATGCGCGTCAGGCGGTTCGTGCGCGCGTCATTTTCTCTTTAGCTTTTAAAACGCATAGTGTGCCAACAACTCTGCTCCTGCAGGAGCGTCCTCCTGCTCCTCTGTGGCAAATCCCCAGACTGTGTAGCTGTGCACTTAGCTGCTGCTGCTGCTGCTGATGCTGATGCGCACACTGATGCAGCCACTGCTGCTGCTCAGGTGACTCCACTCCTGCCACCATCACCTGAAGCACGCGCCGCGGCACACGCACACGTCACTGCACATATAAATGTGTGCACATTGTATTTCTTCTGTATTTAAACGGTTATATTGTCTAGTTCTTGCTTTAGTGGCCACAAGCAGGGGCGTTTCAATAGAGCAGCCCCCCACACACACACACACACACCTGCAACAAGAATGTTGGCAGTTCATAAAGTGTATGTTAAAATGAACCTTGTCTTTCAGAAGCTTTGAAATTTGCAAAATGGACAGTAACATGTGATTCTTTGAAAGCGGAAATTCACAGATGTCACCAGCTGTCAGTCACACTGGCGTTGACTCATATTTTGCTTTGCTGTGCCTTATCATTCATTTTCCTGTAAAACTGAAACTCATTTACACTGGTGCTACAGAATTTGACTTGAAACTAGAAATTGTAACCTATAACTAATAAGGAAATTGTTTACTGATGTTATAAATCAAGTAAGAAGCTCTTCTCCCTGTAGACTAATGTGGCCCCTTCTGTCCTACTTCCTGGGTCTCAAACTAGAAGAACACATCATTTTTATGCACAGTCAATGTTTCAGACATTCTTTTTGTCTTTTTTTGCGCACCATAATTTATAATACTAGAGGCGATTTTGTTTTATTTCTTTAAATAAATCTTTTTTTTTTTTTTGCATTTATTCATGAATTGAATGAATGAATTTTACAATTCAGCCTTTAAACAAAATAATGTTTTTGCCATTAGGGGTGTCTCAATCAAAACAGCAACCAAAATAAAATTGTCATTTTCCTTAAAGGGAAGGATAGATTTAAATAGTGTTGTAATGTAAGTATGCTACTCAACAAAATACATGACATGAGTTTGGTCCATTTTAGATGCTTCAGTGCAGAAATGTTACTCTATTGTCGGAGTTGGGCCGATGTTGGGCCCCTCAGGTAAATTATGCCCGGGGCCCCAATTTTCCTTGAAAGGCCCCTGGACAGGTGTTGCTTCCCTGTAGACTAATGCACAGAATGAAGATTGAGATCATTGTTTATATCAACAAGCACATGAAGCTTCGTCGGTGAGCGGACCGTCCCGCTCAGCTCTGCCTTCACTCGTTAGCTCACTAATTATTTCACCTGTTGTTCTGTAGTGCATTTGCAGCTTTAGCCTTTATCCTCGTCGTTTTATTATTCATGACTCCAACTCCTTATTTGGAGATAATACAAGAAAATACTAACCAGAGTTGACAGCACAGGCTGCAGTTTCCTCTCTCTTTTGTCTTTCGGGAGACGATGGCAGATGGTAGTTTTTGTGTGGAACTCCCAGTGAGCGGGGATGTTAAATGACATCACCCAGGTAATTTTTTTCCTGTTGTTCTGAAAGAGCAACAGAGGTCACATCCTAAAAGATGTCTCTCGGCCAGATAACACCATGCCTTTGATATTTATTTGTTGCACATGAATGACCCGATCCACAGTGAGAAGATAGAGCGCTGAGTAGTTTTTGTCTCTCTGCTCACAGATTGTTAGTCATCAACCATCATACATCATCCCCTGGTGCCGAAGTGATAATGGCTCCCTTTGACCCGTGATTTCTACTTTAAATATTCCACCTTTTGCCTGTTAGTTTGTCACACGTCAGCTCATGTTCAGCCCCAACATGAGAATCTGTTTTGTCAGTGTTTCCAACCAAAAGCAGCAGCAGATTATGTGTTCTCTATTTAGCAACTGGCTAATGCCAAAAGCTTCAGTGAAGCCTTAGAGCATCTGTCTATTGTTTAGGTGGCCTGTCGTATAAAATGCACCTGTGGTTGTTTACACTCTCACCTATGATAATGGAGAATGAAGTAATGAGGATTCAAGAGCCTGGAAGGCTCCTCGGGGGTGTGAGGTGAATGTGTGCACTTCAAAACAAGCCCATTCAAGAAATGTATATCCACTGGTGCGGTTGTGCTCAATGCTTCTGTTAACCATGCATTCTTCTTCTTCATTAGGACCCATCTCTCTCTCTCTCCTTCTCTCATATGCTTCCTTCCTTCCTCCCTCTCAGCCTCCTATACTTCCTTCCTTCCTGGGTGCCATTATGCAATGAGCCAGGCTGAGGCTCGCTCTCTAATTTGCTGTGAGTGGGCCAACCTATTAGGAACTCAGTGGGGATCAGGTCTACAGCAGCTTCTCGGAGCGAGGCAGTGACACAAGCCGTAACACGCCTGCCCTCAGTGCTGATATAATTGTAATGCTACATATTTCACCTTTTGTCTGTAGTCATGCCTCGCAGTCTGTAATCCTGTATTTTTTTTCCCACTAATGCCCCGTGTTTCTGGTGCCGAGAGGCTGCAGATTAGTTTGGTTACAGTCAAATAATTTGACTGAGACTTGATTGGTTTGAAATTGTGAAAACGTAACTTTTTTTTTTACGGTGAACTGTTACTAATCGTCACTGAAGGTGCGTTACCCATCCATGACTGTGTAACTATTATATTGGAATATAATTGTTTGGATATGATGTGTATGAATGTGAAGAGGAGGTTTACGAATTGCAAAGTAGGGCCGAATGATTTTGAATAAATATCTCACTGCGATTATTTTGACTGAAATTTCGATTGCGGTATGACTCACAATATGAGAGGGAATGGTAAATTTTACGTCATTTGTGTAAATGACTTGTTTACAATGATTTCTGTGTGATATTTGTATAGATCTGTGTGAAGCTAAATCTTTTCTTCAGTATGTAGAATGTGTTGTGTTTAGGTCAGAACTATATTTAATCTAAAATGGTAATTTGACGCACAATTTATGCCTCCTGCGATTTGAAAATTGCAGTAGGCCGCATTGTGATTTTAATAAAATGTCAATTAATTGTTCAGCCTTATTGCAGAGTGCAATTTTTCAGAAACAAATCGCAGACTCGGGATTTAATGCCAAAGCTACAGTTTTATTATTATTACTACCACTACTTTGGTGTCAGACCAGAAAAATCCACTTAAACATGTTTTGCAAGACAACAATGAATAAATTAACCTGAAAAATAACATTCAGTTTATTCATAGGCTGTGAAAACGATTGTTAACTGCAGCCACAGCTCAGAGTGATGAGCACTAAAGCACAGAGAGAAAGGGATGAACTCAATTCGTGTAACTGACTGATAAGAAGATGCCGGCTGAGGTGTTTGCATAAATATCACCATTTACTTTAATTATACTTAACCATAATACATGTACAAACATGGCAACCCATTGATCCTCAGTTTTAAAATGAAGAGTTCACTATGACTGTGCTCCAGTATCTTTATTTTATTTTGTCGTTTACAAGATGATTCATCACAAAATGGATTATTTCTTCTGTGCTGTTCCTTCATGAGGGCCACACGGTGAAGTAGTGGTTAGCACCGTTGCCTTGCAACAAAAAAGACCTGGGTTTGCAACCCGGTCTGCCTGAGGGCCTTTCGGCATGTATGTTCTCCCCGTGTGTGTGTGGCTTTTCTCAAGGTTCTCCAGTTTCCTACCACAGCCCAAAAACATGCAGAGGTTAAATGGAAAAAAAATACGTATATTTTGAATTCACTGAATCTGTCAGAAGTTTTCTTCGAGCTGTATTGAACTACGGTATATGTTCACTGTTCATCAGGGTCAGGTGAAATCACTATTTTAGCTTTCGTCACACGCTGTTTAGTGATTTCCTTTTGTTTTTTTCCACCGTTGAACACAAAGACATAAATTCGTTACTTCAATGTCACCTTTAACTAATGTGGAATATCTCTGCTTCACAGCGTGGATACTCTTCTTCCTGATAGAAGAGGCTTTTCCTCTGGCACAGAGAATTAAAGGTAAGAACTCTTCTCTTGATTTCATGTTTCAGTCGTCCTGAAATGAGGAGGAATTATCTTCACTTATATCAGCGGACTAAATCAAAATCAAATTCTTGATCCTGCCCTGTCTTTCCTCAGTCTTGTTCTAACCCTTTTTCTGCTCTAATTGATCCCTCGCCTCAGTAATCCATCTGTCTGCTCTCTCTGCTTTTCTCCTTTCAGACTCCCCGAGCGAACAGGGCAGCCAGAGCCCCAACCAGAATGACTGTGGCACATGGGTCCGTAACATCAATGGTGGGGTGTTCACATCGCCCAACTACCCAAACACCTACCCACCCAACAAGGAGTGTGTCTACATCCTGGAAGGTAGAGCAGAGCCTTTTTTTTTTAGTCATGTTCTGGTCTGCATCTTTTGCTTCCAGAACAGCTGACGCGGTTTCCTGCTTTAAGCGGGGAACATCAACGGTCTGTAGGGGTGGTGGTGGTGGGGGGGGATTGATACAGTGAAATATCACAGTATTTTGCGTGGTGATATTATATCTCTACAGATACACCAAGTATCGCTTTTTTTAACTGATTTTTAATTTTAACATAACAAAAAAAAATCAATTGACGTTTCAGTCCACTAGATGGACCTCGCGTGAGGATATCGCAATATGTGAATTTGCTTTTGCAATATCGTGATCGTAACTTAAATATTGTGATAATAACATATCATGGTGTCTCTGCCGATTCCCAGCCCTAACGAACTGATTGACATCGTTTTATTTAACCTTATCCCTCTCTGATTTTGATGTTGCTTTGTCAGCCTGATGCAGGACTGGGCGATGTGGCCAAAGTCAGTCAGTATCTGTAATTATAGCGATTAAACGTCACATAAATAAAAGAATAAGTTTTACTCCTTAGTGGAAGTTGGAGAAAAGTGTAAATTTTAAAGCAATTATGTGTTGTTATGTTTTGTCATATATTATATGAATATATACCGAACCTTTGTTATTTTGATCATGAAAAAAAAATGATATCGCAATCAATTCTGTTACTGAATTATTGCCCAGCCCGAGTTTGACTTTCTCCTGACTGAGACATCCAAATTTGTTTCACCAGCACACACTTAAAGACCCTTTTGAGAACGATGGAAAGCAGTGGATTGTGGGTAGCCCTGTCTTCTGGCTTCATCAGAATAGTGCTGTATTCATCTCTACTGGTGGAGTGTGCCAAGAAGACTCCACCATTGAATGAAACATAAAAGAGATGAACATCTGCTAGACAAATGAGCCTTGGTGGAATATCAGTGCATTGCATGCATCCTCATCAACAATCTGGCATTTTTAACTGCAAACAGTCACAACCATCACTAATAATGTTCCCTGCTGCATAGGAAATATAAAATGTAAAGCATCACTGGCAGCTACAGGAGATGAGGTCTGGGATATTGATGATGTCTTTTCATACTAAATGTGTGACCTTATTTGTCTGTCAAGTTAAAGTATAGCCTTTCATGCAGCTGCGTGTGTGCTTGCTGTGTTTACTGCCATAGTGCTCAATAGATTTTTTTACGCATGGCTCAAGGGCTCCCCCTGTGGACAAAGCAAGCCCACACCTTCTGAGGAACGAGCCGTGACTCTCGTCACAGAGAGCCTTTTGGTGTGTGTGCAGCAGCATGCCACAGTCAGTCTGGGAAGCGCCAGATGGAACTTGTCATTTGCTCTTATTTTTGGTCTTGAATGGCCTCAGTCATATTCATATCCAAGCTACAGAGTTGGGTCTTTGATTCTGCCTCTCATGGAGACACGTGCTGTAGATGCTCACGTTTGATGAGAGCGCTAATCAGATTGCTTTGTGATCATAATTTGTGGTTAGTGAGGCTCATTGATTGTGTCATGTCCCCCACTTCATCATCTCAATAGATTGAGTGATTATACATTATGCTCTTTCTAAATCAAGCTGTGCCATTTGTTTTGTGTGTGTGTGTATGTGTGAGTCAATGACTGAGTGAGTGAGATAGATAGGGACTCTCTCAGGATATGGGGGGAGCAGCGAGCGCAGGAACACAAGCTGCCGCTTCCAACAGAAAGGGACGGCAACAGCAACAACAACAACACACAGGCTGAAATTCAGATGACATGAAGTGAGGCACAACTTCACACAGAGCCAAGGAGATTCTTCTGTGTCACTTCATTTTAGCGGCTGTGCATGACCCACCGTTGGCCTTGCCTTTTTCCTCTTTAATGGGGCATACGTGGCTTCTCAAGCATCTTTATTTGGTTTGATTCATACCCCAGAGCAGGCACATGACTTGCCCTTGACAAATGTGTACTGCATGTGTGTATGTACTTTTGTGGGGACCTAAATCTGTTTACACAGTCACATTATGGGGACTTGTTGTCCTCACAGGGACAAAACTCAGGGTTAGATTACGGGCACTAGTAATTATGGTTCAGGTTAGAGTAAATCTACAGGAAATGAATGTAAGTCAATGTAATGTCCTCGGAAGTCATGGAAACGAGTGTGTTTGTGTGTGTGATGATGATGTTGATGATGATTAAAGACTACTTAGTCGTATTGTGGATTTGAATGACAGATGAACTAAGTTCATGGCATGTGTGCAGTGTTCTGGATGCAGTGAGTCTGAGAGACGGCGATGCTGACCTGTCAGACTGTGTCTCTGACTGTGTACGCTTCTGTACTTATCCATGTTGGTGTGATGCATGTCAGCCTGTATATGAGAGTACTGGAACCTCGTATATATTTAAAAAAAAAGGCAATCACAGGGAGCGTATGGCTTGTTTGTCATCATATTTGCCACATCAAAAACAGTTTTCCTTTATATTACTACTTCATTAACTCAGTGTTGCCACTCATCATATGACAGATGGATTTTCTTGACATATGAGCTTGTACGTCACACTGTGAAAACGCCAGATGTTATCTGAATGAGGAGGAGCCTTTATCATATACCATGTTACATACTCTGTGGGTAGATAAACAATAAATAAAGGAAGAAGATAAAGATAAAGAAAGAAGAAAAAATGGCCTAATGTACCTGTACATTATTGTATTGTGGTCTGCACCTAAATGTGAGCCAAATTCTTGAAAGTAGTCATCCAGACGGTCATCCTTTTAACAGGGATGAAAGGAAGAAAAGACTGATTACAACATCAGATGAAATCAGATTTCACTTTACTTCTAATGTCTGCCTCAGAATTCCATGCAGATTCTTCTTTGTGCTGCTAAAGAAAGATTCAATTACATTCTTTCTGTGGTTTTTTGCTGCCTCATTTCACCCCCGTTTCTCCTCCTTCTCCATTGTTCACCAAAGCTCTCCCTAGACAAAGGATTCAGTTGGCGTTCGATAAGAATTACTACATCGAGCCATCATTTGAGTGCCGCTTCGATCACATAGAAATCCGCGATGGGCCCTTTGGGTTCTCACCACTCATTGATCGAATCTGCGGAGGAAAGAATCCAGGCCTGGTCACATCAACGGGACGTTTCATGTGGATCAAGTTCACCAGCGACGAGGAGCTGGAAGGCCTTGGCTTCCGCATCAAGTACACCTTTATTGCAGGTTAGGGCACACGGATGTCACAAGACACCCTCAGACTACTAAAGCTTATTTCTGTGCACATAGAAGTGGGGAGAAGTCTAAAGTAAAATACATCCTCAGTCCCACTGAGGTTACATTTTCTGTTTTGTCCATCTTGCTTGTGAGCTTCATGTGTAAGAAGGGAGGGAGGACACATTTGATCGGCACTATTTTTTAAACCTTATAAAGTAGACTCCTTCCTGTCAAATTTCCTTTGTCCTTAGCAGTCACACATTTGACATCAGAGCCCCCTGCATCCCAACCCATCATGCCTCGAAATCAACATCTCCCATCAAGCAACAGATATTAGCTTCAATGCGACCCTTTCCTGCTTTATCTGGCCTGCCTTAATAAGATTTTATCTTGTGCTCTCTGCTTACCTGTTTCTGCTGTGTGCCTCTCCAATCTTATCATTTCAGACCCTGATTTCCATCTGCACGTGGGTGGACTGCTAAACCCTATCCCAGGTAAGCTCTTCGCTACTCGTTTGGTTTGGTGTTAGATCCTTTTAAAGAACTGGTCTGTGCTCAGAAGCTCACTGGAGGCTCTCTCTGCCTTTGACGTGAATGCTGAGCACATAAAATGCACCTTGACAAGCTCAGTTTTCCATAAAGCGAAAGGATGCACGTACGTGCCCGTTCACAAAGCACATGAAAGAATGCACTCCGCTTTTATCCTGCTCTTCTCCCCCATCTTCCTGCCTTCGTTCATCTGTCTTTGTCCTTATCTGCTCTGCTCACTTCAGTTCCACCTCAAATCCGTTACCTCTCTAAATAGAATCCTTCATCGCATCCTGTCTGTCATGCTTCTCTTCTTACCCTGACCTTTCTGCTCCTCCTTTCCCGCACTCTCTTCTCCTTTTCTCCTCTACTTTTTACTTCACCTGGGTACCTCTGTATGACCCTCTCTCACCATTCTCACTCATTCCACCATCCCCTTCTTTCTCTCTCTGTCTCACACACATACACACACACACATTTCTCTTCTTACCTCTCCTCCACATTCCCTTTTACTTTCTTACAGACTGTCAGTTTGAAATTGGTGGTTGGGACGGGATTATTCGCTCCAGTCAGGTGGAAGAGGAGGAACGAGTGAAGCCTGGTGATGCGCTGGACTGTATCTGGACCATCAGGGCTCCTCCTCAGTCCAAGGTCAGTGGAGGAGACCTTAGAAGCGAAGATTGTCACAGCTGATGCTGTGACCCATTTTTGCTACTTTCAGAAATCTCCATTTTATAATTACTAATGTCTTGAGACTGGTCTGTGCTTTTACGCGAGTGTCTCTTCATGTGAGAGGCACTCTCACATGTACGTTTTCATGCTCACTCAAGTTGAGCCAAGGTTGCACTGTTGAACTAGTGTCTAATTAAATGGGGAATCAGTTTACTGAATGAAGTGTGTCCACCTATACTACATCACAGACCAATACAAGTTAAGCTGGCAGCTGGTTGGTAGCATGTTGAGTGTCATTTACACTGACAAAGCATAAACATGGTCTCTTTGTCAGGCCAAAAACACACCAGGCTGGATTTTGCAATGTTACGCTGTTTTCCTCCTCTTCAACTTCCTCTATTATTTCCAAGTCAAAGCTCAGAGGTGGGAACTGTGGAGAATCTGCAGAACGTGGGCCAGTTTGGGTCCATTTGAACGTATTCATGCATTTCACTTCCATCTGATTTATCTGGGCGTGTCGGTTCTTCTTTGAGAAATTCAATTTACCCCAGTCGCAATATCCTTATATCTTTACATCTTTTGTCCACTTTTAATCAGACTAATGCAATAATGTATTTTTCATCATGTGAAAGTACTGCCTGATATTGACTACAGTGAAAGATGGTAAAATGCAGAAGGAAGTCAGTACCAGTTGGTGCACATCCATCTCTTTCTTTATGGCTCTCATAGCTTGTGTTTGTCATTTTCTTTTCTTAAAGAACCATGTTATCTGCTGAAATCCTTTTGGCTAGCCGTCAATAAATAAACTTATCTCTGAACGAAAAGAAAAAATACTGTATGTTTGAGGAGTCTGAAAAAGACAGCAACGGCAGGCTACACTGCAACGATGCAGCCATTACATCCTGCCTCCTCCTGTCTGCTCTCTCATCACAGCTCCATCCTCAAAACACAAAATCACTGACTGCCTGTCATCGAGAATCGAGGAGAGAACACTGAAAACTGCATATTGACTGCATCTTGTCTGAATCGTCTATGTGAAAACACTTAACATTATCACAATGGACGATGTGGGTAGACGGGTACACCAGCGGTGTATCAGTACATTCTATCTGAACAAAATGATTGGTCGTTCACAGTTATTCACCGAAGTATTGCGAATTTGTTACAGACACCTTTATTTATTGATGGCTGTCAGGACAACAGGACTAGAAAGGGATTTCAACAAATAAGATTAAGACAAGCCCTAGCTTTAATGTTTTTTGTTGTTGTAATGGTTAAGTGAGGGGAAAATCCTATTTCGCTGAAGACACGTGCAGTGCATAGTTTATCGCAGAATAGATAAATATAAAGAAAGAAATTTGATTAGAAAATGATTTAGAAATATCTCACGAAGACTTTTAGTGTGAGGAGAGTTTAAGTGGGCCGATGTTGTGAATATAATCAAGAATGGGAAGAGCTCAGAATTTCTAAACAGTTGTTGAGTCATGTCGAAGGTCACCCTGTGTGCTGTCATTGTGTGCAGTGAATCCACTCATCTGTCAGTAGTTTTCAGCACATCACACATCACATTATTCTCTTTCCTAACATCAATACTGTTTTCACGGTGTATGTTCTCCTTTTGTACTTTAATAACAAACTTGGTGTCAGTGGATGCCTTCGTTAAAAGTTACACTATCAATAAATGTTAGTAAAAGAAAGTTATGATGAAAAGAAGAAGCCAGATGGATTTTGATTCGTTTTTCTGAACATTTTCTTTGGCAGTGTTGCATGTGCTCCAAACACTGAGACTATGTAATGCAAAAAGAACAAATTTGACAATGCACTTATATTGTGAAACTCTTAAAAAGAAATATGTGATAACCAAAAATAAAGTATGTAGGAATAAGACATGCATGAACAATATATAATGTTTATCTTATACAGTTTATGCCTGAAATTTATCAGGAAGTGATAATATGACATCATTATCACAACAGACAGAGCAGGTACCTCAAATGGGTCTGAACCTCTTGGGGATTTATTTGAGTTTTTCAGAGAATGTTGCAATTTAAATTAGCTGTCAAGCGTCACTTTAGATGTGATTTTAGAAATAAAATGGGATCACAGACATCTAATAAAAATTCATTAATTCATTGTCTACCACTTTTTCCTCCACCTGAGGGTTAATGGGAGCTGAAGCCAGTCCCAAACTTTACAGTCCTAATGGCCAGTGTAAATTTTTTAACTCTTCTGCAGCCCACCCAAACCTTTAATGACAACACACATTTTTCTTGTTCCGATTGAAAGCCACCACTCCATTATGCCTCACTAGCACATAATGAAGTCCTCTACGATCTACCAATTACTATAATCCATCAGTTATGAGAGATATGCACCAGTGTGAATGTTATATTATGTCATTAATTAAAAATTAAAAAACATTTAGAACTTTATAGTAATTTAACAATTAAAATAATAATAATATGCAGCTCCTTCACAGCTCATACTTGGAGATACTGTTATGCATTGGTGAGAATTCAGATATGAAAGACCATCGCTTTAAGCATTAACAGGACAGTTTAGTCCCTGATATGTGCTGCATAACATACACTGTATCTGAAATTACAATTCTTGTGATCTGCTAATTTCATTGTTTCTATTGAAACTGGTTCAATCTGAACATTTTTTTGCCCTAGACTCAAGTTAGAGACCCAGATTGAATGCATTATAAGGAAAAGCAAAGCAGGCAAATGAAATAATTTATGTTAGAAATACAGCGCTACAGATTTATAGGTACATATTCAGCCCAGCGATATGTTCTCATTATTTATATTTATGAGCCGATATCCACAATCCCTCTGAAATTAAAAGCATAACCTTGTCAGCCTCAGTTCATCACTACTCTGTTTCTCCTTCTTCAGTACACTGGTACTTTTCTGGGTTTTTTTCACCAACTAAAATATACTCACTAACTCACACACACAGGTTTCCATGACTTCAGAAGACTCTAACTGTAATCATATTTACTAGTACCCTAACCCAAACCTTGGCCCTAACCTCAATATTTATTCATCTTAAAATGTACTAATTTATGTTATGGGGACTTGATTTTTGTCCCCATAAGGAAGACAAGCCCTTATAATGTGACTGTGTAAACTGATTTAGGCCCCCACTACATAAGGAATATCAGGTACACACACATACACACACAGATTTGTGCAGCTGTTCTTTTCAGGATTGTGCATTGACCTCAATTAATTTAGACAACCTAAACAGGGCCTGATCCCTAACCTTAACCATAACCAGTTAATGCCTAACCCTAGCACTAACCTAACCACAATTTAAATCTTAGCCTTAAAGTTAACCTCAAGAAATGAGGTCCTTCCTCATTAGGAACAGGTTTTGTTCTCCATGAGGACGAATTGTTCTAACAAGGTCACTGTCCATATCAGAAAAGGTACTAAAGAGGTAATAAATACTAACACACATGCACATAGTATAAAACAAGGACTGCATACATCGAGTTAATAATGACATCATCTCTGTAAGCAATTACACATTTGTATGCAAAAATAGTATTTTACATATGCACACGTGTGTGACTCACACACATGCACCGCCTCGCTTGTCTCACACAGACACAGATTTATTCCCCCGCAGTCGTTTCACTGATCTGACATGTTCAGTGTGACCAAAGAGCATGTGAATCTCCGCGTCTCCCAGCCAGACATTAGCTCAGCGAAGCAGAAGGAACAGAGCAGCACATTCAGCAGCGACGACACAAGAGCAGCTACTTAACTCCTGCGTGGTTACAGGTGTCTGTGTGCACAAATGTCCCTGCTTCATCTGAGGCCAGTGAGCCAAAGAGAAGCCGCTGTGGTGCTCGCGTGACTTACAGAGGCGATGCATCAAGCAGTAAAGCCTTCAGGCTCTTCACCGAACACCTTTAACCTTGTGACTTACACTTTGATGTCCTTCAAGAGGCACAGAACATAAAACACATTTAAAACCATCGGATAAGCAAAGTCAAGATCATCTGTTGCACAGCCCTTATAAAAGTCGTCACAGTTCAAACAGGTAATTAAGATTATACATAATTAAAATTGCATGACTATAAACCAAAATGATAAAATAATTAAAGGGGCAACATAAAATTTTCATGTGCCTAACGGTGTCTGTTTGATCACTATCATAAAGATATAACAACCCAAGATGCACATAAGGACACAAGTACTTTTCCTCTGAGCTGGTGTTGTGTTGTTTATTATATTAAACGCATGTGTGTGTACAGGACGTTGGTATTTATGATACAAAATAAGTACAGAAATAAAAATACAGGTTAAGGTTGATTGACAACAATTTAACAGTCCCTGTCTTTACTTCCACAATGGTGGTGATTGCACATTCCACTCTTTTCTTGTATCTTTTATTTAACACGAGGAGTTGTACTTGACTTTTGTGCAATGACAATAAAGACATTTGACTGACTTGAAATTTTAGAAAATAAGATTAAAGCATAATGTTGTCATATAAACAACATAATCTAAGGGTCTAAGGATAGAGGGTGTCACTTGCTGTATACTGTATAGCCCTTTAAGGCAAATTGTGTTGTTTGTGTAGAGCACTTTGGTCAACTGTGTTGTTTTAAAGTGCTTTATAAATAAAGTTGGATTGGGTTGGAAACAAGCAATCGATAAAAACACAAATTAGACTCATTGGTGACACATCCATTGATTGCACATTGGTCAAGTTACAGTAAGATATTAAGAACCTGCCAGTTGTTTTGCTCTTCTATGTAAAACAGTCTGTGAGGAGTTAACCGCACTGGGCTGGGCTGTGCAACCTCAGCATCATGAAAACAGCTGGGATTTGCCAGTGTTCAGTGTCAGATTGTTCATCTCATTACCCTTCAGTCCCTGCTGTATTCTCTGGATTGAGACACAATGATGACAGAGGGTGAGCGACACAGAGAGAGAGAGAGAAAGAGAGAGAGACAACACATTGCAAACGTTTTCAAAGGTCAATTAAGTCGCCAAGTGTTGCAACTTAAATGAGATTTTCAATTTTTTTCAGTACTCTTACATTTCTCTCATATTATCTTCATGTAATTGCCTTCATGGACCGCTCAGTCGCTGTGTGTTTTAGATTTCCTCCTCCTGTCTGCCTGCAGATCTACCTGCGCTTTATGGAGTACCAGATGGAACACTCCAATGAGTGCAAGAAGAACTTTGTGGCTGTGTACGATGGCAGCAGCGCCATCGAGAACCTCAAGGCCAAGTTCTGTAGCACTGTGGCCAATGACGTTATGCTGGACAACGGCGTGGGAGTCGTGCGAATGTGGGCCGATGAGAAAAGCCGACTCAGCCGGTTCCGCATGCTTTTCACTTCCTTTGTTGACCGTGAGTACCATACAGTCGTGTTGACAACATAAGCATGAAGGGAAAATGGGACAGAGGTGAAAAATGACAGTGCTCTGCCTCATTATTTGTCCATGTACTGTGTATCAGACATTTGCCACTTACGGCTTTCAAGGTCTACAATTGTAAGAAAAAAAACTGAAATCCCTAACCATTACAAATTGATTAGGTGCTTAAGGTATGAGTCAATATTAATGACTCATCAGAAACAGCCAGCTGTGATTTCAGTGATGTGATGGCTGAAGGAGGTGACATTCTAGAGCTGTGATGCATCAGAATCTCATACCGTCGCATGCCTCTTGCACTTTGGTCTCATTGTGTCTACAAGTGTGGAAATGAATGGAGGACAGAAACCCACTTCACTGTCTCATGGCCTCCTGTACCTTTACATTATGGACAACATACAACACCACATACTGTATAATTACTTTACTGCAACATCCAAAATCTACCAGCCACTTTCTGCTATACCACTTTTTTCCAGACTGACTACAAGTGACATTTAGGTACTTACTGGAACATTACATTAATTTTAATGTAATATATCTATAATAGTGTCATAATTAATGTATAATTAAATGAATTTTTATTCTCAAATATCATTTTCTGGTCATGTCAATTGTAAAAACAAAAGCATTTATTATTATTTTTGATCTTTATTTATTTATTTATTTTGATTTTTAATTTTTCATCAACCCTGGGCACGTGCTGTAGATTCGCTTAGAGTGTAACTGTGATCTGAGTGTTCCAGGATGTACTGAGTCAATGCAAGATACATTTTATTTACATTTACATTAAAGCCAGGCCATGAGGAGGAATTCCCCTCTGACAGCTCCGCTGAGCTCGACAGCAGAGCTGCAAGTGATCTGCAGGATTTCACTTACCATCATCCATCCATCCATTCTGAGAGAGATGACATGACGTTTCTGTGGCCTCTGAGTTATCTTTAAAGCAAAAGAAAAATAAAGCATCAAATTGAGTTTCTGATGAATATGTCAAAACGTGGTGCTTATTATAGTTCACTTCCAGCCATTTATGTCGGTTTTGTTTGAAAGAAAGGCTGAGTGGGATTAATGGCTGCATAGGTCATAATTATACATAAAACTGCTAAACTAGATAGATAGATTAATACAAATGTTGATGTTTTATAAAGTAACAGACTTTGGCTTTTCTGTCAGCTCTCCACATAATTTCATTAAATGCCTGAATAGACTGAGTAATGAATTGCCACATTCTCTGGTGTACCTCTGAAACCTTGGGTGAGCGTTTATATTTTCATCAGCAAACCCATAACCGTTGCAGTCGGCACTTAATGGCGTTTTAAATTCAGTAAGGGTAAGGTTATTGTTTTTTGTTTTGTCTTTTTTTTTCATGCTGAGAATCTGTAAGACCATTTGGATCCTAATTAATTCTGATCACACAGTTCATCCGAGGAAAGTCTCTCAAAATGACTCCCAAACTTTATTTGGTTGGAGTCAGCCACTGGCTCATAGTTTACATGGAGGTCACAGAGAAGCATTAATCTATGTCATTCGGAGAACAAGATGAGTTTTCCCTCCTACACTCCATCATCCTTAATGTGCTCTAATCTTCTGACAGAGCCCTCTCTGAAATGTAAAGCAGACATATTAAGACTCTCCTAAACACACTCTGCATGCATACGGACAGACATGAGTCAGTTGTGTGTGTTTGTGTGTGTGTTTGGAGGCACTGTGAGGTGAAGCATTGTTGACACCTTCAGAGAAACAGAACATTTTGAAGGCGGGAGATGCATAATGAGTTCAGAAGTGATCGCAGAGTCAGGAGAGTGACCTCGCCTAGATGGGGAGGACACTAACCAGCCACACACGTACACACACACTCTTTCATGCACACTGGTCTTGTACATGTGCCTTTGTCAGAGTTACTCAACCCTGAGGCAGAGGAGGCAGAGGAGGCATGCAGGGAGAAGGAAGCGGAGGCTCAGAGGAGAGTGACGCTTGTGGAGCGGACCACGATCTGTTTCATTTATGATAAAGACTGCGTGTCAGCCTCTGCTTAAGCAGGCATGTGGGGGGCTCGGGATGAGGACTTTTTTTTTTTGTCAAAGGGGCTGGAAAAGGACAGGAAAGACAATCTTGTATGTATCATAGAAAAAAAAAAATCCTTATAGGCTGGAGCCAATCCCAGCACACATTGGGTCAAGATACAGCCTGAACTAGTCAACAAGAGAAGATATGAATATTAAAAGAATATCACTTTAAACTTTGTGCTAGAAATTCATGCTGAGAGCATGTTTTGTTATTTGAAAAAAAACATTGTCTGACAATCATGATCTCTGTTAAGACTGAAAAAAGCACCATAGAAAGCACTTAGTAGGTGCAAACCTCTGCCAACGCTGCACAATTTCCCAAAGTGTTCATGCACTAACCTATCTTGCAACAATTTACAAGTTTAACAGTTCTTTTAAAATCCTTGGACCCTAATGTCTTCATTGGGCTATAACCTTTATTCCCAGAAAATGCCATACAAATATGTCCTTTATGTTTATGTTGCCTACAGTCAGACAAAGAGACATGAAGGACTATAATGGTTCTTACTCTGGGGGTTTTTTGTGCTCAGATCACAGTTGTTTTTTCAGCACCTGGAGGGTGGTAAGGATTTTTTTGTGGCCTTTCTATATCAAATTTACCTAAAACATATGTCATATAAGGATGGGTAGTGTTATGAGCAATAAAAATAAACAACACATGCTATACGTTGCCAGTCATACATGTGGAAACAATAGTACAATTGGCTTCTACAATCTTATAAAGTATGTATAGTTCTCACTTTTTATTTTCTCATGCTTGTGTCTCTTCTTTTAATTATTTGGACCTTAAACTGAACTGAACTTAATCTGAGTAGATGTTATGTCCACCTGATCCACGGGCCTTGGTTGATAACTCTGCTGGGATCTGCAGAGGACACATAAAGAAATAAATATTATTCCACTCTTTTTCTACCAAGTTTCTGTTTCATTTGTAGCTTTAATTGTAGCCCTGAATCTTCTCCACCAGTTCCCAGGCATCTGCATCTTCCCTCTGTCTCTTTCCTCTCACTGGCAGTGCATCGATCTCCTGAACTGAGCAGCCAGCAGTGATTACCAGTCATCTCAGTCTCTGCCATCTAAGCCTTCAGACGCTGACAGTCACTTTAATGTGGGGTGTCTCACGGCCCCATCCTGACCATCTGCACTCCATAATGGCCCAAAGCCATTTCTACCTACCTGTGCTCCCGCTTTCCCCTGCCTTTCTTCTTCACTTCTCTGTATTCCCCCTCTCCATCTGCTCCTAGTTGTAAAACTGTCTACACAACCAAATGTTCTCCCTCTTCTTTCCTCACTCAAACTCCCCTGACATAAAGCTCATTGAAGCTGCAGCCTCCTCCCTTTCCCATCAGCCCCTGGTGTCACTTGTTGTTTCTGGTAGAAATGGTGATGTGCATCCTTGTGTGATCTGTCTCCATTAGACCTCCCAAGACTCAAGAAGCATTTTATCTTTTATTACATGCCTCTACAGATTTTACTGCTAAATTGTTGTTATCGTTTTATTGTTATTATCATCAATACAGCCTCTGGTCTTTTTCTTGGTTTATTCATCTTTTACTCAGCACTGTTCACTGCTTTTTTGTTGTTTCTGATCAATTCTGTTTTTCTCTGTGTCTTTTGCCTGCAGCCCCCTGCTCAGCTAACACATTCTTCTGCCACAGCAACATGTGCATTAACAACTCCCTGGTGTGCAATGGGGTTCAGAACTGTGTCTACCCGTGGGATGAAAACCACTGCAAAGGTGATTCTCTTCTTTCTGCCAACTATTCCCAGTTGAAGTTGCTATGGCTAATTCCAATTTTCCATTATTTCTTGCTTCCTCTCCCCCTCTTACCCCCTGCAGAGAAGCGATCTAAGGGGCTTTTCCATCAGATCACTAAGACCCACGGGACTGTCATTGGTGTCTCTTCAGGCATAGTTCTGGTTCTTCTTATTATCTCCATCCTGGTCCAAATGAAACAGCCAAGAAAAAAGGTACCTCGTCCTAAATGACTGACTTTTTGTTGAGCAGGAAAACAGGCCAAGCCAGAAAGGAAGCGGCAGATAATTGAAAGAGATTGTAGGATTCCAGAGCAGATGGGGTCACATGTAGCTATGGAGACAGCATTATAGACTGTAACAAGAATATTCCAGTATATGGTGGGAGCTGTCTACTTTCAAGGTGTTTTTTTTGTTTGCTATTATTATTATTTTATTAATTTCATTATTATTATTTTATTAATTTCATTTTTTCTTTAATCATTTTTAATTAACCTGCTTCATCTTTTTTACTTTTGTGGTTTCTTTCTATGGCCACAGGGCAGCCAAAAAAGCGTTTTTGAAGCCTTTATAAAGCAATTAAAATCATCTATTGAAGCTGTTGTAAAGGAGATTGTTGTCTTTGACTTGTCTGAAATTTGTTTCTCTGTCTATGACTATGAAATGCTGAAAGATGGTGGCTCTAAAAGATTTTTTGACAGTGCCAGATGGTGGTGTACATCATAACAAGTACTTCGAATTTGCATCACACAACAATAAGAAGACATATGTTCCCAAAGCACGTGTTAGATGGAAATTTATTTTGTTAATTTTGTATGTACTTTTTCTACACTTTTTCTTTTGGCACCCACCATCACAACTAAATAGCGCCAACTGCAAATTAAGTGGAATTGATGATTTCACAACAATACAGTTTTCATTTTTCCATTCACCACCCGCTGTGCACAAGAATAAAAAGCAGCCATGGTAGGCATCCGACAATGTGTTATTAATACATTATTATCTGAGAGGAACATGAAGGAATAACATCTGATTTTAATATTTGTAAACATATTTATAATATTCATAATTCAAATAGCATAATAATTCACCTCTGTTTAATCTAGTCAGCACATCAGCTCAGCTTTAACAGGTAGTTTTCTCTTATTATCAGGTAAAGTCCCCCATTATACAACAATAGTTGTATTATGAGTGATGTAGACACAAACACACATTGTAGAAATCTCATTAGTCAATAAGAGAAATTTAGGTTTGACCCTACTTGTGTTTTTTGACAGTTGTACATCCATTTATTGTTTTCCCAATTAATGTATTATTAACAGTTTGAAAACTAGTAATTACCAAATTTTAATGATTTGACTGGATTCTCTTCTTTTCAAGATTGTTGCTCGGCGGCCCGGTGTTTTCAACAAGGCTGGATTCCAAGAGGTTTTTGATCCTCCTCACTATGAGCTCTTTTCACTGCGTGACAAGGAGGTATCATCAGACCTCGCTGACCTGTCTGAGGAGCTGGACAGCTTCCACAAGCTGCGACGCTCCTCCACCATGTCCCGCTGTGTCCACGAGCACCACTGCGGCTCGCAAGGCTCAGTGGCTACCGGTGGCGGCAGTATGAAGCACAGCCGCACCACCCTGAGCTCTATGGAGCTGTCCTACCACAACGACTTCTCCAAGCAACCACCCATGAAGACTTTCAACTCCACAGCCAGCTACAAGAAGGGCTGCTACGGATACAAGCAGCACTCACAGACTCACGACTGCGACCAGCAGGTCATCGAGGACCGTGTTACAGAGGAGATCCCATGTGAGATCTACGGCCGTGGTGGTGGAGTGGGGGGAGGAGGAGCTACAGGTGGTGGAGCAATAGGGGGAGCATCAGGGATAGCAGGAGGAGGGATTGGAGGGCCAGTGGGCATAACAGGAGGAGTGGCAATGTCTGGTGGAATGGGAATGTCAGGTGGAGTGGGTATGTCAGGGGGAGTGGCCATGCCAGGGCCTAGTGGCATTGCCGGAGGTATCAGTGGCGGCATGGCGGGAGCCTGTGGAACCCTCAGTATCCGTGGCAACAGCACTCGTAACAGTACCACCATAGTTGATCCACAGCAGCGCTCCATTTCCATGGATTTCTAAATGAAGATGAAAAGGACGATGAGCAGAAGGAGAATGCAGGCATATTTTGCTTTTCACTCATCAAGATAAAGACCAACAAAGAGAATGCAGGAGTATCTATAGTTCTTAACTGATTGCTCCTGTTTCTTCTTTTGCCATTTTTATCCAAGCAGCATTAATTAGTACTGTGAGTAACTCCTCGCCAGGATCTTCTCAAGTCATAGTCACATTAAAGGAGGTTTGGGAAAAATAAGAGACAAGAAAATGCACAAGAAGAAAAGAAAATGGAGGAAAGGAAATGACTCTGTTTTTCAAAATAGTCAAGGGTTTCAGGTTAAGGAAGCATGGGGATATGTAGTCTCTTCAGTTTTCTGATCTCTCCCTCTATCCTAGACTTACAGGAGACTGTTCTCGCATGCACATCCAGACTTCATTCTGGTTGGCTGCCTATAAAAAACATGCCACCACTCAGCTACAGAGAGAGAAAGAGACTGCATTTTTACATTTATTCAACTGCCATGCACAGATATGTATGATATATAGTGCGTCTTCTAATAATTTATCTGAGTCTTTTATTTGTCAGTGTACTGTAACGTTGATACCAGTATATATCCAGCCTCATGATAATGATGTTTGGCTGTTAACTCTTAACCCTTTTCCAGATATTGTTCTGATGATTTTTTTTTGGAAAATGACTCATCCAAGGTGTGTTGGCAATAATGAAGAATTGTTGTCACTGGTGATCAGAAACACACTGAGGATGAGGACGGTGATGATGATGTGATATTACAATAACTGTGTACTTTTCATGCTTACCTCACACTTACAAAGAAGGTATACTCCATTCAGTCTCTCCTCAGGAAGAGCACATGAAGAGACATTATTTTGGTTTGAAATAGAGACGAAAAGACTATTTGTGCTCTGCAGCATATGGGCATTCAGGCAATAAGTAATTGTTGATGAAGTATGAAGTGTTTTGTTGTGAGGCCTGGACTGGACTTGAAAAAAGCAACCATCCAACTCCCAATCCCTGCATTCACTTGGAGAAAATGTAATATCTCAACTGCCCCATGAACTGCAAATTTAAAATAAGCACAACCTGTTTCCCTGAAGAGACAAACATGTAGCCTATATGGGATTCATTTATTATTTCAACCTCTGGTTGTATAAGTTCATTCTGTTGAATTAAATGAGAACTTACTCACCTCCTTGTGTGAACTTTTCTCTTCATGTGACCAAGTCTCCACATGACCAAGGCTGAGACAAGAGCCAGAGATGTCACATTGAGGTAAGACATGCATTTTAGCAAATGGTCTTTGGAATCATAAAATGTGTTCAACTCTGCTGTGACTGGGATTTTGGCATAATTCTGGCGTAATGAAAAAAAAAATGTACACACTGGACCTTTATTTTATCTTGCGAAACTCACAAGAGACGTAAGTTTTAAATGTCACAATAACTGTCAGTCAGCCAATTTTGATTAAGTGTACGTGTCTTTTCCCGGGGGTTAGGAGAACCTGTATGTTAATGGTACTGGAGAGTCTGATCACTGATGGCATGAAAGAGCCCCTGAGAAATGTGAGGCAAGTGATTGGATGAGTGTGTGGCTAAACATGTCCCTGAGCTGCACATCCAGCTCAGCATAGAGAGGATTGGAGGAGTTGTCTGTGACATCCTTCAGCTTCTGTCTTAAAAGGTTTGTTGGCACCCCAATTCCCAGCTCCTCACTACACCACAGCAAAGAAGATAACACAGACGTCTGCAGACTAGAAGAACGGTGCGAGCAGCTTGGTTCACACAGTGAAATACCTAAACCTCTTCAGAGTCTGATCTGTTTCTTCCTAAACAGATTTGACTGTTGTTTAAATTAAAATTTCATTTTGATTTCAATTTTGATTTCATACAGCACCAAATCACAACATACATTATCTCAAGGCACTTGTATAGTTAGGCCGAAACCTCACAATAGCGTGGAAACATGTAAGTGTCCAAATATTCATTTGAAAACAACAGAGAGAAACATATAACAATCAATGACTTTTATATTTTTGAACCAAGCCAACTTCTTGTGTTATTAGTTCTCAAAAACAGCTCTATTTTTAAATAATATAATACTTAAAAAACAGAGTTCTCCCTTCTTGCTACCACAGCATGGGAAGCCTCTCCCATTGTTGATCTGAAGGTAGTTGTTGTGAAGGTTGCTCGTGTTTTGGACGTGGTCTCTTTTCTACTTGTCATCTGTGATACAGCTGACATTGTGTGGGGGCATACTGTTGAACCAAAGCTGAGGTCAGAGGGGTAAAAATGCAATAAATATGGCATTTATGCCATATTTATTGCAATAAATAGCCTAACATACTGCACAACATTATGGATTATTAAAGTCATCTGTAAAAAGGTGGTCAGGTCCCACTCCACTTTGTTGTTTTTCCAGATATGCACCGTATAAGCTGTGTGAAGCAGGTACATCATGGCATCCTCCACACAGCAATATCAGACTGTTATTAAACAGACTCCAGGCAGTTAAAATACTGCTGTAGCCTTTCAGATGCCAACATAACATGCAATATTAGACAGAAAGCGGAAGCCCATGGGTCTGAGGAGAAACCTCTCATCCTTTTGTCTCCTCTGCCTGTGACCTTTTCATGCCTTTGGCCTCAATCCTCACACCTCTCTGCAACTAATTTGTACACACATTTGATTATGTCGTATGCTCCTTGCCAGTGGTAAAGGTTTGATTGGGCAAATCATTTACATTATTTATAAGGGTATCAGACACACAATTATAAATAAATACATTCATGCATATGAATTCATGAATATGAAAATGGCATTCTACATGTATTTATACTGATATGTCTTTTAATGGTCTATTTCTGTATCACTACATTTACTGATAAAAGAAAAATGTTCTTGTCTTTTATACCATACAAGTTGTGACATGCATATACACTATGTAATGTGCAATACACACAATTAAAAAGTAAATGCATATGAATTAATGAATGAATATGAAAAATAAATACAGTTTGCACTGAAAAGGTTGATTTCTGTCATTCTACTTTAATTTAGTCATGCCTTTCTTTATGTTTCTGTATTTCTACAATTATTCTAGTGTGATTTGTGTGTCCTTCATACATACATGTCACAGTGTGTATGTCCTTCATACATACACACTGTGACATGTAAAAGTGTCATGCCAAAATATCAATACACACAAGTATAAATAAATGCATAAATATGAACTATTAATAAAATTGAAAAAATAAATAAAATGTGCATTGAAAGGAGTGATTTCTGTCATTCCACGTGTATTTATGCTACACTTAATTATTTTATTTGATTGTTGTTACTGTATATAGTAGCATTTGTTTTAGTTGGTGGAATGTTATGCTTCATGCTTGAATTTCGGACTTCTAAGAGAAACCCAGTGAAAGGTGAATTCAGTTGGTGATTTGCCCGATAAGTAACAATAAGATACAAGATATTGGCCGACATGCTACATTCCTGCAGCCTGGGGGCAGCAGCAGCAGAACGAGCGTCGAAGTTCCCGGAAACGAAGACACGAGGCGAGCAAAACATTTCGTACCGGCTGCTCTTTGTCCACCCACCTCATCGCTGAAGCAACATCATCTCCGGCAACGCCATGGCGAACGTTGACGATACTAAACTCTATGACATCCTCGGAGTCTCTCCATCCGCAACTGAAAATGAGCTGAAAAAGGTAAGTACATGCGTCTGTGGAGCGCGTGTGTAGTCTATAAATATTCTCATTGCTACAATCAGGAAGTGCGTCGCTGTGGGCAGCTAGCTCAAACTAGCCGCTAACCGGCTAAAACCGTGAGCTAACTAATGTAGATGGTCGTATAACAGTGCGGCTCAAATATGTCACAGTTGTCGTTTAAGTGTAATCTTGTGCTTCTAGAATATTAGGACTCAATCTTTCTTTAATATTTCGAATTTTACTGCGAGTGACTTCAACCGTAGTAAGTCTGGACGACTTTAAAGTTTGACCCCATCTTAGCTAATGTGTTAGCTAAGCCGGTCGAGGGTTGTGGGAATTGGTGGATTATTTATCTATAAATTATAAAAAGCTACTCGACTAATAACACTGACGTATAGGACGTTTGACTATTGAACCAACGTTCGTATCGAAAATAGGAGTTGTAATCGTAGAACATACATATCCATTTGCGTTAGCGAGTCAATTCGTACTAACGTTTTAACTTATTGATAGCATCTAACTCTGACGTTAAGTCTAAATGTTTTTTTATTAATATATTTTAGACGCAGTGACTGATATGAAAGCCAGTCGTAAATGTCGTTTAGTCATAAATGTCGAGGCTCGCATTTGCTAACCTACGCTAGCTGGTTACACATGGCGTGTCGCTTAAACCTCCTGATTAAGCTGTTTTAGTCTTAAATCTGAGGTGTAATACACCCTCTCCACACACGGACACTCGTATCCTTTTAAGGAAACACCACCTTATAGCCTGATATCTCGTCGTGATGTGCCCATCAACCCGTGCGATATACACTAATTAGCGTAAGCACGTTGAGCCAGAACGTAAGCCAAGACCAAAGTCAGACATTTTGAACTTCCATTTTCACGTGTAATGTAGAATTATGACTATTGATGAGATGATACTAGCAAAAACAAACATTAAACCACTGAACGTAAATTGAATGCTAATAATTATTCAATTTTATTTGAATTCCACCCAATCACATCTTACATTAACTCAGGAGACTTTACATAGTACAATAAGCAAGCACTAGGCATCAGTGGAGAAAAAAATTCCCTTAACAGGAAGAAATCTCTGATGGAACCAGATATGCAGTCACCTACCTGACTGGTTGGGGTGAAAAAAAGGAAAAGTGGGGGAGGGAAAGGGGGAGGCTTGTAGATTTAGACAGGACAGTTCTGAATCAGCTATGGCATGGATATAGTACCATGATATCATTTATACTTTTATAATATGAGCTTTATTGGGGTCTCTAATAACTGATGTAAAGCTAAAGTTGCAACAACAATTATTTAATTGAAATATGAAATGGGATAGTACGATAGTGCACATCCATAGACCATATAGTAGATTAGAGAGAGACTTCACTGTTAATTAAGCATTCCAACACTTAAATACCCACATTTATATAGGGTGGACAAATATTTTTCATAAAGTGATGGAAGATGTCACTTGATGTACAGACCAGGAAGCCCCAAATTTATGGTGATTTTAAATAATAATATTTGTATACTCTTAGGCATACCGGAAACTGGCAAAAGAATACCATCCTGACAAGAACCCAAATGCTGGTGACAAGGTAAGTTAAAATTTTCTTGAACTGTAGGTTATGGCCCTAAGGAAACACATCTGGAATTTGATGGTGACTGGGGTGTAGGATTTTTTTTAACTATTGTTAACCTTGTAAGTTAGGGGTGTGTATTGACACCATGGGGAAATTGAGCAGCCTTAGTAGAGGTTTGCAGTCTGTGGGAGCTCTCTTTAGTATCAAGTGAGAGATTGCTATCAAAATTCAAAGTGGTACTATGCAGTATTTTTGCCCTGATTTAACAGCTTCGGAATCACTGTGATGGTCAAATGACTTGTTGCAGGGTGATCCAGGCTGCCAACTCAGTGGTGGAAGACAATGTACGGATGGGTGTTAAAGGTGGTGTCGTAAAAATATGTACTCCGAAACTTTAGGGTGAGCTCCATAGAGAAAAGGCGAAAAAGTGACCAGACTTGCAAAGTTACACTTTAAGGTCTAGAAATAATGTAACTAACTATGTGTTTCTTTACGTGGTAGTTTTGCATTTGTTTTGCAGTTTGGCCAAAGCTTAAAATTAGATTATGTATTATTTGTGTGACATAACCACACAAAAAAAAATCCACTTTGATCAGAAAAGAATACTTATGTATTTACTGCTGAGGATAAAGACTTTGTGTTGTGGGAAAACATTTTACTGACAATTACAGTTGCATTGTTCTTAATAGTTGCATGTTGTTGTTTTTGTTTTTTTTTTTGTTTTTTTTGCTGATTTTTATTTTATCTCCTCTCAAAACATAGTTTAAAGAAATCAGCTTTGCCTATGAAGTGTTGTCCAACCCTGAAAAGAGGGAACTTTATGATCGCTATGGAGAAAAAGGCTTGCGTGAAGGAGGTGGGGGTGGACCAGGGATGGATGACATCTTCTCCCACATCTTTGGAGGTGGGCTCTTTGGCTTTTCTGGTGGGAGTCGCTCCAGAAATGGAGGTCGGAAGAGAGGAGAGGACATGGTCCATCCACTCAAGTAAGACCAAGCTTGGACACAAAGCTGACAAAATGGGGATGAACTGAATCATGTTTTGTACTTTTTTGTGACTATTTAGTTTTCAGAATTAATCAAAGCACTTTCCATGTTCAGAACATGCCACATTTTACTAGTTTCTTCTGTCTTGTTTCACTTCGTATGTGAACACCTTGCTTTTTTCCAGGGTGTCTCTGGAGGACCTTTACAATGGAAAAACAACTAAACTACAACTTAGCAAGAATGTTCTGTGTAGTACTTGTAATGGGTAAGTTGTGCAGCCAGTATTGTGTTGATGTGTACCTAATTATAGACTATTGCCTTTCTTATGCTCTGTTTATCCCTTTAGTTTTTCTCAGTTTGTGTGTTTTTGTATGTTTTTGTGTATGGATGCAGGCAAGGGGGGAAGACGGGTGCTGTACAAAAATGTACAACGTGTCGGGGGCGTGGTATGCGCATCATGATCAGACAGCTGGCACCTGGAATGGTCCAGCAGATGCAGTCTGTCTGTACTGATTGTAACGGTGAAGGTGAGGGCACTAATTGTTATCACTGATTTCTTGTAAGTATCTTAGGGTTTCAGTTTTTCTTAATTAATCTCTAATTCCCCCCAGGTGAAGTTATCAGTGAGAAGGACCGCTGTAAAAAATGTGAGGGAAAGAAAGTCATCAAGGAAGTGAAGATTCTAGAGGTACATGTGGACAAAGGAATGAAACACAACCAGAAAATAACCTTTGGAGGGGAAGCTGACCAGGCACCTGGTATTGAACCCGGGGATATAGTTCTTGTCTTGCAAGAGAAAGAGCATGAGGTTGGTTTGGCAACTTTCAGAAAAATGTCACTGTATTCATCTTGCATAGCCCTCTATTCCCCCCTGTGCAGTATGTGTCATTTTGTCAATAAATGTTTTAAAATAATGTTCAGGGTACACATTTGCTCATATCATGGATTTATCTGTCACTAAGTATTTTATATAAGTATGTAAATATTAGATGAAGGTGGCCTTTATTCTAATCCAATTTCCATCACCTATTCACAGCTTTTCACTACTTTCTTCAGAACCTAAATTGGTGCTTTTTTATGTTTGTGAAGTTCTCTTCTGTAACACAGTCAACATCAGTTTGTAGATTTATGTGCATCAGCCACATGAATGTAGTGATGATGCGCTGTTGTGCACAGAGCAAACCCCAGAGCAGAGCTTCTTCACCTGACTCAACCCTCCCCAGCTTACTGAAAAACCAATCTTGTTTTCAAAGGAAAACTTTCTCATTAAAACAAGAAAAGTATCTCCTTTAAAATGAGAAAACGTCATAGAAGCAGCTCACATTTTTATTCTCCTCTGTGGCAGTTCTACACTTCTGTAGAAGAGACTCATGACTAAAAAGTATAACCATTTCAACACAAAAATGTCCTGGGTTTTGGATCTATGAGGTATACCTTTCCGATCTATTCTGTCTCTCTATTTTATCTGTCAGTCATACAGGCTTGCTTAGGTAAGCTAACCTAGAGCAGTGCAGCAGCAGTGACAGTCTACTCTTTTGGCTGGATTCTGTCCCTCCCTGGATGAAGTGATATTTTCTTTATCTGCTGTGTTAGAACAAAAATGGGACCAGGAAGAGCTGTGTGCTCTACTGTTTAGGGTATTTGGGGTTAATACCGTACAAAGACATACTACAGAATATACATTACTTTGAGTCCATAAACACTTGACTTTTTGATATGGTTGCATAGTGATGAACAGTTTGTTAGCTGTCAGATTCAGCTGGTGGTGCTGTCTTGAGTGCTGAGGAGCAGATTGTCTTGACAGTTTTGTTAGAGCTGTATAGATTTTGAATGTAATTACCTTGGTGGTATCAGCCATGTTGAATATCATCCAGCCTACAACGACAACCAAGGCTTGATTTATAGAAAAAAAAAAAGTCTGATCATTTGCAAATGAAAATTGGTTATAAAAAGAAAAATTGAGGGTCATTGTTTGTTGCAGGATGATATTGTGGTCGCATAATAAGGATGTCTGCATAATTTGTAAATTGCTGTACATTTAAATCTTTTATGTTTATCTTTAGTATGAATAATTACAGTCTACATAAAAATAATTGTGAATGTGTTGCACGGAACAGGCCCTTTCAGCCTATGGTTCAACCAAACAACTATTTTTATAGTTTGAGGTGTTAAAAAAGATCAGTGCTTAATTTTCAGCCTGCAAGAACAGGGTCAACAAGGTACCTGCCAGTACCAATTGAATTACAAGTCCCATGCAGGTTGGACATTTCTGGGTAGTGCTGTTGTGGGGATGAACTGAAATTAGAGGTTATGTAAGAGTTATTATTTTGTTATGTGCATCTAGAATTAGCAGCCAAATCTTTATCATTTCACGGCACTGCATCTGCCCCTGCAGGTCATAATTGGCCTTCCACAGAGGAGGAATGGGTGCATGTAAGGTTGCCTCTCAGTGCATGGTAATTTTGGCTGAAGTGGAACAGCAGAATGAGCTGTAGCAATACTCCTGGCACTTTATCCCAGGAGGTTTTTCTTATCCTTTGTGTTTGAATACGTCAGTGAATGTTGGAGTCAAAGTAGGTTACTTGCAACAGCAATGCACTTAATTTCACATTGACTGTATAGAATCACTGCTGCGGATACACCACTCCCATGATGAATACGTGGAGATTAAGTATTTACATATACTGATTGTGGTGGTAAGTGCATATTCTCTAATACAATAATCACAATTCTTACATTAACAAAAAGGTTCCATTTGGTCATATACAGTTATAAATATGCATTCCTCCAATATGTTAAACCATCTTTTTCTCTTAAATCTTCAGACATTCCGACGAGATGGCAATGACCTACACATTACTCATAAGATTGGCCTGGTGGAGGCACTGTGTGGCTTCCAGTTCATGCTGAAGCACTTAGACGGCAGACAGATTGTTGTGAAGTACCCTGCTGGCAAAGTCATTGAACCAGGTAAGAGTTTTGCTCATATAGGACCCCATTCAGATTTGGCATAAACATCTGTCCTGATTTAGCTGAAAACAAGGAGACAGGTTGTTTCAGGAGGGGCTCCTAGATTAAATTAGTTGCATAAGTGTTACATGGAAGATGATTATTGTCATTGTGCAAATTTTATTGATAAAATGATCAATGAGCGGATCAGTCAATGAAATAGGTTGAAGCTGAATACAGTACTGTGCGAAATTGAAGGGTTTACTGTGACATTGGGGTGGAAAACCTGTTTGTCCTACTATTTCATGTTGAAAAATATCAGCTGTGAAAATGTCTTTAAGACTGGGTTTTTTCAATACATGCTTGAGCATTACATACACATGTTGTACAGTATGGGTTAAACATAACTCATTAACAGCTTGCTAATACTATATAGACACAACCAAATTTCAATCACATCATTCCATTCCAAATGCCAATGGTGGCAAAATTGACAGACATAAAACAGCAAAGCTGGTGGTGCCCTGAGACTTTTGCACAGTACTTTACATAATAAGTCTTGGAAACTTAACTAGCCTTCTTACCCCTTTCCCCTCACCTCACCTTCGTCCTCATCACATTCACTCTTTCAGCAAATGGGGAAATTGGGAGCTTGTTAGTCTGTGAGTCAGATCTAGTGACATTGCCCAGACTTAACATCATTCCAGCCAGAGTGATTGAGACAAGGTTTTTAGAAATGTCTTTAATGTGATCTGCTCAGAGTCCCTGCTGAGAACTGAACACAAAATATACTTTGATCTGGAGTCCAAGTCAAGGACACACAGTACTGGACTTGGACTTCAAACGTTCAAGGCTGCACTGCCATCTATTAGATCCACTGTGTGGCTCCATTAGCGTCAACTGTGGCAGCGAAGAGCAAAGCTCGTCAATAAAACACAGACCGTCTGCAAGCCCTGTTTAACGTGAGTCAAGTCTGCTCACAGTAACACATCTAACGTGAATGCCCATTTATGCCGACATCACCCAGGCATTTCCATGGCAGGAACATGGAAGCAGTTGGACTCAGTCTGTTCACTTTCCAACAAATTCAGACAAACACAAAGAAATAACAAAAGCTGTTGGGCTGTTCATAAAGATTTAAAAAGTTCAAGTGTATGTGCAGTTCAAGTAAAGCCGCTTAAGATGGGAATGTACAATGTATTGTGAAAATGTATCCATACTGGAAGTATTTTGTTTGGTATGAAACCATAGACTATGTGAGGTTTTTGTTTACATGTAATAGCACTACAGGCTGAATTTATTTTGCTCTTTATGTTATGAAAACTGGAAGTACCCCTGAGTCATCATGTCTGAATAGAACATGTTATTTTGTACAAAACAAAATACAAGACTGTGAAATTTTCAAATGTTTTTCTTCTGCTTAATGTGAAAAGTTTTAATTGATACTGTAAGATTTAAATTGCAAAAAAGGAAACCTCTTGTTACACATGTTTTCCAGGCTCAGTGAGGGTGGTGCGAGGAGAGGGCATGCCACAGTATCGCAACCCTTTTGAGAAGGGAGATCTGTATGTCAAGTTTGATGTCCAGTTCCCAGACAACAACTGGATTAGCCCTGAGAAACTTGCAGTAAGACACATTACTTCCTAAACGCTTAATCAAGTTGCCTTAAACTAACAATCGATGAACAATGTCTTATTCTTTATAAAAAATACTAATTTTTGCGGTGGGTTCTGTCATGGTGGCTGAGCTTTCTATTTTAACTAATTTTTGTATTTTTGTAAGAAAAAAATCAGTTCCATGACAGCTTTATTTTATTTATGCATAACGACAGATTAGGAGAGTAGAGGTGGCCCTTTTACTTATATTCTATATTTTCATAGAACCAGGGTGTACTCAAGAATATCTTTAGTCTTAGTCTTAACCAAACCAAAACTTTTCTCTCACTCATGGATTAAAATCATTATGACAACAGAAACCATTCAAATGTAGTTAAACTTTATATACAGGAAAAGGATATTAAAAGATATCCAAAGAATTGAGAATGCTATTAAGCAGTGTCCAAGCTCTAATTAAGAAGTGGAAAATTAGGTGATTCAGCAAATTCTTCTCCAGTATTTTCTGATAACGTACTGCATTCGCCTTGCCATCAATTGTGACAATCAAGTTCCCTGTGCCTTTTGTAGCTCACACATCTCCAAAACATCAGCGATCCACATCCATGTTTCACAGCAGGAATGATGTACTATTTAACATATGCTTTGTTGACTCATTCAACAATTTTGCTCTTATCACTCCAAATAACTTTGTTCCAGAAGTTTTAAAGCTTGTCTCTGTACTCTTTGGCATATTGTAAATGGGCTGCTTTGTGGCATTGGTGTAGTAATGACTTTCTGCTGGAGACTCAACCATACAGTGATGCCTCCTTATTGTGCATCTTAAAAAAGCCACACCACTTTTTTTCCAGAGAGTCTTGGATGTCAGCTGAACTTGTGGGTTTTTCTTTGTATCACTAATAATTTTCCTGCCGGTTGTGGCTGAAATGTTTGTTGTCTACTTGATTGTGAGTGGGTTTCAAGAGAATTCCTCATTTTCCACTTCTTAATTAGAGTTTGAACATTGCTGATCAGTGTTGTCAATTCTTGGATATCGTTTTATATCTTTTTCTTCTTTTATAAAGTTCAACTATCCTCTCCCGTGGATCTTTTGATAATTATTTTACTTTCCCCATGGCTCAGAATCCAGCAATGTCAGTGCAACATTGGATGAAACATGCAGGGGTCTGTCAGGAGCCCAGAAACTTACTGACTTTTTTTCACGTACACTGATTACAAGCAAACAAATCACAAGTGAGAATGGTTACCTTTAATTAGATTCAGATTATTTTTGAAAAAGTGGGAAAAATATCAAAATGTCTCCCTTGCCTTTTGTAGTCCCACCTCTTTTATTTTCTTTTTATTTCCTTCCCCTGACTTGGTTCATTCTCTCTATTTCTGTGATTGTGTACATTGTAATGATGTATCACACTGTTGTCGTCTTCTTTGGTGTATCACAGTCTATAGTGTTTTGAGTAATTTGGAGAGTTTTGTGTGGATAAAGACATTTCCTGATATGATGTGGTGTTTATGGGGAACATTGTAGCACTGCACTCTTGATGCTACTTCATTGTAAGGAAATCCATTGAGGTCATCTGTTTTAGCTGCCTTCTGATGAATGGTCTTCATGCACAGGAGCTGGAGGACATGTTGCCCTCGCGGTCAGAGCCACCCATCATCACTGCAGAAACAGAGGAGGTGGACCTGCAGGATTATGACGTCAGCCAGTCTTCAACATCAGGAAACCGCAGAGAGGCCTACAATGACAGCTCTGATGAAGAGGGCGGACACCACGGGCCAGGGGTACAGTGTGCCCACCAGTAATCTCATACTCCCTCTCTCTCTCATACAGACACGTGCACGCACACACACACACACACACACTCATCTACAGACATACACGAACACGACCCACATTTTACTTCGGAGAAAAGTGTAGGAGTTGCAGAATAAACAAGGAGGTAGTTCAGACTGGAAAGGTTTGGTAGGTCATTGCGCACTGATCATCACATTTAAACATGGCACCTAGATTATTGTTGAAAGTTGTTGTCGACTATGTTTTGATCTTTGTGTGCCAAAAACATTGGCACCTCAAATAGATATTGAGGGTTTTAAGAGCAGCTTCACAGATGCATCAGACAATGAATCAAAACAAGTGGTTGCCCTGGTGAACAGTGCCTGGTGTGACTATGATCTGATGTTAAATGTTACTCCCTCTTTCACTGCACCAACCATCTATTTCCTCTTTCACCTCTGTTGAATCCATTCCCCTGTGCTAATGTAAACTCCAGATGGGTCAAAGAATGTTCTTGCTTTCTGAGTGTGTGACTTGCATTTTTTTTCATAGTATTTACAATATATAATTTAAAAGATAACTAATGTGTATACACAGACAAAGCAGCCGGGCAATGTGACTTGCAGATCCATGAGATCATTTATTCATGGACTTCATAGGATTTGTTTCTGATCTTTAATGCTTTATTTTCTTTGTAGGTTTTTACATGTTTTTCTCTCTTAAATTTTAATTCAAACTAAAGTTTGGTTATTGTGTATATCTTTGAACTGGTTCTTGGTAAGCTTCTTAAGCTGCTGTATTGAAAGCTGTGTGATTTTTTTTTTTATTTTTATTTTTTTTTTTTAAATAAAGAAAACAAAAATCACATGTGAAATGACAAAAAGTAGCCTGTATTTGTGCTGAAACCATGTGCATGTGAAAAGCTTTGGTTCTTGCACTTATCAAACATCTGTCAATTAAAACGGCACACAAGAAAATATCTAAGAAGTTGAATAAATTGTTCAAAATATAATTTGTGTACTTCCCTGTCTTTCCTCATTTTTAATCTTAAGGCCTCAAAGTGAAAATTAGAAAGTCCCTCTAGTAGATCTAATGCCTATTGTCAACATAATTTACTAAAACTATTTATCTGAAACTTTTGACATTAAATGCCATCTGCTATAACACCACAATGTTCATTTTAAATCTGTCTTTCAATCTGAAAACATTTCATCATCAGTCATCACTTTGCTTTCTAAAGATAATCTATATGAGAGTTGGATTTTCCATTGGACCATTAAGTTTTTTTTTCTGCATTTACAGTATGTGTAGGTCCAGAGCACGTGTACTTATCTGTGTTTGTGTTAGCCCTCTAGCTAGTATTAACTGCTCACACCTTTTTGATGATTACGTTTGCCGCAGTGTAAGGTATCAGTTTTATATATATTAAAATGTCCACATAATTTCGGGAGTCTGTGAGGAAAATACACACGGAAGGAACATCCAAAGTTCACAGAGGAATACCTTAGCCGGGATGAGAGCAGGCCTTGTTGCGCAGTAGCAGCGCTAGCTATGTGCGTCCCGCGGGGCCCCACGTAGGGTAGGGGAGTGTAATCTGAGTTACCTTGTTTACCCAAATCTGGAAATTAGTCCGTGCTGGTTCCGGGCATTAAAACTAAAAATGTCCTTAATGGCCATGTGTAAAACCGATGTAGTCGCCTACTCTCTCACCGGCGCCGTGGCTTAGTTGGTTAAAGCGCCTGTCTAGTAAACAGGAGATCCTGGGTTCGAATCCCAGCGGTGCCTTTTACTAGTGTTATCACATTGTCCATCACTTCCTGTTTACTGAAAACCGGACCCGAAAAAAAAACACAAAAAAACCCACCTTCCGTAATGAGGCAGACCTCCAACATAAAACGCCCTTAGTCAGAGAGAGCGAGTTGTACTACAGCATATGACCACATGAGAGCGCCACTGATGCGAGAAGCGGTCACATTACAATGGACGGTGTGAATGAAGAACGATATGAGGCAAATTATCTTTGAAGAATTCGACCTTTTAACGCGTAAACAATTTTAAATACCGTTATCTATACTTCACAGCAGTGTCTACAGATCATTACCCTGCTGTTCGTCCCCTTCTATCCAGGTGTGACATATAAACAAAGAACGATGTTTGGCAAGAATGATTCAGAGTAAGACCGGAAATCCAGTTTTCAAAATAAGACACTTCACACTGCAACCATACGACAGTGTTTTAAACTCAAACAATACGTTTTATTACAGTACAGCTATTACTTGAGTAAAGTCAACACTGTCAGATTGTATAGTAATTTTATGTAAAATACTACATTTCCGCTATTGTATCAGTGTATAAGGGCCCAACACAGAGTGGCAAGAAGGCCCTATTGCCTTTCCACTGAGCATTGTTTGGATAAATGGGAGGGTTATAACAGAAAGGGCAGCATCATCTGCTGTAGTAAAGACGCAGAAAAATATTTGTTATATCTTTAGGATCTTTTCTGACATAAACACTGACCTTGTTATGAGGCAGGACCTCATTTCTGAGGAACTAGTTAAGATTTGATTTGTGGTTAGTTTGAGGTTAGTTTGAGGTATGAACTGATTATCATGGCTCTCAAGGGCTGTCCATTGAATTCAATGAGAGTAACAACACTGTAGCGCCTCCCTGTGGGTAGTCAAAGCTTATTATATGGTCAAAATGTTATTTTGTTCTTGGTGCATATATTTTACTACTACATAGTTGGCCCAAGGCCCGAGTGAACAAAGCAGTTCCTTATGCATTTAGTGCACATTTGCGCATCTGTATTATATTTTAAAAGCCAGAGTCTTAAACTGGTTTACTTGTTTATTTCAAGTTCAGTATCACTGCATATTTAGTGCTTCACTTTGAATGGAATGTGCAAATGGATACTTGGCCACTTTTGTGATGCCCTCAGAGGTAAAAGAAAATGACACTGGTTTAGCATCAACAACACACTTAATATATTAATGCAATTTATGATGTTACATTTGTGTCAATAAAAGTCAAGCACCAGCTACTCCGAGGTGGTGGGAGGAGGCCCCCCAATTCAAATTCACATTAGGGCCCCATGAAGGTTTGGGTTGGCCCTTATTGGCCAGTTTTTATATTAAGAGCATGTATTATCATTTACTACATTATTGCTTGCTACATTGTCCGTCGAATATCCAACCTAGACGTCATCATGTGACCGTACTTATACTCATACAATCACAAATAAAACCAAAATAACTTGTCCCTATAACTGTTTGCTCGACCTTTATTTTGAAAACAAAGACAGGAAATCCCGCGGCTCGCCATTTTAGTTAACTTAAGCCCGGTGTTTTGTTGGAGGCTGCTGAGGCCACAATGGATTTTCGACGATGACCAGTCGGTGTGTGCTCGGAGTTTGTGAGATGAGGAAGGCCGACACTGAGGAGACACATGTCGAGGAAACGGTGGAGAAAACTGTGGCCGAGATTAGAGCACTCGTCCCCAGCGGCGGACCATGGGACTGACGGCGCTGCTGCTGCTGTTGCTGGGACTGCTGTGGTTCCGCGGTGTTCTGCTCTGTGCAGGTGAGGGGGGGGGGGGGGGGGGGGGGGTCAGAGCAAAACAATAGATCCACATCCATTGTGATACTGAGGTGTGTATGTGTGTGTATGTGTGCGTGCGTGCCTGCTTTTACTGCTTGTGCTGTTCACACTGAGCGTAGAGGTGATGAAGCTGCACAGTCTCTACATGTTATTGTTGCAAATGTGTGTGTGTGTGTGTGTGTGTGTGTGTGTGTGTGTGTGTGTGTGTGTCCTGTTACATGTTTTAAAAATGTGTTCATTGTGAGTGTGAGGATGAGGCTTCCACTGTGCAGGAATCTGTGGAGGTATTGATCTGTGGTGGGTAAATGATCAGGCTCTGTGTGGAAACATGGATGCTCTCTCACAAATGTGATGCTGCTATCAGCATTACATCACTGCTTCTCTGCAGTCAGTCAACCCCCCCCCCCCCCCCCCCCCCCAGGTTCTTATTGCCAAAGTGTTGCAGATTTCCCCCAACACCCAGGTTCTTATTGCCAAAGTGTTGCAGATTTAAAGGTGTGCACTGCATTGTGAGAACACTTTGTTTCAAATCAATCAGCCACAACAATAAAATAGAAAACTGGAGGGTCGCTGGTAACACAAATGTTGTGTTTAAGCAGTGTGTTGTGTGTCTATGCCCTGTTTTAAAAATGACTAAATTCCATTAATGATTCTCTGGATTAATCTGTAATCTGGGATTACATTTAAAATTTATTTTGAACTTAAATTTTTTTTTTGGCTTGACAAAAACACTGAGCCGCAGAAAGAAAACACTCACTTGTTTTATCAATGTGGTTGATAGGCATGTGTTTATTCGATGGTTAAACGTTTAGTGTGTAACATGTTGGATACACTATACGCACACTACCAGTATGTTTGTTTTAGTGTAAAATAGCTTTAGAATAAAAATTCTTTGTTTCCGTTGCCTTAGACTAAGTCATTTATATGTATAATTTGGGCAAAGGCCTTGCTCTACTGAGGCTTCCATCTTGTGCAGACATATTTCCTACAATAGCCTGAATGAAACAAATCAGCTGGAGTTTGTGCTTAATGTTTTGAAGGGTTTACGATGGCGGTCAGGGTAAAGGCCTGGGGAATTTATTATATACCTCCAAAAGGTAGAAGTCCATGTGTGTGTGGGTTTAACGTACACCATGTAACATACTTAGTAAACGCATGTCTGTACTTGTTTAAACTAGCACCTATTGTGCTTATGCAACATCATAAGTTTCAGACTTGGATGTTTCCAGCTGAGAAAACCTGATATTTATCACACCAAAGCCACAATCTCCCTAATTCTATACTGGCCCACTTCCAGAGCTTCAGGGAATTAAATGTTAAACACAAAATAAACAAAAAAAGTAACACAACAAAATGAAAACTAAGGTAACCTGGTGTGTTGGAAATTACCAGAGTACATTTAAAATTTTTCTCTGCTTAAATACAATGTCCTGTTTTTGTAAATGGCTTGAGTTTTTTTTTTTTTACTTTGTTTTACTTAAGCAGGTTTTATTGTAAAAACTTCATTTAGGTTTACATTCAATTTTATATGAGGCATCAAGGAAGAGCACAGATCTTTTTTTTGTCCTTTTAACATTTTGAGATATGATGTTGGTGGGAGCATCTACTCCCATGAGCACTTTGGCAAAACACAATATGCTTACTGAATTACTCATTGGTGAAAATCAATTGTTAGTTCACTGAAACATACTATTTTGAATTGAAGTAAAATGCTCATATTGTAGCATGTCTTTAAAGGACAGTATGTCTGTGGCACTTCATGTTCTGTCTGTGTACTGGTGTGTAGAGGAACTGGTGCAGTAGTATACAATAGAATACAGCAGCTCAACCCAAAACCTTACTCATTTCAAAATGGAAGATCATGATCCTGGACATTTACCCTGTGTTGTTTTATTTTCTACTTTGGTATGATCATTGTAAGTTAGTGAAAATAATAGAAGTTGTAATTCACCTCCTGTGTTGAAAAATCCTCATAGTTGCTGCACTAAAATGCAACATCGTGCAGTGGTACTTGGTCTGGTGCGGGTGATTGATTGAACGTCCATCACCAACACATTCTCCTCATCCGTCACCCTGCATTTCGTTCTGGTGACGACACTGATTCATCAAGGAAGGCAAACGCACTCAGCAGAACGCTGCTGTGTCCCAGAAATCAGCTGATGTTCCCTTTTAAAGGTTCAGGATGATACTAAGGGGCTTGTTGTGTATCTTCCTCTTACATGTGTTTCAACTGTGGCTTATCACACTAATGAGATGATGTAACCTATGTTTGTGACAGCATAAATGTGTTTGTGATATCGATATTAGGAGGCAGTGAGTACATTGCCTTTCTCCGACATATGCAGCCTTCCAAACCTCCATGTTGTTTTCACTCTTCGTAAAGCGGTAGGATGTGTTGCCTACACTCCCCACTGGCCTGTGTTTATTCCTGGTCGTGGCCACCTCGCGCCGTGTCGCTCCCTGGAGCACTGGTGCTACGGCAGCAGGCGATGGTGTTTCTTTGGCTGCTAGTTTGACTGCTGCTGCATCTCATCTGGCTCCCATTTGACGTGCCAAAAGCTCCACTAACATGCAGCTAAGTCATTTGTACTGTCAGGATTGTTTCTTACGTGTTTTTTTTTTTTTTTTGCCCTTGCGGCAGCAATGGACCATGTGTAACTCTTTGTTCATCATGGGTTTTTCTGAGTAAGAGTAGTATTGGTATCTAAGAATAATAATAGTACATCACTGAGCCTCACTGATGCACTACCTTAAGCACATACTCCATCATGTTGTCAGAAATACTCCCTGGCGCAACTAATATGTGTTAGTCCACAGATTAGTCTCTGTCTTTTCTTGAGTAATGTTTGCCAAAATCCACAATGCCTTGCTGTTTTCCTTTTTTTTTTTTTTTTTTGAAAAAATAAAACAAGTATTTGCGACTACAGGGCAACAACACTTAATCCATTTGTAATTGTAAACTGTAGTTTGATCAGTCACTTTGATAAATCAAGTTCTCTTATTTCAGCCTCTAAACTGGGAATGTTTTCCTTTTTTGTTTTGCTTCTCTATGATACTAAACATATCTCTTTTAATAATTGTTTGTGGGCACAGCAACACATTTGTTATTGTAATTTCTGACAATTTATGGACCAAACAGCTACTTGATTAATTGAAATATAAATCATCAGATAACAAACCTATTGTTAGCTTTAGCTTTTTCACTGAAATATTTTGAAAATAGCACCAATATTGAACATCTCCAGTGTAATAGTCAAGGCTTTTAAATTTAGCATTCTCTTGTTTTGATACTTGCTTAATGAGAGCACCAGTAAATGTCAATAATGAATGCATGCATGTGAAGCTTCATGATGACTAGAGAAATTAAACTTGGCAGAGCGCATTTCTTCATTTTATCTCTTAACAGTGTAAAATAGTAATAAAATTCCATTTTGTGTTTTGTTTGTTTGTGATGCCTCAGTATTTACCAAAGCAGGACTGCAGAGATGAAACTGATTGGTTTGGTTTTTCTCCTCGTCTCTGTGTCTTTGTTTTCCAGCCGGCTGCAGTGAGCAGGCAGAGGTCCACACAGAGCGGAGGGGTGTCATCTACAGCCCCTCCTGGCCTTTAAACTACCCCGCCGGAGTCAACTGCAGCTGGAACATCCAGGGAGGACAGGGAGAGGTCATCACCATCAGGTGAGCGTCACTCTTGCATGCACTACTCTCACATGACATTTGTTTGTGAATGATTCACCTAATGGTGATGGTCAATGCTCTGCTGTAGTTTCCGTAACTTTGACCTGGCGGAGTCGGGAGGTTGTTTGGGAGACTGGCTGCTGCTGACTACCGTGAGGAATGGGGAGTTCAGGCTGTGCGGCTCCATGCTTCCTCCACCCGTCATTTCCACCAGGGGGCGTATGTGGCTCTACTTCCACTCGCAGGCCAACAGCTCTGGACAAGCCCAGGGCTTCCGTCTGTCTTATATCAAAGGTAACATGGGCAAGGACGTGTACTGAAGTCATCCTATATCAACTCTTTGATCACGCTTATTGAAAAGTGCTTCATGGACTCATAGTAGGTTGTTTTTGAGGTGCTTTTTAATTGTAAACATGTAGGAAAAAGTCAAAACGCAATGACACTTTTTAAAATCTGTTAATATAACTTTAATGGCATGTCACGAGCAAGCTTTAAATATGTACGGATGCATTTCTGTCTCAAGCCTTCATCAGCGAGTCAAAAAGTTTGTTTTGTAAGTAACAAAATAAATAATATGAAACAGTAATGATAATATGGCGATTGTCATTTTAAGAAAGTATGATCAGAGCTTGAATTAGAATGCAAATGTTCATATTTGTACAGAAATTGACACATTATATTGCATAGAAACATGTTGTGTCCTGGCTTTACTCCATTTCATGTGCATCCGCTTTGAGCTGGTGAAGATTTGTGGACTTAAAATCATAACTTAGAGGAACACTCAATTTATCCTCCTTAAAGCTAGATCCATAATACTCCACTGCTGTTAAAAAATCTTGCATAAATCTTGCACCAGATACCCTGGCCCTGAAAATAAAGAAGTTTGAAGTAAGATAAAGTGGTAAGTAACATTAAAAGTGTAAAAGTAGATAAAGTAGATAAGATTTTGATGTACTAAAGCCTCCTCATCGTCTTAAGTACGACTGAAGGCCATAACCAGACACATTATACCTGTTCATTTCACCCTCTGTAGGTCACCTCGGTCAGAGCAGCTGTCAAATGGATGAATTCTTATGCGGGAATGGGAAGTGTCTCCCTCGATCCTGGAAGTGCAATGGTCAGGATGAATGCGGCGATGGCACAGATGAACGCAGTTGCTCCCCGCCTCCCACCGAGGCTCATCCTGGCCTCTGTCCCTTTGGCTCCCTGCCCTGCACTGAGGCTCAGTCCACCCGCTGTCTGCCTGCTGCCTTGCGTTGCAATGGAGCACGGGACTGCACTGATGGAACTGATGAGTTAGGTTGCCCCGACACCACTTGTGGCAAACATCTGAGAAACTTCTACGGGTCCTTTGCTTCCCCAGATTTTTTCCGGCCCAACCACAGCGCTGCGACAGAGCTGAGATGTTCCTGGCTGCTGGACACCCAGGACCCCAAACCCATCATGCTGCAGCTGGACCTGCAGCTTGGGCCTAGAGACTTGCTGCATGTTTATGATGGCTTGCTGCAGCAGGCAGAGCACCTTTTACAGGTGCTGTCGCATCATAACAACAGACGCATGGTGCTGCTGGAGTCGAGCCGCGGACAGATGAGTGTACTGTACATGGCCCAGCCTCACAGCCCTGGACATGGCTTCAATGCTACGTATCAGGTAGAGTAAATTGTGAATGTTTCATTCTGTTCATTTCAAGGGTTCAGTGTGTAAGAAGACCAGACTTTGTCCACAGGTTTATTGAAAGTAGGGATGCAACAATTCCTCGAGTAACTCGATTACAAGAATGTTTGAGGAATTTCCTCTGCCTCGAATCCTTGTTTAATTAAATTTAAAGCTCACGTTTCGCACAGATTCTTTTAAGTGTGATACAACGTGCTTACGTCACAGGCTACAAAGCGGAAGAAGACGGAAGCGGGCTTCGGGAAACGTGCGTGAACAGTTTAGCTGTACAGCACGGCAGACGCCGGGACCGAAAACAGTGAATACAGCGAAAATGAGCAAATGCAGCAAAGCGAGAGTAATAGGGGGAATAGGATAAAAGTATATTTTATCAGATTACTCGATGAATCGATGGAATATTCCATAGAATACTCTATTACTAAAATATTCGATAGCTGCAGCCCTAATTGAAACAGGGAAAGGTGAAACTGGAACATACAGTACAAATCATAATTAATCACTGTCAATCATTTGAAAGTGTTCAAATTTTAACACAAATAAACTTCATATCATTAAACCTAAACAATCCACAGTCTAATCAACCCCAAAAAACAATCGCAAGCCACAGGCTTTCTGTATTAAATTAATTGCTTGTGCCTTGTGCATTAAATGGTCTTTTAAGTCATTTATCACTGTCCTTTCATTTACTTAATGGATGATAGCGTAGATATGAGCTTAACATCCCAAACTCAACATTACTTCAAAGATAGTTATCTGCAAGTATACAAAATAATAAAACAAAACCGTAAATACCCACAATGCTACCAAGGGCATGGGATCGATGTGGATGACACCGACTGACAAAGCTGGCTGACCAGGCCGTCCTGGCTTTATTCCCATTTACTGACCAACTTTCTGTTCAATTACATCACTTCCTTTTTCCAGTGATGTCACTTCCAGGTGTGAATGCTACATTTATCTGAAGAAATATAAATAAACTTAACATTAAGTTAACCCTACATAAATATTACTTGTAACAGGACACCACCCAATGTAGGGTTTATGTCATATCTGCCCTAAATTAACAGCAATCATAATTATCAAAATCATTTTTTATGTTTCTGTAATGGTTACAAAATGATAATTTTAATTATTACTGTTATCCATGAATTGTCAAATTTACAGTTTTACAAAAAAACAGAAAAAACTGGTAAAGTCCATTATAATTTCTTGATTAAGATGTCAAATTATAGTTATTTACTTGCCTTCCTGAACAGAAAATTCAGTTTTAGTGGTTGAATGTTATGCTTGATTAATTTCTGAATTAGAGAGAAGAAGCCCAGTGAGCCAGCTCAAATTTGGATCTACAAAGGTGTGTTCAGTTTTTTATTTGCCAAATAAATAAAAAAATTGTTTTCTCTTTTTTTATGACAGGTGGTCTAATACTTTTGTTAAGCACTATATTTATGGGACACACTGAACCTTTCAATTTTTCATTCATGTCCTACATCCTTCAAATGATTTTAAAGTGTGTCTTTAAGCTCACCCTTTGTTTTAATCTTTTTGTTTTCTTTTTTCTGTTAATCTGAAGGAAACAACACTTCGGATTAGTCTGATTAATAGAGAAATTGATGCAGAGAAAACTCTCAAGTCTGGTCCTCCACTTGGTGTCTAGATGGTGACAAATATCTCTTCCACCCTCTTAGGTCAAAGGATACTGTTTTCCTGGAGAACATCCCTGTGGCAGTGACCAGGGCTGTTTCTCTGAACGCCAGCGCTGCGACGGCTATTGGCATTGCCCCTCTGGCCGCGACGAGGAAGCCTGCCCGACGTGCCCAGATGGGGAGTTTCCCTGTGAGGGTGGCACAGGAATGTGCTACCCAGCATCGGAGCGCTGCAACAACCAGAAGAGATGCCCCGATGGGTCAGATGAGAAGAACTGCTACGACTGCCAACCTGGAAACTTCCACTGTGGGACTAACCTGTGTATCTTTGAGACGTGGCGCTGCGATGGCCAGGAGGACTGCTTGGACGGGAGCGATGAAAGGGACTGCCTGGCTGCAGTTCCCAGGAAAGTCATCACTGCCGCCCTGATTGGCAGTCTGGTCTGCAGCCTGCTGCTAGTCATCGCCCTTGGCTGTGCTCTCAAACTTCACTCACTCAGGAGCAGAGAGTACAGGTGGGTCACACTCAGTGTCACCATGGCAGCACACTTGAAATGTTTTGTCTCAAAAGGTCAAGTTCAGTAAATAAATTGTCTCTCTCTTCTCTCTTCTCTGTAGAGCTTTTGAGACTCAGATGACTCGCACGGAGGCAGAGTTTGTTCAAAGAGAGGCTCCTCCCTCCTATGGTCAGCTGATCGCTCAGGGTCTCATCCCTCCAGTGGAGGATTTTCCAGTATATAATCCTACTCAGGTAGCGAATTCACACATATTTATTTGGGAAGGTTGTTTTACTCAACATCTGTATTTTCAGCCCACAGCTGTGGTAAACTGATGTTTGCAGCAGTTAGTCAAAGACAGACCCTCCTGCTGAAGATGCTTGTCTGAGTACAACACACACATAATTTGGTGTTGACCTTTGCATTGAATGGTAAATTATAATCTTTATGGTATGTTTTTTGGGGGTTTGTTATTAAATTACTTAATTTCATTTAATTAATTTTCAAGGGGGATAAACGATATTATTTATATGGCAAATATACAAATATATCTTATTTTGTCATTTGTCGATTATATATAAATGTCAAATTTATATATATATATATATATATATATATGTGTGTGTGTATATATATATATATGTGTGTGTATATATACACACTTACACAGACACACACACATAAATTCCATGATTCCATGTACCTTTCAGCTTTTAATCAAGGACACAAAATTCAGCTTGGAGATAGAGTTTGTCAAATGTAGTATACTGTACCTTAATTATGTCAATAAGTCAGGTTCACAGCCTTTACTAAAAGTGCTTCTAAGATACACATTTCCAAGAAATATGGCTAGTCTCTTATCTGTTGTAAGAACTTCACAAGTGGAAAAGAATAATATTTTATTTGTGCCTTCCTCTGTCTGCCCCCCCCCAAACCCCCCCAGGCCTCTATGTTACAGAACCTGCGTGTGGCGATGCGCAGACAGATCAGACGTCATTCAACCCGGCGCTCATCCTCCTCTTCGTCGTCCTTTCGACGGCACCTCGGTCATCTGTGGAGTCACCTGATTCGCAGCAGAGGGAGAGCCAGGGGCCACGCCCCCTTGATGGATTCCCCTGGACCCACACAGATCATACTGGGACTCCACAGCTACCACACTGTGGGGGAGCAGGGACCTCAGATCAGGGCCAGGGATCAGCTTAGGGATGACAATGATGTGGTGGGTGTGTCAGGCTCCGACTGCTTAGCCACCATGGACCTGCCGCCATGCACGCCAGAGAGCCCTGTCTCTCCTCTCTCCTCACAGTCAGTGGACAGTCCTGAGGATGAGGAGCTCTTGCCTGTTTGCGGGGAAGGAGCCAGGGCTCCTCAGTTGGAGTCTCCCACTGCTGGTCACAGTGACTCATCAACCCACAGTGAACCTCCTGCCACCACACAGGAAGCACCTCTGCCCATCTGCCACCCACGGGCATCTAAGAAGCTAGTTCTGGAGCTTGCAGTTAACTTTCAAGGAGTTTCCTTAAGACGTTACTCCCCTCTTGGGCCTTTGTCCCCTATCTCACCCCCTGTGTTTCCCAGCAGCTCCCAGACACCATTAACCCAATCTCATTCACAGAATCCAGAGGTGACTTCACCCACTGGGCCCTTGTTGTCTCCTGTGAAAGCAGAGGACACCAACAGCCATTTTAACGTTCAAGTGCCAAGCAGGGACAGAAGGAACAGGGAGGACAAGAGAAGGCCGTCCACGTTCAGCAGGAGCCTAAATGATGACGGTGGAGACTCAGAGTGGGAGGCGTCGTCATCCTGATACATTTTGGGAAGATTATCTTCACTGTATCACTCTGTTGAGACCTGGTGGTTATAATATCAGTACTGCAAAAGTGTCCTTGAAATGTGTCCCTGCCAGATCCGGAGGTGAGACCTACTGTCCACCTTTAGCCTGAAGGAGGTACAGAATCAGACCATATCATACAGTTAACACATGTTAATTCAATTTTTAAAATGTCAACTATTTTAATAATCAATTTATCGGTTTGTTTTTTAAAAAGTAAAACAAGCTTTCTGATTTTTTTCGTCTTTATAAATGTGAATATTTTGTATTTTTTTTTTTTTGTTTTTTTTTTTTTTTTTGCTCCATATAACAAAGAAATCATTAAAACATAATTTTGGTTTGTGGGCAGAACAAGACATTTGAAAACCTCATCGTTTCAAGGTTTGGGAAACAATGATCAACATTTTCCAACATTCTCTGACATTTTAGGGACCAAACAACTAATTGTGTGAATATAAATTCATTTATGAAAATAATTGTAATTGCAGCCCACGTTTATTCTACCCTTTGAATGCTTACAATTTAGCCTCACTGAAACAAACAAAACTCCAAAACAAAACAAACTAGCATACACGACTGGCAGTGCTTATAGTCTGTATTGTAAATCACATTGTGCACTTCCCTGCACATCTTACTCCGACATAATTTTACTATGAGCCTGTTACAGAAAAACACACTTAATTCTGGCCTCCAGCACTAAAGCCTTTGTCGTAACCCAGAGCCATTATACACCGTTATATACTGTGTGAACCATAAAAGCCTAGCTCATCACCTCTTTTCCATCTTCCATCCCATTTTTTGTGTATAATGTGGTTTTATTATTCTAAGAACTTTCTTCAGTCTTTAAAGGAGATTAAATGGTTATAACTTATGTCTTCACTAACAGTAAACTATGAAAAGACCAAAACAGTCAAAACGGTCCTTTTTTGTTAATTTGGACTTTTAGTTGTCATTTGAATTTTTTTGTTGTTTACATTCCATTTTTCTTGTTTTGTTGTGCTGATTTTTTGTTGTATATTTCCTTATATCTTGCCTGTCTTCCCTGTGTTTCTTTTGTTTTACTTCTTGTCTTTGTGTTTCTCTTGATTACCTTCTTTGTCTTTTCACCGCCCCCTTCTGCATGTGCAGTAGTGTCTGCACCTCCCAGTTTGTCTTGTCACTGTCTTGACAGCATCCCAACATTGTTATTTTTTCCCTGTACCAGGACCTTGTCTTTTGCCTTTGCCTTGTCCTTTCTTGGACAGTTTGGGGAAATAGTTGCTTTTTGGTCAGTAATTTTTCATTAGGTGTCAGGACTTATTTTCCTCAAGTGATGCTTTTAACAAACATCAATAACAATGTTTAATTTACCTGCTTTTAAAAAGCCAAACTTCGATGTGAGTAAGTCCAGTGGAGCAAGTTACTCAACTCCTCCTGAAATCAAAATGAACCTATCCTCTCCAGCCTTTCGTCACATGAATGAACGTACTGTATATGTGCGTATCTTATTTTTTAGTTTGTGATGAGTCTGTGTGGATTTTCAGGAAACTTTGGGAAGAGAGGCTTCATGTCAGAAAATGATTGATTTTTCTCTGTGGTACCTCTGCAGAACTACTGACTTCACACTGGCATGCTGCATATGAGTGAACTGCTGATTTATTTCACATCTATGCTGTGGAATTTTGACAGGATGTCAAAACAAAGACCTCTATTTTTCAGCCTCCAATGGAGACCTGTACTAGTTCTTTATAATGCCCTCTCTACCTTGACAAACACTGGGATTGTTTCTGGTCCCACTGACTGTGTGTGTGACTTTTTGCAAAACCATTTGTCCACTGTCACAGGTATGGCACTGTCAACATTTGCTGATCACTTTTGGACTTGCAGAATGTGCCTGTTTCATTTTTGTTGAAATCTGTGAATTTCACCATCATCTACTGCAGGACGCTGATACTGCGAGGAACTGTCACATAACCAGCGTAGGTAGGATGTGATGGGAAAAGGGCCAGAGGTCAACTTCTGGTGGCTTTTGACTGCAGTGTGAGGTTTCCCAACTACATATTCTGTCTCTCTTGCTGTTTTTCTTTCTTTGAAAGAGAGTCGAATGTGCCATTCTACCTTCTTACTTTTTGTAAACTGCTGCTACATGTCTTGTGCCACTAGAGATGCCCCACCCCCCTCCATTCTCTGGAGAGATACATTTAATTAACACATTTTAGTTTCACACATATTGTGCTTCTTCTTAATGTACCTCATTGTTTAAGTTTAGGACCCCATAGTGTAATTAAAATAGGAACATGCTCTTTTGAAGAGAGTGCACTCTTGCTTTTATGTACTGACATTTTCATGAATTCCTTAATGGCTTATATTTGCAATTTTAATGATCATCTTGCTAATCACAGCTGCATTTAATGTATTTGACACGGTTGGATGTGTGTCTGAACACACATTTATGATATAACACTGATGATACACATGGCACTTCTCCATCAGGAGTCTTGGTAATCTCTGGGATTATTGTGGGAAAGGAATTTCTGGAAATAGATTTCCTCCAGTGACCTTAACTCACATTTATCAAAGTGATAATCTGCAAGTTTATTTTCACTTTGATGATTGTCTTTATTTGTGATAAGGACATTGTAGAGTGTTGTTATCATGAGTGCACATGTTGTTAAGATGCTTTATCTGGCAGTTATGAACAAGTTTACACACAGGTATAATAAAAAACACTGGATCGAGGCCATTGGACAATGTAGTCCAACTGCACCAGGTCGTCTGATAGTGACACCCTCTCGCTATGCGGTTAGATTTTGAAGCTTCTTTCTCATCAGAGGCTTAGATTGACAAATATTGTGTTTGTGTAGAAGCATTTCTCTCATTTTGGGATCTACAGTATATTTGTATATTTTCTGCTGACAGAGAAAATGACACCATGACATTGTGTGGTTTCCTGGTCAAAACCTTTTCGGTGGGTAGACATTGTTTTCTTGTGCCTGCGATTAATAAACTTCAAGCTTGTAATAATTTGTTCATTATTTCAGAGAAGAGAATACATAAGGGTTGACGGTAGATCAGGAGTAGAGCGAGTCATCTTTCAACTCAAAGGTTGTGGATTTGATTCCCAGCTCCACTAGTCTACATACCAATGTGTCCTTGGGCAAGGCACTTAACCCCATGTCGCTCCTGATGGCTGTGCCAGCATGTGAATGGATGTGAAAGATATTTGAAAGGAAATGTGCCACACTTGCTGTATCAAAGTGTGAGTGAATGAGTGTGAATGGGTGAATGGCAAAACTGTAGTATAAAGCAGCTTTCAGTGGTCATCAAGACTAGAAAGGCGCTATATAAATACAAACCATTTACCATAAGGGTAAAACATTAAGTATTATATATGTGACTTATAGTCACCTTTGCACTGAAGTCTAATATGATCATTCTTTACAGCTATAGCTATAGAACATGTTAGTATTCTAACATACACACTCACAAAATCATGTTTCTTAGGAGTTTATATATTTAATAAGCAATTACATTGTTATTCTAGTTTGAAAATTACATTTTTACAAAACAGAAATTCTGACAAATGTAGAACAACATGTCTGAGGAATGATTTGTAGGAATCCTTGGCACATTTGTAACAGTTTTTTCTTAACTATTAACAGATTTCAAGAGAACATACAGTGCCTGAACATTACAGACAGACATGCATGTTTTGTTAAGTGTGTGTACTTTCATGGTTTTGATGCAGAGGGAAATTCCCAGCACCTTAGGCCTGGAAACAGACCAAATAATCAAGCTTAGGTAGAACATACCAGTTTACATGTTTTAAAAAAGCCAACTCTTCATGTGTTCTGTACTTTGCACAACATAAACAGCTTAGAAAAGTGCTGTAAGGAAGTATACCCATATACATATCAAAGCAATATACCTGTATGTCGTACAGGTATATGGTCTCGTAACTTAAGTGAGATCAATTTGACCAAAGCAATTTGGAGACAAATTAGTCTTTTAGATGGACAACGGAAAGAAGCTTAATCAGACTCTTTTCATGGGATCACAGTGAATCAGTTGATGTATAAGTCACTTGACCGGGGATCATTGCAGTAATCATGTGTAAACACAAGTAAACATCCACTGCTAAGCCTCCACTGATCTGCAAATACAGATCCTGCTGCAGTGGTCCAGCATGTTAATATTAAACTCTGTATCATAACATATGGTCAAATGTGAGGAATCTAATACCTGTGCGGGCAGCTTAAGAGTCTTAAGAGATATCACAGAGGTATTCTCAGTTACCTGAAAGAACAGTCTGTTGTCTTGTGTTGTAACAATGCAGCTTATTCATTTCTGAGAATGTGAGCCATTCTTCAAATTGTGTCTACAAACTATTATCTCTCCTGTCTTATAAATACAGCTGGGGAAGATGAGTGTCATTGTAAAGATCACATTTGTAACCAGTCGGAGGGTGCATACCTTTGGAGCCAAAACTCTCCCACAGTGTCATTACACTATATCTCACCATCTAATTACTTTGTCCTTGGACCAAAGCCTACATCCACAGAAAATATCATCAAAAACTATCCTTTACCTTTTAAGTTATGTTTCTCACAATCAGACAATCAAAAATGATACAAAAACACACACATGGCTGAAAATAAAGTCCTTGGTGGAGGTAATAATAACAGATGTGAGCAAATATTGCAGGCACCTTATAGTGTCTCATGCGAAAGCATTGATTTACAGTAATAAAGGAGCAAGAGACAGAGAGAATGAAGAAAATGGAAGTGCCAAGTACTGTAGTTCCGCAGAGACACAAATAGTCAACATTATGTCAATAATTAGTAAGACAGAGCTGAAGATAGCAGCTGTAATATGGAAGTATTGCTCAGTGCTGAGACAGCTTACATATTTCACTCATAAAAGTTTTTATGTTCCCAAAATACCAGCAGAGACCAATACACTGTACCACTGTAACAGTCCTTTTATAAGGCACATTAGCAAAAGGATATAGTTAAAGTAACAAAAGATAAAGGTCTTGGAAGTGAAGCAGGTGAGTGGTCGAAGCTCCTGGAGTGAGTTGAAAATGAGATGGTAATCCATATGAAATAGAAAACTTGGCATACTGATGAGGGGAATGAGTAGACAGTAATACCAACCCATCAAACAAAAACATCCTAATATCTTATCCCTCCACTTCTTTTAGATGGTGAGTTTCGCTGCAGCCCCACCCAGGCTGCACCTACACAAGAAAATGGGCAAAACCATATCTTCACTGTTAACAAACTGACATAACAATAGGTGTAACAAAAATAATTGCAAGTACACTTAGGATTGATTGATCTGCTTGAATGCACTGCTCAGTCACTGGCTTTGGGGGCAGTGAGGGATTCAGTCTCTGAAGGGTCTTCCTGAGGAAACACCACATAAAGCATCTCCTGGCCCATATATGTGACTTTTTCTGCGATACAGAAGAGAACAGGAGAGAATGAATATACCTGGAGTAACTATAGACTGTGGCAGTGGCACAGACCAACTCACCAACCAGCCTGTAGAGCCATTTGGGTTTGTTCTTCCAGTATACACCCACGAAGTACACAGGGACTCCGGTCAGCATGATGACCATACCCAGGCCACAAACCACTGGTTCAGAGTAAAGGCTGAAGCACAGCAGCACAGCCCAGAAAATCATGTAGGTGATGGGGATCAACATGTTCACCTGCACATAACAACATCAGAAACACAGAATTTCATTCCAAACATCCATTTATTGATTTGTTGGACAAGAAACGGATTATTATACATTTGATATAAAATATAATTTGAAAATACAATATACTATAAAACTATTTCTGATTGTTCATATGTTTATTAATTTGAGAAATGAAAGCTGTTGAAAGTCAAGACGTGGAAACAAATGTGACAGGTGGCATCTGCAGCACCTGGGGGCGCCACAGTGTTATCCATAACAATGACATTGGGGCAAAAAACCATCTGTGAAATCATGCATTAAAACACAGGAGGTAAGTGGATATTTTAGTAGCAGTTTTAGCAATTGGTTGAGTTAAACTGAGGAAAACTGCAAACCGCTATGATTAGATAAATGTTCTGCCACAGTCTCAGGTTCCTGTACCTTGATGGGTCGGACCAGGTTGGGTCTCTTCTTGCGTAGGTACATCAGACCAGCGATGGTTACTCCATATGACAGATAGTTGATGAATGACACATAGTTGATCAGGTTGTGTGTCTCTCCAATACACAGGATAACTATTGTGGCAAAACACTGTGGGTCATGAACACAGATTCAATTAAAAAACATTCAAAATGGTGCCATGTCAGTAGGGACTCTTCTGTATATGCAGTAATATCATTCAATACCATTTTTCATTTGTAATTCAGGCAGCAAAACAAAACTTATCTGGAAAGCAACATACACATATGATCAAATCCCATTCTTATTCTGCTGTCCCATCACAAGACACAACACAAAATTACAAACAAAACAAGCCACAGACACAAGGGCACAAAATAAATTAATAAATATTTATTATAATGAGGGAAACAGGGTAAGTGCTTATGAGCAAACTGTGCTTACTCTGCTCCAATATTACTATTCTTGGCCACTCACAAATAAATTATGTACTGAAGGGGGAATTACTTAGAGACTAATGTATCAAAAATCCCTTGCGTAACATGAGATATGCAAGACTGTGTATGCAAGACCTGATAATACTTCATCATACCACATTGATATGGGCAACTCTTTAGCTCTGTCATAGTAACGTTAGATCACTACTGTACTTACACAAACCAACAGGGCAGGGATTGGGGTGCAGTTCTTCAGGTGGATCATAGCCAGCAGATAAGGCAGGTGACCCTCTCTGGCCCCTGAAAAACACAATCTACAAAAAGACACAGCATTTACTCTCAGGTTTAATACACATACCTCCAGGCATGCTTATTGTCGGTGATGACATACAAAGCAGTGAATCAATGTACATGTATTCAAAGCATTGTGGGTAGGGATGGGCGAGATGGCCTATAACCATTCTCAATATGTTTAGGATATATCACGATACACAATGTATACCTCAATATTTTGAAATCTCCTCTAGATCACTGTATAAATGTTAACTTGAAATCTTGGATGCATAACAGTGACTCTAGTATTAGTTTTGGGTTTTTTTTTCAATATTTGCATTGAAAAATCACAGTCAAATTAAATTCATTCTTTTGAAACAGGCAACTCAACCCATGCACTCTCAAAAATGAAAATAAATTATTACATGGTAGGTAGGTACATGGTTCCTTATGTGCAGTAGCTCTCAATACTATTAACAAGCAAACAGAGCTTAAAACAACATAAAACAATTGATGAGAAATAAAATGAAAAACTGTAAATTACAGTGCAAATTCTTCTGCTTGATTGTATTTTCAACAACAGATAATTTTCATTCCCCCCCCATAATTTGTTTCCTTGCATCACACTTTATATGGATGGGGGGGGCGTCCCATTCTGTGTGCAAATACGCACTTTCACTTGAGAGTCTCCAAAAGTCCACTAACACCAGTCACTTTTTTGAAAACGTTTTGCTGGTGGGGGGGGGGGTTACTCACAGTTTGTACTCGATGGACACAATATTAACAAATAGTACATCTCATGTGGCCCATGACACAATATATCGAGTATATTCAATACATCTCCCACCCCTAATTGTGAGTGTTGTTTTTTTTACCTGGACGAGGTGAACAGATATCCGTTGATTCCTCCAAAGGTGGACAGTGCTACTGAGATTGGCATCACCCAAGAAAACATCCCCAGCAGCTTCTCCCCGAAGGTCTGCAAAAGAGTGTAAATGTTGTTATCGAGTCACTGAACACGCTGAACAGCTATGTTTTAATCTAAACGTATTTCCAGTCTGATGAAGCGAAGTGGACACAAATGTTCTCATGTTCTCAAATCTAATCCTAATGACAGTAATGATTGTGCGACTATCCCCTGCTGTGTTTTTTGTAAGCTAAGAGATCACGAGTATAAACTGACTTACATAAACTGCTATTAATTCTTAACATGTATGGAACATGAAGCTGCTTACCACTGCCACAGCATTGGATGCCAACAGCTCCTCGGGGGTCATGGAGGAGAAGTAGGCAATGTTGGTCAAAGTGTAGACCAGGGTAACCAGTGGGATTGAAATGTAGATGGCACGAGGCAGGTTCCTTTTTATAAGGAAAATAACAATGTACAAGTGAGGCTGATGACTCAGAAAGTTTCTAAAGACTGACCCTTGAACAAGACATTTGGAAAATATCAAGAAAGTGAATTTAAATTACTACCACTATAAGTAATAAAACTATATAAAAATTATATAGTTTTCAAATACTTTTAGGGCCAAACGTTCAGTATTTGTTCAAATGTGTATTCCTCCTGAGCAGTAGGGGGCGTAAGGTGAGTAAGTCTGAGGCCAGTCACAGGAAATTTAAGTCCAGGTCAGCAAACACAGGTGTTGCTGATAAAAAGCAAGCAGTTTGTGGTCGTTCATTGTTTGTAGTATTATGTGAAAAGTTATTGGAAGTGACAGACGCAGCAAGGCAATAAAGGGGAAGGTGGGGGGTGGAAATATATGTGTTGTGTTTATAAACTACAGGCAAAGTTTGGATTCACTTCACCATGTGAGTACAAGGCACCACAACCGGCCACCAGTAGGGGACTGTATTGTCTCTGTTTTGGACTGAGTTGCTACACTAAATTATAGACATACATGTGGAACCAGTTAGACAAACTGTCTCCACTTTATATGAGTTTAAATGTAAAACAGTTGGGATATGCAGTACTGTTATCTGTGTATATGTGTATGTGCCGTACTTGCGTGGCTCCACAACCTCCTCTGTAACATAGTTGAGGAAGTTCCAGCCGCTGTAAGCAAAAGAAGCCTGGAGGAAGGCCAGAGCGATCTCTCCCACTGAGGGGTCCTGGCGAAATTCAAAGGCCACACTAGGCTGCAGGGCATCATAGTAACCTGAGAGAGAAATGGGTTAGAAGAAACCGTGAAATGGCCATGTTTAGATCATCGAGTAAAACAATGAAATCCACAATGGCTTCACATTATATGGAAATTGCTATTTGGAACTTGACCGCAAATCAAACCCAAATATTTCTAAAATGTTATTTGGTAAAACCCTCTTCATGCAGAGGAGCCGTTAATAAGTTTGACTAGTACACCTAACAATACAAAGCCAAATGTTTCATTCAAAACAATGGAACAGTCACTAACTGATCTGCAACTCACTCTTCAAGCTATTTGAAAACTATAAAGATCACATAAAAAGATTTGTTGATCATTCATCATTAGGCTCACTTTATCTGTAAGGATTCAAAAAAGGAAGCAAAGCAAATTACATGTATCAACCACACCATTAGCAACAGAGGAGAAGAAAGGCTTGTCTTTTTAAATGTTTTATGTTGAAATGTTCTTCACGTTCAGATAGTCAATAAATAGTTGATGCAATAGTTTGAAGAAAACTGCCTGGAGCACAGTGGAGGACAGGTTAATGGACTTGGTTTTCAGCATTAACAGTATACTAGTATACAAATCATGATTCTGGAGGCTTCACAAATAGAGCTCAGATACTTAGGGTGACATCACGATCACTAGGTTGGGAGAGCGGCTTAGCTGGTAATGAATCACCAGTGGTATGTGTGTGTGTGTTTACCTCTACAGATCTGAACGAGTCCCACAATTATGATGAGTGTCAAAGCGAGAAGTTTTCCAACAGTGAAAACGTCCTGGATCCTCGTTGCCCAGCGCACACTGGAACAGTTCACCCAGGTCAGGAATACTGCACACACAAACACAAACGATCAACTTAAACTAAACTACTAATGTGTACAGAGCATCAGGCACTCTGACTACTGGCACCATGTATGAGACTGATTTGTCATAAAATAACATTCTTTATTTAAATTCAAATCTTACCCTAAATGTACTGTATCATTGACTATGTAACACATGCAATATATAAGGAAAACAAACAAATGTTGGAAAGACTCAGTCAACAGGTAACATACAGTGGTACATTCAACCATTTACTCAGTGTTTCACTAAAAAGTGGACATTAAACCTATTTTTTTAAAGTAATGCATATAAGGTGCATATAAGGTGTGGAAGTAATAGAGAACTTTGAATTTTATCACACACACACACACACACACACACAAAAAGCAGGCCAAAAAAAATAAATAAAATAAATAACAGCTGGCTCCAGAACAGAAAATTGATGTCCCACTGGTTGAGTGACTGAATTCCACAGGAAATCAGCAGCTTCCATCCAGTTAATGAAAATATACAATGATACCCCATGTCTCAATCAAAAGCAACTCTGATGTGCTTTATATTTACTGGAAGTAATTGATACTCAAAGGATTTATGCAACGCTTCCTGTTTCCCCCTCATTATTTTGCACTGATGTCTGCACTTGGTTATCTTCTTTTTTCGGCTGATCTGCCTCCATCTTTTCCTGTTCGCTGTGTCCTCTTCTGTTACACCAACTGTCCTCATGTGTGAGGTTTTAACACTGGGCATGTATGGAACAAACGGAAAACGGAAGCCAGGTTGCAAACAGCAAGGTGAGAGGGATTTATTACAAAAGTGCAGCAAACAAAAAGGTCGAGCCAACTAAGGAGGAACAAAAAGCGAGGAGACTGACAGGCTGGCTGGGCGAGCGTCTCCCGGGGTAACTAGGAAAAAGGGGAAAAATCATAAATTAGAAAATGAGAGCAAAACGCATGGAAGTAAGCAAAGCAGAGTAGCGACTTGTACTGAGAGTACCGGGTTGCAAAAGAGACGCGCTGACACCTGCTGCAAGGAGAAACCAGTAGATAAGGACCAGGGTGGCAATCAGGGAGATGTGCAGCAGGTGTGTGAGGAGGAGCTACGCCCAGCAGCCTGGTCAAGTCTCCTGAAATTACAAAACAAAGAGGAAGGTTGCGCAGAAAAATGACTGTCAAAATAAAAGGCAGGAAGCAATGGAAACCGGACCCTGACATCATGTCCACCTTAACAACATTAATTCACCTTCTCTGTGGTGTTGCTCTTTTTTCTCCTGTCCAACAACTCCATCTGCAAATCCCTTTGTCCATTTTATCCACTATCCCTCCCCTGTAGGTGACCAAACCTCAACATCCAGCTCCACCTCCTGCCTTTCAGACCGTGCCACTGTCTCCAATCCATACATCATAGTAGACCTTCCCTTTAACTTTTGCCGCTGTCCTTCTGTCACACATCGCCCCGGACACTTGTCTCCACCCGCTCCACCGTGCCTGCACTCTCTTCTTCACCTCTCTTGTGAACTGTCCATTGCTTTGGATGGTTGACCCCAGGTATTTAAATTCAGTCACAGGGTTAGAGTAAATCTGCACTTTCTTACAACACATTAATACATTTTATGATTTTCTTATGTGGAGGCAAACTTAGGTGAATGTTGGATTGTTGTTGCAAACCTTAAACACACTCATTTTTCTGCTCTGCTCATCAATGTAAATATTATTTTGTAGTAATGACCACATTGTATCCTAATATAAAAGAATGGTTGTCTGCTGTGTATAACCACATTTCCTTGTCACGACACACGCCTTTATCTATGTGTGTGGGTGAGTCATGAGATCTATTTTTAGATGTATGCTAGAATAAGTGTTTTCTCATATGTCTTCTAATACCTTCTCTCACCACAAACAAGTAAAAGAAAGAAAATTTTCCTGGCAGACTGACAAAAAAGGAACGAAGCATTTCCTGCCCTGTTTCCTCCTTTCATAGTGTGTGCACGTGTGCACATACTGTATATATACTCATAATACTCCCTGTGTCTATAATGCTTAAAGCTATGAACCTCAGGTTATGTATACCACATGACATGAAACACAAATCTTAAACCTCAAATGGGAATAAAAAGGCAAATGCAGTGATTACTTAAATTTACAACACCTGTGGTTTGGAATAGCTCCATATAATGATGAAATGTAAATCACGATTTTAAGACATTCAAATAGTACTTGTTTTGTTTTATTTATGTGTGTACAACCTCTGATCTTTAAAAAAAATACAGTAAACATTAGTCCTCAATGAGAAAAAAAAAGAATACAGTAAATATTAGCCCGCAATGAGAAAAAAAAATACAGTAAACAGTAGACCCTCAATGAGATCTTAAGTTGCTATTAACTTTTATTTTTATTGCACCTGCCCTGATTGAGCATTTACCCATAGCCACATTTTATTTCGTATGAAGCAGTTTTACTTTTAATTTTATTTATAACCATATATACAGGTATATGGTTATTTTTTTCAATTCATAGGTTCAGTGCTGTTTCATTGGTTTCTGGTTTTAATTTCTACTCTTTTATTGAAAAGATTATTATATTACTTGCTCACAGTTGAAAACTTGCTTACAGTTTTCTCAGGTTGCTCATGATGGTGTTTTTTTTTTTTTTTTTTTTTTTTTTGCCAGAACCTGTTATAATGACAAATTCGCATAAAAAAAGGAGACTGCTGAATGTGTCTTAAAGGATGATGAATTAGTAGAGTTGGAATAAATCGGTGGGCTGGCCTGTTTGTGCTTTGTGCGCAGCAACAGTAGCCCCTGATGGTGTCAACAGGAGAGCTGCCAATGGCTTTATGGCAGATTCAGTCCATTGAATCTGCATTGCTGTCTGATGATGAGAGAGTTCACTGTTCATTTGGCTGTTTAGCTTCGACTAATAAGACCTGAAGAGGGAAGCAAATGACTTGCAAATAAAAGAGCATGCACCAAGGGCTCATTTACCATATATGAACCTTTTTCCCAAATTTCCTTACTTTGGACATTTGGACACAAAAACAGCAACCACATTGCTGTCTGGAGCAAGCGTCTGTTTAATAACCGAGTGACGAGATAAAAAAAATGCTGCCTTTTATATGGTTTCTGTTTTTCAACAACAGACAACAGCATGAAAGGTAATTTCCTCTCACACAGTTTATCTGCTGCATGCAGCAGTACAACTTTTATTTCCCCAACACACAGCATTGCATCTGGGTGTTGTTCTTTGGCATCGGCTGATCGTCGAAGCAGTGTGCCGATGGCCTTACATGCATCAGAAGTGCCTCACTGCAACAAGACAGAAAACAAAAAAAAGAGGCAAAAAAAGTATTTCAGACTGATTGTTTCATCTTCGTTTGTCCTTTCTCCCTTCTCTCTCTTTTCTGCATTTTGTCTTCGATCGTGGTCTTGGTCTCCACACTCACACACAGTAGCCTCTTGCAAAAGTGGCTCGGCAGTGTGTACTTGTGAGTGTACCTGGTATTCCTTATGTTGTAGGGACCTAAATCTGTTTACACAGTCACATTTTGGGGACTTGTCTTCCTTATGGGAAAAAAAAGTCAAGTCCCCATAATGTAAATTACTACATTTTAAGGTGATGACATGTTTAAAGTTAGGCTGAGGTTAAGGTTAGGGTCAGGGTTAGGGTTAGGGCACTAGTTATTATGGTTAAGGTTAGAGTAAGTCTCCAGTAAATGAATGTAAGTCAATGCAATCTCCTCTGACGTCATGGATACCAGTGTGTGCATACTATATTGTCAGGGGTGTTATCAACCAGGTCATCCATCAACAGGGCAAGGTTCCCCTCCCAACAGAAACCAGAACAAACTGCTTCCTCTGGCACGGATACCCTCACATACACACATGTGTGAATTTTTGGCAGGATGTTTTAGTGGCACCAGGCAGAGCTTTCTCTCCCCCTACAACACTGTGGTGTTTTAAAGTCAATTACCCTTGGGGTGTCGCATACATTTCCGTTCTTGTGTTTCTGTGAAACACCCCCCACCTTCCCCAGCTTCCTTCTGTGGTGACCCTGACAGGAAGGAGGTGCCAACAGGCTTTGAATGTGACAGTGCAGGTAAATCTGTGTCCTGCCATCACAACTTCTATTGTAGGCTGCCTCTGCACTAGAATACTAAACTAATTACTGCTTTTACTTTCAATGGTCAACTGAACAAGTGCAGATTTATCAGGGGGCTTCAAACTCAGGAACGCCTCCTTTTGGTCAAGGTTCTCGTCCCTGGAATAACTGAACTGGCAATCCCCATCCCCCCCCAACCCGTCTGTGGACCACAAGGCATCTGACACCAGAAACCCTTCGACGTACAGGATTTAGTCTTGGTGAAATTAATACAGCACCACGCCAACAACACAAGTACAAGTAGTCAGTAGGTTTCCATGCACAGTGAGGTCTACGGCATTTAATTGGACTAATGTTCTTGTCCTGGTTTACAAGCACAAGCGGGGAATCAATTTATTGGATAGTGTGTCAGTTTCTGTTACATGAGTTGGCGACTTGACTTGACCGGACAATCTACCACTGTGTTTATCAAATATGAATTGCAAAAAATCTAAAAATAAATAAATATACAAATCACCTGATTTTACGAGATGGGAAGGATATGAACTGTATAAAGTTGTCAGGATGAACTCATGACATTTGACATGTGAGCTCATTTGAAGTTTCGTACAGTTTTGCTTTAGGACATAATCTAAACTTGTGTCGGCTTGTCTCTTGCTACAGAGGAAAATTACAGTAAGAATTACTGAGAGTCTATTTTCTGCATCTTAAAACTGTGCAGTTTTAAGTGTGTAAATCTATAGTAAATATTACGGTGTGAAAGTAAAACTACAGTTGCATGTATTAACACTGAACTGAGCTGCCTTGTTGGAGGTTTGTGTTCTTGTGCTTCCTCTTGTGAATGTTCTGTGGCCTGGCTAAAACATCTTCACAACCATGTCTTTGAAGTAAACATTTGTTTTCACAATCATAGGAAGACAATTGCACACACAATAGGGTCACCCCTGACTCTCTCAGAAATGCTACACCTTTCAGTGATTTTCTGTAGATTTGGTGTTAAGTTAAGCACTTCATGTTGTTTGCTTTCAAGTTTATGTCTCTTTAATGATACTACTACTTTTTCTTATACCGTTTATCAATCTGGGGCATTAACATTAGACTTATTGGTTATTTTAAGGTGAAACAATTAAACAAAATAAGTAAAGAGTGAACATTTTTTTATTTCGCATTATTAACATTTAGGGGAACTGAAAGAGTGCTATTTTAATGCAGTTATTGGTTTAATGTTAATAATATATATATATATATTTTAAATATAACTTTTTAATATGCTCAAACGACCATGTTTTGGACAGTTTTAGCAATTTTTTATGCTGAAAGAAAGGAAAACCAAAGTAAGTAACTATTTACAACAAAATGGAAAAAGAAAAAAAATTGCTATAAATTCTGGTTTGCCATTAATTTTATCTGTAATCAATTCAATAAATGTTTATACTTAAAGGAGCTCTATGCTCATCAATAAATTAATTAGTGACACATTTATCTGTTTCCCGAATAACAGTATGTTGGAACCATTTCATACAATATTTATCAACTTTAGCTCCTTATGTTACAACTTAGTCGGAGAAGGTCTGTCTCTTGCTGCCTGTGTGTGTGTGTGTGAGAGAGAGAGAGAGAGAGAGAGAGAGAGAGACAACAGTAGCAGCGGACAAGGAAGGTAACATGGAAAACCTGGAGTAAATTTTCAGTGGTATGTATATTCTCTTGGCCCTGTGACGAACTGGCAACCTGTCCAGGGTGTACCATGCCTCTCGCCCTATGTCAGCTGCAGTTTGGCACCAGCGCCCCCCGCGACCCTCAGTGGATACAGCAGTAGAAAATGAGTGAGTGAGTGAGTGAGTGAGTGAGTGTATATTCTCTTTACGATCAAGTGGAATGGATTTAAGGTGTAACACCTAATGCGCTCCCACTTCTGAAGAGGCAAATGCCAAATATGATGGGCTGCAGGCCAAGTCAGTTATTAATGAAAATAACTTCATTACAGATTTTAGAGATTGCCAGTCCAAGCCTGGATACCAACACAATCCAAATTAATTCTGATCCAAAAAGCACAAGTGAGGCAAAAAAAAGAATTAGTTAAAGGAGGAGACCAAAACCTGAATAGATATGTCCATAGGATTACCACACCTGCAAACTGAAGAATGCGGAAAAGCCAGAATATTTATGACGATTGACAAGATGAAACAGACAAACAGAACAGAACAGAGGCTAGCCCTGCTGGAAAAACCAGTATAGACCAGCATGCTCATCTATTCTGGTCCAACAAAGACCAGCATAGACCAGTATCATGCTGCTCTATGCTGGCTCACCATACTAGTCTATGCTGGTCTATGCATCACGACCAGCAATAAACCAGCATAGACCAGCATGGACCAGCATCATGCTGGTCTATGTTGGTTTTTCTAGCCGGGAAATATGAGTTTATATAACTGCAGATGTATTCCTGGATATTCCCACCCTGATTTGAGGAAAATTGGCTGCTCGTCAGGCGCTTGTCATCCAGATGGAGCTTCAGGGGAAGGCAGTGAAATCACACACAATGTCTCGTCTCTTTTATGTGTTTCCAAAAAGGATAAAGCTGGAGCTATAAGAAGAGATCTTCCTGTCTTCTCTTCCAGCCAAAGTAATCTGGCTTCTGGAAGTCACATCATTCACAATATACACACAGATGCACAAAAAGTGTACTGAAGTGATTCTGCAGCGCTAATGGACCGTGGGAACAGAGCATGAGTGGTTGTTGGTGGTCATAACATAATGGCATAATGAGAGCCCACCCGCCTGTCTTAATTGCTTTCACCTAATGGACCAAGACTTATCCCTTAATTGATGTGCAAGGTATCCTGCCAATTTCCTGTTTCCATGGTGCTTCGTGATAGGAGTGGCACACTAACCACTGTGAAACAATGCACAATGGCGAAGACACACCCTCTCATTAGCGACATCCACAAAGGCTGGCACCATTGTGTAGTCTGACTCTGATACCAACAAACAAACAGTTGATACAACATAGACACTCGGAGTGGGCCCCTGGTCTAACTAGACTGCAGTTGTAACATTCTGCTACCAAAATAGTGGAGTTGAGGTCTATACATTCCAGCCTGAGACATGCAACTGCTCTCAGTCACGGATAGCCAAGCCTTTCCTTTTACATATAACATTGAGATCTGCTACTTGCCATTCAAAACCAGGACAGAATGTTTATTTATATGTTTGTCTTAATTGCAGTCATGTGGTTAGCTGTGGACCACCAGACTTAATGGAATAGCCTGTGGGTTATACCTGCAGGTTCTGTGTTATCTCTCCACAGGATCTAATCTTTGTGCCCTTATCATTATATGCAAAGCAGGTTTTGGAGTCCTTGCTAAGGATTGGCGTGCTGTGTTGGCCTCTGATTAGTGTGGCTCCCTGTTAGTTGAACCAGTGAATTTACTCCATTTGCTGAAGCCAAAGCTTTAAAAATGGTAGCCATGGATTTTTAAGTGTTTCTATTACTTCTCCTACATCAGGAAAACACTTAAAACATGTGGCTACCCAAACTGGGCCTTCATCAAAACCTCCAGAAAGTGAAAAAGGAAACTAATAAACTTTACAACATTCATTCATCCATTCATTCTCATTCTACTGCTTCATCCTACTTGAAGGTCACAGGGGGCTGGAGCCAATCCCTGCAGACAAAGGGCAAAAGACAGTTGCTAGTTCATCACAGGGCCAACACAGAGAAGCAAACAACCATCCACTTCCACATTCACACCTACGGTCAATTTAGTGTCCACTTAACCTCTGAGTATTTTTGGACAGTAGGAGGAAACTGGAGAACATGCAAACTCAAGAGAAATACTGAAAAACTTCAGTATATTGCTGGAATCTCTGAAAAACGAATGAAAATTTTAACAAACACTACAACTCTGTCCATTTCAAACACTGCAACATCTTATGATGGAAACTTGTACATCCAAAGTTAAAACTGCCCAAACCATTGACAAATACTGATAAACAAAGCTGAGGTGGGTTTCAGTCCAATGCTGACTGCATTTCTAAACCTCCACAAGGAAGGAACCTGGCACTTGTCTGACTAAAACATTTGTGGCAAGACTCTGCATAACATCTCTACTGCACTGGACGTCATGTCTTTGAAGAGTCTGTTTGTTTAGGATCACCAGAAGAACATAAGGAAAACTGTCTCTCATGGAAACTCAAGCTTGATTAATGTAAAAGGAGTAGAAAGGGAGTTCACAGATCATGATCTTTAGTTTAGTAAGTGTGGTTTAGAAACACATCAGAAAAACAGGCCTAATAGACTAAAAGTAACTAAACTCAACTAGAATAAGTTTCACACAATTTCTGCCTGTTTGTCACTCACAGATACAGATCGTGGCGAGGAGTTTGGTGGCAATGTACGGAGGCAGGCAGTCCTGGAAGGCCGGCTGCAAGACGTAATTAGCGAAGGTGAGCGCAATGACAGCCAGTGTTGTTGGATACATGATGAGCACGGCACTCCATAACAACAGGAAGCTGCAGGACAAAGATACATAAAAATATGCTGGGTTTTATAGAAAACAATTAACATTAATTATTATTAAATGTTTCTTCATCAAGATTTCCACTGCAGGCTGTTTAGAGTGGACGTTTCATTTTGACAGGGAAAGAGGCCTTGCCATCACTTACATTCCAAACACACACACAATTGTGCCGCATTCCAAGTGGGGCCACTCAGATATAATACATGCCCTAGCCCCCTACCCCACCCTTAACCATCACAACTAAATGATTAACCCTCACCCTAACCTAAAATGTAACCTAAACCTAAAAAACAGTCTTAACCCTGAAAAAGCCCCTTGAAAATGTGAGGACCAGCCAAAATGTCCTCACTTTCCCAAAATACCCTCACTCCGTGTGGTTTATACAGTCAGGGTTCTTAAAATTGTTTCAGGGCATTTTTGCATAAGTTGATTTGTCAAAAGCGCCATTCAGTCCTGGGGTGTCACGGTTTGCCATTCTTGATTGATATATTGATTCACTGAGCAACCAAATAATGTCTCAATACAAAGCTGGAAACATCAATTTATACTTCTTTACAACTGAAATCCCATTATTTGAAAATGTCTGTGTCACACGTGTTTTTCTGTGACCTGTGCACCCCTCAACTGTTATGATTCAGATAAAATGAGTAGTCAACACAGAAAAATGATCCAATCTGAGAGACTGTGAAATAGCTCAGCAAGACTATTGTATTATGTAGTGACTTGTACTGTCTGTCAGGGACAAACTAATGCCTCCTGTAAGCATGCACACTGCAGGGCAGGACCTTGCCATGATCAGCTGATATGTCACATGACCACATGACAGTCACAAGATCCTCAGAAGTAATTGGTTCCAGACATGCAGCATTATAAAACCAGCATTCTAATGTTTGGACCCGTGAATGTGGGCTATAACTTTTTAAAAGATTGTTAAAATGATGGAAACATAAAGACAAGATCAAAGTGAAACTTTAAGTCAAGATCTAATATATAAAGCAAATACATTTGATGTTAAAAAAAAAAAGAAAAGGGAGCGGGCAAAAAAAAAGTGCTTACCCCACTAACCCTCCAAAGATTTCTGTTACATATGAATAGTCTCCTCCAGACTTTGGGATGGTAACACCCAGTTCAGCATAACACATGGACCCAAGGGCACAGATCCCGCCTCCACAAACCCAAACGATGAGTGACAGCCCCACTGAGCCTGCATGCTCCAACACTCCTTTAGGAGAGATGAATATCCCAGAGCCGATGATGTTCCCTGTAGAGAAATTCAAAGGTTGAGGTTATTTACATCTGCCTATAAATAACTAATTATCGATCCTTTTTTTTAACCGACCACTGGTCGGTTATAAAATATAAACACGATCCTTTGATTATTAACTGTACATACTGTATGTTTAAAAAAGAAAAAAAAAGCATTCAAAATTCAATATTTCACTTGCCATTTATATGTGCACAGTTACATTACAGTTGCCTGAAAAGTTTTGGGGATAGTCGGCAATATAAAAAAAGTGATTATAAACAAACAAAATAAATAAATAACACAAGAATCAAAGAAAGCTGCAATCTGTAAACATAGTAAAATTTACACTATAACACTATAAAATAAAATACACTTGAATGAATTTCAGCAGTTATGGTAGTATATCATTCATATATGCACTAGATATAACAAACACTCTAGTATTTTCCTAGTTTTGATAGTGAAGCTTCTTAATCCACTTAATGTCAGTTAGTTTTTTGACACACAAAAGGTTGAAAACTAAAAAAGAAGGGAAAAAAACAAACAAAAAAAACTCAATAGCCAAGACATCCCGAAAGACCATCCCAGCAATTGAACTTAATCTCAACAGATTTGTTTCACATGGATTTTTCACTGAACTGAACAAAAACCTTACAGTAAACACTGTATCCATGTCATAGGAAATTGGATGTATCAAACAGAGTTTTCATTATAGTTTCTATTCTGTGTTACTCGTTGCATACTTGTAAAGAAGTGAAAAGTACAGGGTCAAAGCATTCACTTTTTCCTAGTCTTTGGATATATATATGTATATATATACATATATACATATATACATATATACATATATATATCCAAACTGAACCAGTGTTCATTAATTACCTAATTAGTGATGACAAACTAGTATTTATACAGGTATCATTGATATTTAACCTCTCTGGGCTTGGATGGATAGTTCAGAGAATTGGGTTTGGACTTTCTCCAGAGTTTGCCATTTATGCATATGATGAATTCATAGGAAGATTGTCAGAGTGAGACTTTGTGAAAACAGCAGGAGAATCACTGGAGGATCCAGGTGAGGAGCTGCCACCTGGCATGAACAATTTATCCCTTTGGACATTCACTTGTTATGGAATATTCTCCTGCTGTGTTCTCACATGAGCTCACCTGATCGGACATTATCCAAGCTTTAGACTAGGGTGTGGACAGGAGAATCTCTGTAGTGATATAAAATGTGAAATAATAAATATAAAATATGCATGGGCATGACTACAGGACAACATCAAAATATAAACTGTAATATTCTGAAGCAAGAGTATGAACTTAAAGAAATCACATGAAAAAAGAAAATCAAATACAACACAGAACAAGAAAAATAAAATAATTACATTGCTGCCTTTGTGGAGTGCTTCTTGCATTATTTTGAACTGTGATTTTAATGTTAAAAGAATTCACTGCTCAGCTCCACCACAGAAGAAATGCATGACCCAACTCAGTCGTTTACTGTAAATGGAAGGCTTTAACGCTTTATTAACAGGCACATTTTGAAGAGGAAGAACAGGAGCTTTGAGTGAAGAGTGAAGCAGGCTCTAGAGACAATTTCGGGTAACCCCCACCTACAATACTCCACTTCCATCCCAGGAGATCGCAGGAGATTTATCAAGCACTGACACCTGACTCTAAAACCAACTGTTGTTCACAATAGGCCCCAGGCGACTCCAGCCACTCCAGCTGTTGTTACAACTGCCTTCATTACTAACAAAGCAAGTGACATCAGCGGTTTGTCCCCACTGGTCGGTTACAGCTGAAGAAGGCTCAGATCAGCAGTGAAACACCTCTGAAGTGTTAACAAGCAAACCGTTCTCTAAATTGAACGTGAGGGGTGTGGTGCAAAATAATGTGCCACTAATGAAAGCCTGAGGCTTAAACATACATGAGGAAAAAAGTAGTGTAGCTGGATGTACAGATGCTGACAACCAGTGCTGTGTTGTATGGCATTATAGCAAAATATTTTAGACCTAATTGATATTTCACTACACTTTTTCTGCTAGATTATGTTGTGATTAATATTTATCACATTAATGCATGATCTCAAGTAGCTGCAACCCACCTTTTGGATTTGCTCCCTGAAAACAGCTTAACACGGGGATTTACAATCAGATGTCGCCTGACCACTTTTAAGTACAGGTGTAAATATGCCCAAGGAAAGATTGTGATCCAATCTGCAAAACCAACTGTGGTTGGAGATGCACTGTGATCACATTGAACAGAAGTGTAAATGCAAAGAGTCTCTGATGCATCTCCACTCCACACACAACTCCATGAGCAGAAATAGATTTGTGGCTCTGAGCACAGTGAATGTGAAAGTGGCGGCAAAACTGCAAAGTTTCCTCTGCTTTTGTCAGTTTTTTGACTTTTTAAAGGTGATTTCTCCCCCTGCTTTGAAAAACAGAGGAGTCCATACAATAGCGTGACTTCACGTGCAGCTAACTTTGTTGTTGTTGATACATCGACACACATGATGTGACGCTGTCGTTTGCTGCTGGAACTCTTTGCAGAAGAATGGGAGGCAACATAAGGGCGAATGACCTTGATTGCATAGCAGTTGGATCATGATGTGGACACTTGATACGCATGTTAATACCAGGTGTAAATGAATGTGGTGAAACGCTATCTGATCACAGAAATCACATTCTAATGTCAGGTCTAAAGGCGGCCTTAATTGCCTATGTTGTAGATCAAATGCTGTAGTCATTGTTAGATTGTTTCTAAAGGTATGTGTAGTATAAGGTATGTACTGATGCCAGTAGTAAACATAATGTGAAATGGAAGTGGTGAAAGCCGCGGTGCTTAGCATTTGTTGATTTTGTTATTGTGTCAGAAATGATGTAATTTTATTTCTCTGCTGAGTCCTTCGGTAAAGCAATACTTCCAGACCTACAGTATCTGATAGTGTTTGTGGGAAGACAGCAGCACAGTAGTGCTAGCATTGCATTATTAAAAAAATGTATCTGTTGCCTTTGTCTGTACTGATATTCCTGTGGGAATGTGGCCGAGATCTAACCACCGCTATACTAAAAAACACAGTCGTGTGGAAGTGCATTGTGTGAACTCATTTGACAATGGTTTGAATGTAATAGACATTTGTTTAAAATTAAAAGTTACATACTACACCTTTAAGCCAACTGGGCCTTGTGCTATGGTGGAATCATCCAACAGCAGCTGTGCAAGCAAAATGTGTTTTTCACTGTTCTGCAGGGTGTCCTCCTTTTAAGGAGAACATTTAAAAACTGAATAATAAAATATGTAAATACAGTTCTGTGCTTGGACAAATCAGGTAACATAATGTACCTGACTAACCTGTAGATGCTGTTTTTACTATCTTTGTTTAAAATTGTTGCCGTGAGAAAGGTTTCTTTCATACATGCTTAAGCATCTCATTCACATTACACGAGTTACACTCATCGACAGATTGCTAATATATAAGACGAACTTTTAAACACTTAATTCCAATCCAAATTCAAACAATCGCAGAATTTGACAGACATAAATACAACAAAGCTGGTGGTGCCCCGAGACTTCTGCACAATACTACAAATTCAAAATTTAAAAAGGTTGTGAAAGTCCAGTGTCCAGACACACGATTACAGCTTTCTGAATATTCTCCAATGATGCAGATCAACAGAGTAGGTCAGTACATCTATAACTGTCGGGCTTGGTTGTGGAGGCCGTGGTGAGATGCAGAGTGGTTATATAATGCCTGTGTTGTGTTGTTATGTCATAAAGTTTGGTATCATCGCTAAAAGCACGAATCAGAACCTGAACTGGCAGAGTCAATTTCATGAAGAGCACAAAAATCCCCTTTCCCTCATTCATAAAAGCCCCTTTGTTTTTGGTCTAAAAGTTAGTTGAATTGAACTTTTATCTTTTATTTTAAATTTATTTATTTGAATGGAACTGTTATTTTATAGTAGTAACAATCCAGAGGCAGAGTGAAAATCAAAACAGCACATCTTATTGCTGTAAGGCATACAGTGCTAGCCACCACCCCACCATGTGGCCCTATTCTTAACACACTGATCATCTAATATTCACTAGCAGATATCCAGTCATTCTCTGCCAGACTGTCCATTGTGAACAGGTTGTACTGTTTCCTCCCACACAGCCTCTCTTCCCAGTTTTTCCTTCCTGGTAAATTTTACATTTACCAAGTTATCTGATGATAACTTGGTAAATGTTTGATGTACCAATGTGTTATCCCTGCATCACTGGCTTACTAGACTGTCTTTATACATTCAACAACTATTCACTCTCACAATCACACCGTCAGAAAAAAACCAAGTATCAAATTATCTTTTTGGACTGTGGGAGAAAAGCAGAGAGCCCAGAGAAAACGCACATGCACACGGGGAGAACATGAAAACTCCTTGCTTGTTTGGATCGGGTTGCAAACTCGGGCCTTTTTGCAGCAAGGCAACAGTTGTCTCTATACATACCAAGCTAAAGGGTGAACTTCCATGGTAGTAGTTTAAATTTTTAAAGCAGCAACCGTGTGATGGTGTGGATTGTTCTGGCCCCAGGGGCAGGCAGGCTAGGAGACTTGAGCAGTTTTAAGTGTTTATTAAACATCGGTAGGAGTGGTGGGAAGACAGCGTTCAGCTACTGGGGAGGGTGAAGGGCAGTGAAGGCGACAACAGTGATGAAGACCAGCAAAGACAATGAATAATTCCCAGCAATGGTAAAAATGCCAGTGACGACAACACTCAGTCCCAAGCAGCGGCCCAACAGTGAAGGCTACAAACAACTCTCATAGAGGTGTCAGCGGAGGTCGGCATCAGGAGGAAAGCTTGAACACAGGGAAACCTGGAGTTAGTCAAAGCAAATGTGAACAGAATTAACAGCAACAAAAAAAAAAACAAAAAACAAAGAGCGCGCAAGATAGCCACAACGTTACCACGGGGATCTGGTTACAAACTGGCAACGAGCATATATGAACACAGGTGGCTGATGAGGTGAATGATGGCAGGTGCGTTCCCAGCACAGGCGAGGTGATTGCAGACACAGAGATGAGGAGGCACGGGTGGACACAAGGTGGATCATGACGTAACAAGCCAAGCACCCTAACAACTATGAAAGTCCATCTTGAGTCAGGCTTTCGATTATATGGATAGACTGTAAGTGAGCTGTCTCTGATGGGTAGTAGAGTTGGCCTCGCAGAGAAGACTCGGCAAATGTTCATCAAACTGAATCTTTCGAGCATTTGTTTTAAATTAGCAATGACTATAGATCATACAGATCCTATCAAACAGATAGGATTTGAGGCTCTCTGATATAATACAAAAGGCTGACTGTTGGTGTATTATATCAGTGAAGGAAAAGGTGTGTGTGCCAAAGGAACAAAAAAGTATCTTAAAAAAGCAAATTAAAGAATGAGAATTAACTGGGAAAGAATCAATCTCTAAAAAAAGCCACAACACATTGGACCTTGGCTGCATTTTAATGTTGACACAGTTGCTTTCTATTTATCTCCAGTGAACCTTGTTGCACCTTTGCTGAGATCTCATTTAAGATATGTTTGTTATTTGCCATTATCTGTCTAAATTTGGCTTCACATTCTGGTCTTTTTGGATATTTGTGCCATTTCACTGAGTGGCAGAGATCAGCCGAGCTGTGGTTTAAAATCAGATCATTTTGTGATCCAATCCTCAAGGGTGCACTAATGGAAATCATGGGAATACTGCGTTTTAGGTGTCAAATTTGCAATTCTTAATTATATCAAGCCAGCTCTAATACAGTCCTATGACTGTCCCACCCCTGTGTGACATAATCATAATGGCCCATGAAAGAATGAATAAATTCAAAAACATGACCTTGCCTTTTGTCATTATATGACATTGTAACATCAGTGTTCAATTTCTGAGGAATGTCTGCATGCACAAAGATTTCATTCATGTAGGTCTATGTTATTAGGTCTCTTGCATAAACAGAAATACAACCATCCTTGGTCTTGTATCTTTATACAGAACAAAGGGCCTGTGATAACTTAAACTGCAGTCATGGCTGTTTGTTGCAACCCAGTCACCAGGATCATATGCCAGTGAATATTTTTGCAAAGCAAATATTTGTGAGCTCATGTTAAAGTATATATATATAAAAGGGCTGCATCTACATGCATCACACATCGTTCACATCCATTCCCTGCTAACACACTTGACAGGAGGCTTTGAGGTTAAGCATCTTGTCCAAAGACACATCGGCATGTAGACCTGAGAACCAGGGATCAAACACCATGAAATATTGTTTGGAATATGACCTACTGAACCTTCTGATCCACAGCTAGATCTCATGAGGACAGATCACTGTCCTCATGCCTCCATAAAGTCTCTAAGTGTGATCTGCTGCTTAGTGCCCAACTCATCATCATTTTTTATACCGAAATGAATGGGGTTGTGTCTTATAAACACACTTGAGCAAAAAAGGTGATGGATTCCTCTAAAACTATCACTAGAGGAGTTTTAGTTTTTCATCCAGTGAGTCATGTTCAACATTGCAAATGAACTGTAAACAACCAGCATTGTAAAACAAAAGACTAAGTGTGACTGAGATCATTGTCATTGTTTTAGTGGTTACACATTTTCACTTCAGGCCATCATCTCAGCAGCAGCTGCATGCAGTTCTGGCTTTTAAATTCTTGTTAAGTTCTTAATTAAACTTGTCAGAACCACTAGTCGTCATGGAGACCAAAACCTGGTCCTAATCAGGCAGAAACTAATTTCTGTGGAACTGGCTAAATAGGAATTGTGGTTAAGCTAAGGTTAGAGTTAGGCATTGACTAGTTATGATGTTTAGTCTATCTAAATGAATGGATGTCAACGCAGTGTCTGAAGAAGAAGAATAGCTGTGTAAACCTGTGTGTGTGTGTGTGTGTGGAACTAGACAGGTGAAAATCAGAAACTCACAAGATATAGAGAAATAAATAAAACAAAAGGACAGAAAGCAAAGTTGTGACAAAGACCTACGAAGAAGAATCTGCAAAATATGACAGAAAGTTAAGAAAAAACACACACAGGAACTTAGATAAGGTCAAAGATTGATATTTGAGATCTTTAATTGCATACCAAATGTGAAGTCCAAAGCCAATCAAACTAAGAGTCCATAACAAAACAAAGCCCATTAGCAATACAATGCTACTTTCCTAGGTCTCCCCTGTGCACACCCTCTCCCTCAGACTGATTATACTGTACCTGCTCTGTGGGCAGATTTTGCTGACATGACTTCGGGACGTGTTATCGACCATAATATTGTCAAAATGACACAAAATCTTTCGTGCCCAGGGAAAGAAAAAAAGAAAAGAAAGGAGGAAAAACAAAGACAGAGGCACATTAAAAATAATGTGATGAAATTATTTGTCTGTTGCATTAGTTATCTAGAGTGCAGTGTTAAATCCCTTTTTATAATATAGTTATTGTGTGCAAAATACTTAATGCAAAATATGCGGTTATCTAAATCCTACATATATCCTACATATATAAAATCTTGCCAAGGGCGTATAATAGGTTGTCATGCAGCGCAAGTGCATTTTTGTTGTGGTTGTGGTGTAAAGAAGGACTGCAACAGAAATGCCCTGCTGGATCAGTCAGGAAATCGAACCTTTAACCTGGAACCATTTCTTGCTATAAGCGGACTAGGCAAATGCCCCACAGCTGCATGTTAACCCTCATCTGAGGAGAATTAAAATGACCTGTCTTTATCTGCAGCTGTCTCATGTTTATTAAATACATTCTATGCATTAAAAAAAACCAAGGATAAAATAAAATGCAATGGTGTTGGATGGCGTTTATTAATTAAGTCAAAATTGTTTGACTGTCACTTCACTGTCACACGGATGAAGGAAGTGATGCATGATCATAGACAGCTAACCACCATTTCCAATAGTAAGGATATTGCTAAACAGCGTCATCATGGCATCAAAAAGAAATGATCATAGTGGGGCAGAAAAAAAGGAAGAAGAAGAAAAGGGAGGAAGAAAAATGGTCAAATGTGCATGGACTGTGCTGTCCTGCCATGTGACGGACTGACTGAAGTGAGTGACATCAGACCAATTCTGTCAGATTATAGTGGGGAGGGAATGTGTTGTTGTTATTGTTGTGCAGATGTCTGCTAAGTCATCATCCTGTGGAAGTTGTCTCTCAGATTTGTGACACTTAACATTACTTTAGGATTGTTTATGATTAATTTATTAAGTTCAAAGTGTATTTTATAGGCCTTTATAAATGTAGGCCTCTTGTGACAGTGGATTATTGCTCTGAGTGGAGTTTTGCTGACACAACTGAGTTAGTTGCGCTCTCCCTCTTTGCCACTTTATTAAAATATTGATTGTGACAATACAGTTTGCTAATTTGAACAATTATGCCTCAATTCCTAAAGCTAAGTTTTTAAGTACCTTGTTTTATTCAAAAGAACAGAATAATATCACAAAGTAAGTGTAATGTAAACTCTGTTGCATATGACTTAGTTCTGCTCAGAAAAAATATAGGTTAAGACCATTAGATCAAAAGTTAGATTTAGATTTTTGATTTAGATTCAATTTTATTGTCATTGTACAAGCACAACGAAATGACTTCCACACCCATTAGAGACAACTTTGTCCACTTTGTAATGCGTTGTGAAATATACACAGATATCCCTACTATATCACATTGTGCTCATCACTCAACACATTTATTTTTGTGTGTAAATAAATGCAGAAACATCTTAAAGATGACTGCATTGTAATTGTGTGCATGCGTTAACAGGACACAGTACATTACAGTGTTTAATATAAAACAGATTATGAATTTCCGTATTAGTGCAACTTCACTGCAATTATAAAATGGAAACATGTGCCTATGATCTATTTTGCTTGGTAATCTAAGGAGTGTGGTAAGCTGAGTTGTGTTCCTGCAATTTAAAGTACTTTTTTTTTTTTTCAAAAAAACACAAACAGTTGCTTTTTTCCCCCTTGTATTATCATTTTTTTTATCAGTTTAACTTGCTTGTGGGGCTTAATTAATGATGATGAGATTGCGGCATCTTCATGGTTTATCTAAAGGGTCAGGAATCTATCCACTGATGTTTGGCAAACTAGTGGGGCCCCCAAACAGCATCTTGCATAGGGCCCTCACGAAGCTAGAAACGGCCCTGCTATAACCCTGGCACGAGTTAGGTCCGCGTTAAAGCTCAACTGCGGTGCAGGTGGACGTCATGTAGGCTGAGCTTTGTGTTTTTCAACTTGAATGTAAAATGATCCAGCCACGTAAGCGTGTTCATATTCAGACCATCACCGACTGATGCAACAGTTTCCACAAATGAACAAAACCCAGCAGCGCAGACAGGATCCTGACATCAGAGGTGGGGCACCCGTGCGTAAAAAACACCTTTAGTGCGCACTTTGGCTGCTTTAAGCCACAGTTATTTTACACATTACCTTCGAACTGTAGGACACACACCGATCCCTGCAGTCCCCTTACAGCAGCTCAGGCTCAGGAACTAAAACTGAGCCCAGACTCTTATTATGTGTCATGAAATTGTGACTGCAACAATTTAGCATCGGCTGCACATCCACCATGTTATAGTAGTTTTTCCTCGCTCAAAAGCGTTTCTCCGTTTACTTCTTCTTGAAACTGGACTCACTGTAAGGAGCTGCTCGATCTGAAAAGACTACATTATTTCAAACAAAGACTGTCAAACACTCACCAATGATAATAGCGCAAGCGCTCAGAAGTCCAATTTCTTTCTTTAGGGTAACTCTGTCGCTCTTGGATGAGTCCTTATCCTTCTTTCCTTTCTCTTTGTTCCCCATCTCCTCCGCCTCGCAAATGTGCTTCCTCCTCAGTCCGGTCCAGATACTGTACTCTGAACCAGACTCCTCTCTCTCTCTCTCTCCGGGATGACCTTACAATGTACGGATTGGACTGGGAGACGTGCGCATGCGCACCAACAATACTACGGACACTACCTTGTCTCAGGTAACATGAAAGGGCGTTACACGACTGACATCTGTACAGTTTTCTAAACAAATACTCTGGTGTGAGTCTGATGCTACAAACTGCAAATATGTATTTTATGCAAATGTGGCGTCTGTGTTGGGAATCGGTTTCTGTTTGAAATATGCAGGCAATTTACATTTATTTAATAAATGTGGTCTGTAATTAATATAATTAAACTGACTCGTCTACTCCTGGCCTTCAAGTGATAATTCTGTTTTTTTGAAATGTGATTGTTTGTAAATCTATCTATCTATCTATCTATCTATCTATCTATCTATCTATCTATCTATCTATCTATCTATCTATCTATCTATCTAATTGCTGAGACATTTAAGTGACTATAGTTTTTCCTTCCAACCACACTAGGAGCCATATTTGGTGTTGTCAACACCTCATCCAACCACACTGTAAAAAACAAAAAAAACAAACAAAAAACAAAACAAAACAAAAAAACTCAAGTATCCATTTAAACATTTGTTTATTTTACCAGGAGCATCTTATGTTTAATGACTAATGTTAGTTTTTTCCTTTTGTCCTTGTTTTTCAATTCAGTGAGTATCTGTGTCTCAGACTTGATTCCAATGGAATTCAAGATGAATTCAAGGTGAAGTCAGCACTCCATATGTCCGTCTTTCTTACAACCGCACAAAAAAATTGAACTATCCCTTTAAATGTGGTGACAGGATGTGAGACTGTTTATGCTGTGTGCTGTTGTAATTTGAGCCTCTGCTCTTTCTTGTGAAGTGGGGGTCGGTAGAGAACAGTTGAACATACAAACGACTTCAGTCAGTACTGTAGATTATAGCACCCAGATCATAATACTGTTAAAACCAGGCCTAGGGCAGGACCTGATCGCAACAAGAGTGTGGAGGCTCCTTCTTCCAACTCCTAAGAAACCACCAGTAACGCCATTTTAAAAGTTTATTAAAAACAAGTACAAAATGTCGAATGGCAGTCTGACTGACAGCTGGGATGATCAGGCCTCTTATACTGGAATCTTCTGTGCAGGACCAATCAGCTCTCAGGATCCACCTAGACACATGTCACACACATTTCATTCAATCAATCATAGAGACAGACATTCACTCTCACATTCATACCTATGGGCAATTTAGAGTGTCCAATTAACCTAGTCCCTACTAGGTTTGGACTGTGGGAGAAAGCTGGAATACCCGGTGAGAACCCACGCACCACGGGGAGAACATGCAGAAGGCTTCTTCCAGCCGGGTTGTGAACCCGGGGACCTCTTGCTGCAAAGGCAAGAGCTAACCACTACACCAACCGTGGGTCCCACATGCAGACTCATACAAGGAAAAAGGAACCCACGAACCTGGGGTCATAATAATACTCAGTCATATTCTACATAAGTTAGGTTGTATGAGTTTGGTTGGTAGAACACATGGAACCAACTCATGTACAGCTGCCTTTGAGCTAAATATGTCTGCATGCTAACAATTAACAGAGCAGGAGCACTCTTTTTAGAAGACAGTGTTGGATACTACTACCCCTGCCCAAACCACACACACATACACATTTGTGCAGCATTCAAAGTGAGGATCCTCATAGACATAATGCATTCCCTAGCCCCTGTCACAATGAAATGCCTAACCATAACCTAAACCCAATTTTAACCCTAACCCTAAAACCAAGTCTGAATCCTGAAAAAGTTCTTTAAAAATGTGAGGACCAGCAAAAATGTCCTCATTTCCCAATATGTCGTCACTCCATATGGTTTATATTCTTGGTACTGACAAAGCCATTAAAAAAGAACACACACACACATTTTACATTCCAACCCAATTCAAACAGGCTCAAACAAGGAAAAACATCTGTGCTTGGGGAGCAATGGGGGATTGATGCCTTGCTCAGGGTTACCTCAGCCCTTCCTGGGATTGGGGTGCCCCAACAGCCATTTGGGGGCAGCACAATTACTAACAACAGTAGACTTAAGACTTTAGATGTTGGACACTTCTATTTATCCAACTTTGTGGGGAGAGTTTGAGGAAGGTACTTAATTTTCAAGCATTACTTTCAAGGACCATAACAGCATGGGTGGGTACCGGTTTCTGAGCTTAATTCCATCTAACCTTTGGGATCAACTAGATTGGAGATTGTGACCTAGGCCCTCTCAGTCAGTATCAGTGCCTGACCTCACAAATGGTCTTATGAACGAGTATGCAAAATGTCAACAGACACACTTCAAAATCTATGTAGAAAATCTTCACAGAACTGTGAAAGTTGTTACATCTTCAGATGGGGACAGACTCCATATTACCGCCAATGGATTTAGAATGAAATGTCAAAAAACCTCCTGCACATACTATATATACTATATAGTGTATTGAGTTAGTTAACAAACACAGAATTTAAACAGTATAACATTAAAAAATCCGGTTTTGTGGATGTGGGTGTGTGGGAGTGGGTGTGAATGGAAAAACAGTGGAGTTAAGCATTTTGAGCATTTTGAGTGGTTATCAAGAGTAAAGGCACTATAGCTATAGAAATACATAACAGCTACCTATTAACAGAAGGTGACACATTCCTTACTTTTTACACTCCTGTCCAGTGTTGGTATTTGGACCTCTGTTTAAAACACCAGAATATACTGTAAATATGGCAAGTCAAGAAGGGACTCTGCTCTAGCTCTTCTGTCCTAAATTTGGAAGTAACTGTTACCTTCAAGCAACAATGTTGAAATCCTGGTTTCGACCTAGGGCCATTCTTTTTGCACTTTCTCCCTGTGTGTGCGTGGGTTTTCTCCGGGTTCTCCGGTCTCCTTTCAGAGTCCAGAAAACATGCAGTGCTTGATTGGACACTCTAAATTGAGTGTGGGTGTGTACATGAGAGTGCATGCTTGTTGGCCCTGTGATGGACTGGCGACCTGTCCAGGGTGTAACCCATTTTTTGCCCTGTGTCAGCTGGGACTGGCTCCAGTGGCCTCAAGACCCTTAAGTGGAAGATTAAGCGATAATCAATGAATGACTGTACAGAGAGAGTCAAGGGCAAGCTTACTAATGTTATCTGTCACAACCGCTTTTATTTATTGTTTGATTCTTTTTTTCTGACATAGACGCTCAACTGCGATGACTAATGGCATTCATGTATCACATATTGAACCTTAAAGATTATTGTTTTACAGACAATTTATTGGTGTGTTAGTGTTGGTCTCAACACCACTTTGTGAAATTCTCATGTCATCTTGCACTCACACATTTTTACTCTAAACCATTCTCATACTGTAGGACTCGAAATTTGTGGTTGAGGAAACGTTTTATCTTGCATAACAATTAGTTAGGAAACAGAACGCAGTCACAGGTCACAGATGAGCTGATTGACACAGCTGGTGCCACTTTCTTTTCTTTCGCTTTATATGCAGTCGCTGGGTGGACCTGGTGAGGAAGGACTGAATGAACTTTAAGTTTATTTCCTGTACAATAATACTAATTATTATTTGTTTGTACCAGAAAAAACCTCTGTCTTCATTGTACCAGGAGAACTCACAAAGCAATGAATACTGCTACAAGTTTTCTGAAACGGCATTATCCAAACAATCCCCTAACACAAAAAGTGGAAGATGGCGGTGACAATGATAGGGACAGCGAATGTCAAGACATTTCACCTCTCATCCAAAAGGCTTCTTCAGTTTCGACTAACTGGTGGAAGAAACCAGGGTAACTTCTGAGGCTGATACCTGTCTAGAAAGTTATTTCGAACAAAGCAGATCATTAACCCCTCCAGTTTCAGGTTGTAGGTTTCACCTGAGAAACCAACAACGGATGGTTGGATGAGAGGTTAGACATCTTCTACAAAACTTAAGCAAGTCCAGTTGCCTACAGCTACTATAGAAGAACAAGTGCATCATCATTTTTCCCAAAGTACCAAATTGGCTGTGTACACAAAGCGCAAAGTTCCCAAGTTGTCTGTTATATGTTTGCTTACCTAAATAAAGTATACATTTGCAAAACAGCATCAAACAATGGTACTGTAACTGCCTCACTTTAGTGAGAGAGTTAAAAATTTGACAGCAATAGGTAGTCTATCAACAGGGCTGCATTTGCCTGGGCATTAACAGATGGAACATTACATAATTAATATGCAACATGGCAAATCACAGTGTCTTCTGTGTGGGTAGCAGACACGGCTATAGATATGGGCTCTGTACTGTGAGGAAAAAAAGATTTTAACTACAAAAACAATATTTAACTTCTGAAGAGCTTTCTTTGGCATAGATAACTTTTGATGATTTTTTTTTTATTTAATTTTTTTTTTTTTGCTGAATGTGTCAGTATCACTGACATTATTATCCAGTGTGTGGTATTTGGCTAAGAGCTGGGGCTAAAATTACGCCTTATATTAGTAATTAATTAATTATAATTGATTTAGTGGTTAATCAGCATTTAGCTGCAGTCCTGTTTTTGTGCCAACCTAATGTGGATGTAGAGCAGTGGTCTTGGATTGATCAGGCTAGTCTTTTACTTCATGTACAGCCCAGGAGTTGTCATGTGGTCTCTGCTCAGACACTTCACACTTCACACTCATACCAATGAGTCAAATGGGTATAAATGTGCCAGAGGCGTGAGGGCATTACACAAAGAATGATTAATTATTTCCTTTCCAGTGTATTTGTTTTCACTGATGGCTTCCTGGGTATTTATGTCAGTGAAACACACACACATTTGCACTTTTTTCTTAGTGAGGACCCTTATAGTCATAATGGATTCCTTAGTCCCTTACCCTCACCTTAACCATCACAACTAAATGAACCCTAACTTAAACCCTATTCTAATCCTAACCCTAAAACGAGGTCTTAATCCTGAAAAAGCCCTTTAAAGATGCAAGGACTAGCCAAAATGTCCTCATTCTGTATTCTGGTTTATGCGATTTTTGGTCCTCACAAAGCCACAAACACAAGAACAGACACACACTGGTTTCCATGGCTTCAGAGGACATTGCATTGCATTGTATTCTCACCCGTTTTTATTTTTTTCTTGTTTTGTTTTCTATTTGTGTGATATTAATATTGTTTAAGCTCTCTATTTATTCCATGATACCCTTTTAAAATTAGGATGTCAGGAAACAACCTATGTACTCTAAATATAATAGTGTTGCCTTGAGCAGAGAGTGACGTCACACACCTTCTGTGTATTTATAACAGCAAATGTGAGATCCTCTATGTACAAATGCTGGATTTGAAGGACTCCAAAAGGACTTGGAGCCAGCTGTTATTCCATATGTCTATTTTCAATGGTCGCTGGCTAGAATGATATTTTTGATATATTAGAAGTCAAAATCACTATCAAATATTGATTTTATTTATCAACGAGATGAGAGATTCCTTTTATTTTTCCCGTTTTTCTTCCAGCACATCTGAAATTCACTGCATCTAATAATTACTTTTATGTAAAAGATCATCCATCAGCAGTAAGTTAACCTTATATAATGCGAGAAGACAAAGAAATGAATGACAGGATACATTGAGAGAAAGTAAAAAAGAAGCTGATTCAACCACCACATGCAGGATTTCACATTGATGTGTCCAATTCCTTGTCATTTGGTTATCCTCATCTGGTCTTCTCTGCAAATATATTTTGGGAATTTTGCAATGCAAATGTGATAAAAAAAACAAAAAAAAACAAAACCTTGTCTTTAACACATGAAGTCTTGTCATGTGTTAAATCACTTGAAACTTTATTTAACTGATAGAAGTATCAGCTGTCACTCATATACCTAATTGTGTTTTGCTAATATATGAAAAAAATAGAATGTGACACTTGCCACACACTAAAAAAAGGGTGTTTCTGTTTGGGAGAATAAAAATGTTATAAGGCTTATTTGAAAACACAATTGCTGCACAATTAGCAGGTGAACTGATAACAGGTGCCTAAAAGGAGCATCCACCAAAGGATTAGACTTTGCAAGCAAATGTGGTTCACCATTTTGTGCCAAACTTCATTTGTAAATTTCAAAGACAATGTTTCTTAGCTTAAGAATACAAAACAATTTAGGTCTTTCAACACCTACAATTTGTAATACCATTGCATTGGGGGGTAAACAGATGTCAAATGCCGAAAATAAATTAGCCCATCAGTAAGGTTAACAAGGACAGGTACAAAAATTATATGTAAAGGTACCACTTTTGCAAAGGCTTATTTTGGAATTTTGGACAGACATATGCTCTGGTCAAGATGACTTCCCAGGAACTTCATAGCTGTTTCGGCAGGACAATGCCAGGCCTCATTCTGCAGGAGTTACAAGAACAAAGCTTCATTTACATAGCATGCGTGTGTTTAACTGCTCTGTCTGCAGTCCAGACCTTGGTGTGCTGACTGCACCACTGACTGAAAAGGCCCCACACACCTGCATGGAGGAGAATGCTGAAAAAGAGCAACCTTCTGTCTCTCCTGTAATGAGGTGTCCACAACCACAAACTGAAAAGAATAACTTAAACACACACACAAAAACACACACCACTTTATCTGCAGCTTAAAGAGTTAAGGTGCAAAGTTGCGGCAGGCGAATGCTAACGAATGCACAATTAACTTGGAGGCTGGCCTTCCTGTCCTAAAGGAGGCCCCAACAAAGAGAGGAGTTGCTTTGTTGGCGACAGGAAGGCAAGCTAAAACATTGACTTCAGTGTGATGGAGGGAGGGTGCAAGGAAGAGGAGGCGATGGATGGAGGAACAGCCAAAATACTGTGGTGGCATAAGGGGAGGAGTTGTGCTGTAAACAAAAAAACATCACAACATCCCAGGACAGAGGCTGGAGGAGGAAGAGGTGTGTGTGAGGAGGACCGAGAGGACAACATGGCAGAATAGAAGGCAGAGCAGTACTAGGAAGAAATGGAGGACGACGCAGGTGTTTGGTCGCTGCACTTGGAACTGGAAAAAAAGGATTTGTGAGGTGATAAGAAGCTTCTTCTCGCCTCCAAAAAAAAAAAGTTGGAGGTTGGAGCACTGACACTGAAAACACAGAGACAAGCAGGTTCAATACAAAAACTTAAATGTAGTGAACGACAAGGATCAGACCTGACGATCAGACTGGTTGCAGACATCTACAGACCACCTTACATTGAGTGGGGAAACCTGGTTGGTAAAGGAAAAATGGGGGGGTATGGGGAACAGGTGAGCAGGTGGTTAGGGAGACAAGGAACAAAGTCTGGGGGACATCTGGTGGGCAATTGGAGTATAACAGATGGCTTTTCCAGAGAGAACAAGAGAGCCATGTGACAAATCCAACAAAATACCTGTTCATTTGTACATTTTTTTCCACCTGACATTTTTGTATTGAAATTGATTAGGTGAAATAGGTGAAAGATAAAGTATAAAATAAGTACTCTGCTGCCATATGGCTGTGGTATTGTTAAATTAAATGTTGAAGCTGAGCAGTTATACTTACAATATATTGATCCAAATATAATTTGTCATATCACATGTGATCATCATTTTGTATAATATGCTGTTTTATAAGCAGACAAGACATAGGAACACAAAAACAGTGATGGGGCAGGAGGTTGGAAGGAAGGGAAAGGGGGTGGAACAAGAGAGGGAGGCCAGAGCAAAAGGTTGAGCAGAGGACCCAGGGAAGGAAGGAGAAAGGCTACAAGAGACAGAAAAATTTGAGAATGGCAGAAAGAAACATAAAAGGAGGAATGAGGAAAGAGAAAGGAAACAGATGAGGCCGTGAACCTGACACAGCTTTGCATCCAAGGAGAAACTAACACTCCCGCTCATTCTCTCATTCATACTGGCCTTGATCTATTCTTACTGTAGAGCTTCTGGAGTGCCTGCTCAAATGGTTTGCCACACTGCCCTCACCACACATCATTTGTTAACAGGAACCCAGAGTTCTTGTGGTTGAGGAGCAGAGCTGCATAGCAACCCCACAGCACTTCCTGTTGTGCCTGGGGGTTGAAGGCTGGTTCCCGTTGTTCGCTGCTGTGCCCTCTCTGCCTTCAGAAAAGCATCTGAGAAGCAGTTCACTCACAAACAGCTTTGTGTTTCATTGTGAGGAGAAGAGGAAATGAGCAAGAAGCAGAGCACCTTTATTTCACATGCAATCTTCACCAGGCTGGTACTTCTGGTTATTTTAGGAAGATTGTCTTGATGGTTGATTGTTGTCAAATTTTCCTATCTCTTTAAAATTTTGATCTCTTGTTTTAAAAGGGGGGAAATATTCAGTCCTTTTTTTTCCAGGATGAAAACTTTATAGCAGTGCAGTGATGACAAATGTGCACTGCATATGTTCAGTAGCAAAACACCATGAAAGAGACTGTGAAACTGCGTGTCTGCAAACTGTGGCTCACTTATTTCTTTGCCACCCTGCAGAACTCTGTGATTTTGGGAAAAACATTTAAAGGAATTTTACAGCCAAAACGGCCTGCAGGGTGTCCTTACATTATAAGTTAATGTTCAGACATTAAATTTACTTGCCAATCCATTATGCCTTTGCCTGGACAGACTGTCACACATTTAGAGCCCCGTTAATCTCTGATGAAAATATTAAAAAAGCAAATAACGTGTTTTCATGGGTGTAACAGTCTGACTATAAAGCTTACTTTTACAACAGACAAAGCAGAAGGGCATTAAATAGCAGTTCATTAAAGCTGTGTTCCATCCATCATTTATCACCTGCGCTGACGCCAAAGAATCAGTAGAATGGCACGAAATGAGGCATGGCACATGGCACATGGCACCTACATGCATGGCACATATCTGAACACCCACATATTTGTGCAACAACAATTGCTAAACTCAAAAAGCTTTACAAGAGACAGGTCACATAAAATAAAAACAAACAGACAATAGAACATCTATTCATCTAGATCATGTATTTGATATACATTATTCTAATTCAACTGCAGGTGTGACAGTTCCAGGGTTCTGGTGTTGTTCAGGCAGACGCACGAGCACAGCACAATGGAACTTTGCCATCATTGTTGTGGGAGCAACGAGAAACTGAGGACATGTATATGATCTATATATATGCTCACATGTCCAGAAAAAGCACAGGTATGATTGTTGAATTAATATTTGAAAGGGTCTTCAGATATTTGACCTGCAAAAGGACGATTATAAGAATAATTATAAAATCATAGGTATTGGATTCACGCTAAATTCCATGGAAAAAGCAGAAAATTATTTTTTTTACGGGGAGAAACAATGAACGTAAACTATTAGCCTGTACCTCCGCCTAGTGGGTAATATATTTACTACATCACAATTATATTCCTCTACTTCCAAACTTACACAATTGAGCTCACTGAAAATGTTGACAATTAGTTGTATAGAATAAAAGGTTATAATCCACAGCATGATAAGTGCTTCATAATGACTGACAGAGACTCCACCTCTTTGTTCTGTTATTGTTTTCTGCATAAATAAGTGTACATAAATAATACTTTTTATTGAAAGTTGATACTGCAGCACAAAGAGCAGCAGCAAAATGTAATAAGAGATAAATAACTACAGAAATATAGATAGATAGATAGATAGATAGATAGATAGATAGATAGATAGATAGATAGATAGATAGATAGATAGATAGATAGATAGATAGATAGATAGAGATGAAATGTGTGCAGAATATAGGATATACAAAACAACTTTATCCTTTGGGGATAATCATGAAATTATTTTATAAAATACAGTATAAATAGCAACAACTTTGCTGGTCTGTGTTATTTCATTGAACAAAACACATTTATATGCTGGCTCATGAAAATTTTGTCAAAAGCAATGACCAGTACAATCCTTCTTGGTTGGTTTAAATGAAAGAATCAACACTGTCAGGTGAGGGACAGAAAACACAGTCTGACATCAGCCTTCATCAGCCAACAAGTCAGTGAGAAATTGCCACAAAGGTCTAAAGAAATCTGCATGCATTTTCCAATTTCCACTACCATTCAATATGTCAAATGGTAAATGAATTCCTGAGTCACAGAGATGTTAAATGAGGTTGAAAATAAAAAAAAAATGTTTTCTGTTCCAAAAGCCTTTGTCTGGATTTCAGATGCAGAAACGCCCCAGACAAAGACAGATTTGGCCTAGTTTCCAGCTACAGCAACTCCCCTCATACCCTGACTTCACCCCGGGTTCAGGTGTTACCAATAATCCTCTCCTGACATTAATAACCACCACTTCCATGAACAGGAGTTTAACCTGCTTTCTAACAGGCAAAACCAGCCACACATGAGCAGACACAATCTCACACATCAGACACTGAGAAAGCCATGTAATACAACACAGTACACATCAACAGATCCTGCCGAGACGTGTTTACTGTGTTTCTTAGAGTTAGCTCAGGGTACAGTTTACTGCTGGGAACTCAATCAAACATCAGCTCAGCCACTAAAAATCTGCTGGCCCCAGTCTGTCTCCCTGCCATTGCTCGGCAACAGAATAAAACTGCAGTTTAAAGACTATTATTGTTATAATTGCACTACTTTTTACAGTATTTGCATCTGTTTATGCTGTTTATCTTTCGGATAAAATGTCTTTATCCTCACTTGACAACGTACTTGTCAAACACACGAACACTGCTCTTTGAATACAGAATTATCAATCAATTAAAACTGTGTTCATTGTGAATTTGGTGAGTTTTTTTTCCATCAATAATACAGATAATTCAGATTTTTGTTCTGTGAATTCACACATACGGCTCCAAGTGATGTAATCTTGAAAACTAAGTATGTTAGGGTATTGCATATATCGAAACTCTAGCTTGGTTTGATTACACTGAAACATACAGTGTGTATTTGGTTTTTGTAGACTTGCTTTATGGAGGCCGTCCTTGTGCACCACCATGTTGCAAATGGACAACAGAGGCTTACCATTGTAAACAAAGGGAAAAAAAGGCTCCACCTACATAAGCCCAACATATGAGAAGAAGTCAGACAGTATGGGCGAATAGAGGAGTGGACAGACTCCTGAAAGAGTGTCTCCCTGTCCTTTCTGGTATGCAAAAAACACATTAGAGTCTGCAGTCTGACCATTTGATGTCACTAACATTTGCACACTAGACCTTGGATGAATAAAACAACAATGAAGTTTTATTTTATATTTATTTTTTACAGAGTTTTTATCTAGGAGTACCATTCCAATAATCATAATATACTTAATGGTTTGTCTGTCCATAGGTTCTGAATGATACAGGTGCTTATGGCAAGCCTTTTTAATGTAATGGGGATTCCAGATAGTCACACTCTGAAGTCACAATTCAAATTTGAGATATTTACAACTTTTTAATATTTAAATTCAAGACATCTAAAAAAATAAAATGTAGATATCTTCAAGTGGGCATAATTAAAGATATCTTGAACTTCAATTATGACTTGACATACTGAGTGGTGGATATCTTGAAACTGGAATGAGAGATGTCTACAATTCATTTGCAAGTGTAGATATCTACCAACCCTATACACATGAATGGCGAAAGTGACGTCATTCTGACTCGTAAAATAAGTGGACTACGAATATTTGTGACGTCATTTTGAACAGAAAGACCTCACTCTCTCACTCATTTTCTACCGCTTTACACTGAGGGTCGCGGGGTATGCTGGTGCCTAACCCCAGCTGAATTGCAGATATCTGTAACTGTAGCTTTGACTAGTAAGAATGGCGTTATAGATATCGTTAGTGAACATCCTGTCTACCGGTGCTTCCGCTCTGCACGGTGAACACCAGGCCAGGAGCTCACCACCTCCGGGCCTCCCGTGTGGGCGGAGTCTGTGGTGTGTTCGAGGACAGTCAGTGCAGTCACGGCAGACAAGCAGCTGTGAATAGCAGCAGAGAGAGCAGTCACCTGTGGTGCAGCGGAGCTCTGATTTAAAACTAGTTCTTTTTTGGTTTGTTTTACTCAGCACTTCACTTGGTTTTCGTCAGACTTTGAGGCTTCAAGATGACGGACACATTTTTACCGAACGGAATCAAAGACGGTGGAGGAGACGGCAGCTACTTCAGAAAGGTCAGGTTGTTCCGTCTTGTCCCAAGTTTACTGGGACAGTGAGATGGTGACCGTTGTTTACATTTTTATAGTTGTAAATAAAAAGCGGGGAAAAACAAGGAGCCCAAACTGTTTATTTATTAGTTGATATGTCTAGATGTGTACATATCTTTATGTTAATTCCTACTTGTAAGCAATCGCCTATATTTTTTTCATGAGTTAATTCTCATGTTGGCATTCTATCTTTTTATGCTTAGGTATAGGGATAAAGTATATACAGTTACATCTGTGCAGACTGCCCATGTTCACAGCTTCCAGCTGTACAGTTACATCAACAGAAACTGTAATAATATTAATACAAAGTGCTTTCCGTATTAAAAAAATGAATACACAATTAAACTATAATTGGAAAATTGTGCTCCCCTCACACACCCCTGAATGGCTTACAAAGAGTGAGAGCATTAGTGAACAAATCGAGCAGCAGTGAGTTCATACTTTAACAGATGTAAATAAATAATCAATCACTTATTAAACCAATAATGTGCCAAGAATATACTTTCATAAAAAATGCGGCACGCCAACATGAAAATGAACTGAAATTCTAATGAAAGGTATATAAAACACCACAGACAAAAATGCCAAAATAGTACACATTTACTATAATATTTTAGTTTTGGTTTATTTGGTGAATACCTTGGTGTCACTAACATTGAGGCCCGATGCGTCACAAACACACCACTGTCAGTTTCAGGTGTGTGCGTGTGTGTGCGTGTGTTTGTTAGGTATTCCTCCTGCACTTACTGATAGTGAGAGAGACTGAAAGGGCCATGACCAAACATCCCATAATTAACCTTTTACTTTCCTTGTTGGTATCCAGTGTGGTGTGATTGTGATAGACAGGTGGTTTCATGAAAACGTAGTTGATCCTCTCTTACCCTCATCCTCCTGCCTACACCTAGATCACACGGACATTTTTTTTCTTTTCACCTTTAATCTGGAAAAATCTGTAGAAAATAGTAAAACAGACATTCTTACTGAATGACTGTATGAGACACTTGGGACATGATCCCTATAATGGCATCATCCACAGGACTGAGATGCTCAGATAAGAGACCTTTTCATCATGCAAATAAGCTCATGAGTTGTCACCATGGAGTGACAGTCACCAGAAAGAATAATCCTCATTCACTGCTTAAGGGACCTGCAGAGAAACCTCCCAAACCAGTTTTATGTCCTTTTGAACCTGCGACTGTAGCAAACAGGGTGTTGCTTCTTGTTTGAGGGGATGACAAAGTATCTTGGCAATGGTTGGGGTGATTATTTAATGTGTTTGTACTTTAGTCCTGTCTTCCCTGTCTGCCATGCAGTGGTCCATGCTTGTCATTCTGGCACATTTGTAACGGTGTTCTCAACTGGAGTGTTTTTATAGACAAGCTTGTTTAGGTGGACATCTGAACAGGGCTTTTGTTTCTTTCAATCCCTCCGAATCCCCCTCTGAACGCTGTCTGGATTTAAGCTCTGTGCTGCGCTTCCTGTATCTATAAAAAGGTCAGCTGGATGCAGGGTCTGGGGTTGCATACTGGGAGACTGGAGAGGCTACTACCTAAACCACAAACTGTTACCTTCAAAGGTGCAACTTGTAGGGTCTCAATTTATCTGTTTTTTTCATCCATCACTTTTGCTTTCTCTTAATTTCCTTTCCCTCTGCATTTCTCAGATCAAGAGTCTTTTACTTTAATTGCAGGAGCCTGTCGCAGTATAAAAAAGCACATTCACTGAAACCACAAAGTTCTACTTTCTCATTGTGTCATGGTAAAGGGATTTGCAATTTGGAAACTTTTCGGTCAAATTTTAACTAAGTAGAGCCAAGATGATCTTAGCTGCCATTTTTTTATGCCCCACTCTCTCTTGGGTGAAAATGAGTTTAATGAGTTACAAGGCCTCACTGGGTTCGACTGATGCCCGAGGGAGCTGTTGTGGTTCAGGGCTTCCATCCCAGCCATCCACTGTTACTCCTGCAGTTGGCTGACATCCGACTGGACGATTTGGGGATGGAAACATGGCACGGCAAAAAGCCGAATTTGCATGTTTCTTCTTCTTATCCTCCTCGGCCAGTGAGAGCATTGACGTAGCATCTGGCCCGAGGCCGTGCTTCAGCCAGACCACAGACACAAATTGACAACATGTGTCCTGGTTCACAAACCAGACGAGCTCCCTCAGCTTGGAGACTCTGTGATTCCCTCACCAGGGTTTGTATTGGAAATAGGCAAATGAGAGCTGCAGCTGTGATCACATATTGCCTCTTACTCAGTAGCTCACTGAAAATACCTTTTGTCTCCCCTAAGACTGAATGATGTAGACTCCCTTTTGAGCAATTTGCCCCCCTGACATAGGTATTAACTCATGTGAAGTCCAACACAGGCTGCTCCGTACATCTGCCTATCACACTCCCTAAAACACAAAAGTTTGAAACCGCTGTTTTAGTTGGAAAACTCCAGTGCACCCATTTTAGTCTGAACAGGAAGAAACCTATGACGCAGTTACCTGCATTTGCCTCCAGGCTGATTCTTATCAGACACAATTTGAATATCAGCTGTGAAAAGTTCCATAAACAAGTTCACAGTACCATGGTTCTCAAAACTGAATTTTTTTTTACCATTGTTAGTTGGACTCTCTGAACCACCAAAAAAAAAAAAAAAAAAAAAAAAAAAACTGCAGAGGAGAAAATTAGCTTTCTGAATGATTAGGGGATATACATTTTCAGTTGTTCAGTGTTAGTATGGATACAGAATACGTTCTGGTACAGAGCTGAAACACTTGTCTGGAGGAATAATTTTTCTTAGAAAACATGATTTCAGAAATTGATCATGCTGCCAAAATGCACAGTAGTTGCATAGTAGTTGCTGATTGTTGATCACATCCTGATTAAGTGTGATTAGCCATGAGTTTGATGACTTGATTGACTGGGCTGTAAATTGTGTCTTGTGAACTTGGTCCTCAGGGGGACTAATTTTAAGTAATAGTGTGATTTTTAAATGCTCAGGTGTAATGCTTTAAAAATGTAAAGGGTAAGACAAGATGTAACAGTCAATAATTATCAACCACTGGCCACTCCCTTGTTCTCTAACACACAGATGCAGAAACCCGTTTTCAGTTTAATGACTTACATGAAGACACGCTGCAATAAGTCCACACCCTCTCCTGTTATCTGCTAATGACCTCACCCTGCCGTCATTCCAATAATAGCTCCTGCTATGTCCAACCATACTGTGTTGGACATAGCAGTTCTGTTGACGCAGTTCTGTTGTGTAGTTTGTTTATATTATGATTAATCATTACTATCTCAGGTCATTGAAGTGCTTATACAGGACAGTGAAGTGGTTATACGTGACTCTTTTCTAGATGTGACACAGGTGGAAAAGGGGAAAAATACCTTTTTTGCCTCGACAGAATTAAAACATTTGACATTATTCATGAATCATTGATTAAACTTAGAGATAACTTAAGGTATTGATTTTAATCTGTGCTGAGCCCTGAGCCAAAATCCAATAAAAAAGGAACTAAATGAAGTCAAACAATCTGGACCACTGTGGTGTCTGTCGTATATGTGGGAAGTGTGTGAGGGATCACTGCACAGCCTCGTCCCAGCAGAGGTGAGACAGAGGTCGGGGGGGGGCTTGGACCTGCTGTGTATGATGATGTCAGGTGACATGTATGAGCAAAGCAAGGTGATGGTTTGTGACAAGTGCACTTTGAACAGTGGAAGTAGCACCATAGCACAGGAAGGATATTGAAAAGTGTGCACAAAAATTAAGACATTTATTCATTTAGTGTCTAATGTGTCTATTTTCTGAAGCCCTCTTCCCTTTAGTGTTTAAATACTGTATGTCTCCTCTCAGAAAACCTCTCAGCCAAACCAGTCTCATTTTGGTGACTGAGATGGAAATTTTCAAAACAAAGATCTTCCTTAAAGAGGAGTGACACTATTTTCTGGAACAAGAGAGCATGTTGACCCGTTAAGCAATGACACTGGTTTGACACATCCTTATCTGAGGTAATCAGTATCGGCCAATGGCTGATACCGATACTGATGCATCGTTGTTTTATTTCTGTTGTTCTGTTGAAATGTTTATTTGAAAAAGTCTTGCAGTCCTTTTAGTATCACATTACCTGTTAGTAATCACAATCTTTCATTTGTTTAACAACTTATTCAGTGAGAAGATTAACATCAGTGTCTGTTTTGGTGAATGCCATCTTATTTGCTGATGATAGTTAACAAAGTTAATATTGGCTGATACTAATGTACAGCTGGTACATCGGTTCCCTCCTGCCTTAACCTTGAGGTTGCCGAGCAGAAACTGATCTTATTGTCCCGCAGACATCGCATTAGATCTGATAATTGGTGTTACGTGTTGGACACAGTAAACAAACTGGTTTTACTGCCCGACAGGTTCTGTGTGCATCACAAAAGTACAGTGCAGACCACACCTCTGTTGTGCTGTTGTTAGTCATTCACCATGAATGTTTGAGGTCAGTTCATCTGTGCTACTGTGCTATGACTGACAGCCGGCTGAGTTAGGAAGGCTGGGATGCTTAACCTTAACCCTAGAGATGAAGACACGGAATAGCCACACGTTACATTTATTTCAAGCACACACACGCACACACACACCGTGTAAGCAAGTGTTTCAGTTAAGCACTGTTAAACAAGGTGCACACTCTAACCACAGACTCACTGTATTGTGATTAAGAAAATATGTTAATAATAGTGCACTGACACTCTTGGTTGAAAATTTAACAACAAAAGACTAGGAGACATGATCCGGTATATTTTTATTTTTTATTTTTTAAAAAAAATAGAAATCTGGTAACAAGAATAACTAGGTCAAATTACCACATGCTGCCAGCAACACTGTTTGAATACCATGAGGGAGATGTCAAAGCAGTTTACAAAGAAATCTACAGAAGTGGATTTATTTAGTATTTTCTCCTACATTATTTTCTGCTGACAAGACTCCCTCTATCTCGTCTCAGGGCTGCAACCCGTTTTCTCAGACTGGACGAAGCAAACTGCAGAACAAGAGAGCCAATCTTAACCAGCAGATCATCAAGGAGATGAGGATGAGGGCCGGAGCTGAGAACCTGTTGAAGTAAGAACAAAACTGATGAGTAATAATGCATACAGAGCACACCGAGTGCATCTGTGTGCACACATTGCTTGTGGAAAGTGTTCTTGAACAGAAAAATACAAAGAACAAAGTGATTTACCTCAATTAAAAGTACATACTGTATATGTCTAGATATGCACTTGCAGCGGTTACTTGAGGGAAGCCAGATAATTTAAGTATATCTCGCTGCTCACATTGTTCATTCACTTGTCATTCATTTCTATGTGTTTTTGTTTGATAAATGACCTCTAGTGAACTGTAGCTAGTTGGTCGATATTGGGGTGAGTCTGGCTTCACTCATTTGGGGCTTTTCCATCATACAGTACTAGCACTTCTGCTTTTCCATTAGGAACAGTACCTGCTACCTGGTGCTTTTTTTAATACCTGCTCTGGCAAGGTTTCAAGCGGGCCGAGCTGATGTGTGATGTGACGTCACCAGACTTCTGGCCACTGGTCCGAGAGTGTGAGAGTGTTCTCATTGGTAGAGTCGTGAACGCTATGTGTGGGACAAACGTCTGTTCCATTCAAACCAATGTCAAATTAGTTTACATAATGTTGATTATGCCTATTAGCTCCTCACAACTCTCTTTGCATCTTGTCTCACCAGGTGACCTGATGCTCCCTCAGTCAGGTTTAATAGTATTGCTTGACAGCGCCTGATGCAGTATACAAATGTTACATAATTTATGCTCACAAAGACAAAATTGAGGTAGTTTAATAACACCAACAACAACAAAAAATCACCAGAAGTTAGACACTACAGCTTTAGTGTAGTGGGAGCTGAAAACCCTCAGTTACTTGTCGTCGTTTAAATTATGGTGTCTTTAAAAGAATATATATTGGGATTTGCAAATTAACATGCAAAACATAAAGGTTTTAATCTACATTTTGTAATATTTTTGCTATTCCTAAACCTCAGCAAGACTGGCACTCTTCCACAGTCAAAAAGTGATGAATGAATGTTTGCATAGTGTCAATGTTTAACAAACCTTTCCCTGCACTTGACCATTACCATTGGGTGACCATTTTGTGTTTTTTCTTTTTTGCTCTGTTGTTTTTGTTCTTGTTAATCTTAAGTGGACTATCACAAGTATTTTTACACTTTGCACATCGGTCCTGTGATTATTATCTTCTCGTTAAGACAAATACACTGTTTTCTTGTGTTGGGGGCTGAACTGTCATCATATACAGTACTGTGCATAAGTCTTAGGCCACCATTCGATTTATTGTTTTATTGATGCTATAATGACCATCCTGTACAATTATTTCTCAATCACTTTATTGGAACACATCCTGAAAATATGGAGAAACACATATGCAGTTTGAAAATAGCATCGCTTTTCAGAAACAACAAACAACAAAAATGCTTCTATAATATCAAATATTTAGTGTGACCTACATTTCCACTTGAACAATAACACAACCATGGCTCTTTAAAACCTGGAATGGAACCCTAATGTTATTGGTAAAACCTGTGTTTCTCCTACTATTTCATGCCAACAAATAGCTGCTGTGAAAAAGGTCTATTATACCTGGTTTACTCCAGACATGTTGGAGCATCACATACACATGTTGCACAAGTTCAACTCATTGACAGGTTGATCATATAGTACAAGACTGACTTTTGGTCACATCGTCTCAATCTAAACGCCAATGATCACAAAATTGACATAAAAACAACAAAGCTGGTGGTGGCCTAAGACTTATGCACAGTACTGTATAGTTGTGGAATTGTACAGGATGGCAGTAACACCAGATAAAAAGTTTTTTTCTGTGTATATGTGCCAACCTCGATTAAATTAGTTTTTAAAATTTGAAATATTTCCTTTTTGCTTGTCATGCTGCCGTGTCCTTTTGTTCACCTCTTAACATGTATTGAGACTGCATTACTCTGCTCCGCTGCTGCTGAGAGCAGTCACCTTCACTTAATAACAGTAGCATCTGACTAATTAATTCTTGTAATTATTTTACAAATCATTTTGCTTTAATGAATAAGCGTTATGACTGATTTTGAAGAAATTGACCACATTTGTTAATTGGCTTAAAAAAACATTTGTGGATGCCGTATAAATTTTGATCTATTTTGATAATAACACTAGCAACAGCAATTGCAGCTGTCATGCCATTAACTGAGACATAACTTGTTTGATGAGTGATTCCCTGGAGATCAAAAGCCTGAAAACCAGCCCAATCAGTGTGTTCATGTTGGTTCACTTTTAAACTGCCCCTTTCCCTTTCCTTCCATTTAAAACCAATTTACAACTGTCCTGAACTTTGCCAGTCATAATCATTTATCAAAAATGTGCAATGTTTAATCCAGTGTGGATTGTTACATAAAACAGTAAGAACTAAATCAGCCTCGTGGATGAGAGGTGAAACATTTTCAACTAATTTAAGCAAGTTCGGCTCTGCACTCTTGAAGTTACAATGACTTAGGTGAATTGTCACATTTTTAATATGATGACTGACAGAGAAGAGCCCATTGTTAGCACCAGTAAAACATTTTTGTAAACAACCAAGATAGCTGCCACTCGTGAAAAGGTCTGTTGAATTATTCAATATCAACCCATTCTTAAAATTTTGTTGATGGCAAATTTTCTCCAAAAGAAGAGCAAATAGCTGCTGTGCACTGTGGTCTGTTTACATTTTTCTGGGACTCTGCGCTGTTACACATTCTTGTTGCTCTGACTGATTATAGCTGTGCTCTGTGACCTTTTATAACCCCTTGGAAATTGCAACCAAAAGCCACCTTTTACAAATCGAAATTTCTCTGCCAATGTCGATGGCTCAGAGACTAAGAAAATAAAACTTTATTTCTTATTTCAGAGAATATAAGGTGCTCTGTTTTAAACGGCACCATTTCCTGAACCTGCCACATGTAAAATCTGCCAGTTATGAACTGTCTGGTGAGACAAAATAGAGAAGAGAGAAAGCATATGTCATCTTTTTATGGCTCTTTATTGTTTTTGTCTACAGGAAGTCCAGCGGAAAATATGTGGAAAAACTGTAACCTCAAAAATGTCTCTCATCTAATCAGCTCTCAAACAGCTCTCTGTGCTCATAGTGTCAGAAAGTAAAAAAACTGTAACCTTCAAAAAAGTGCTGTTTGTTACACACTTAATGTATTAGGTTTTATGGAAAATATTAGGTTTGATGAAACAGTCCTGTTGCATCTTTATCACAGAGGCTGGAGTTTCCTATCCAACTAGACTCACACACAGTCACCTTAACATGTCCCACTGGGATTCATGGTTCATCTCTGTTAACATTTTTGTTTAGATTAGTCTGGGTGTGTGTATTTGTTATTTCTTTAGGACTGTTCCTGGTATAAACACTGACCTTGTCAGGACCAGGAGTCCTCATGGAGACCAAAACCTGGTCCTAATAAGGCAGAACCTTCTTTTTGAGGAACAGTTTTAAGTTTATGGTTAACATTTGAATTGTAATTTGGTTAAGGTTAGCATTAGGCATTAACTAGTTATGGTTAAGGTTACAGATGTGGCTTTGTTTTGGCCATCTAGATGAATGGATGTCAGGGCATATCCTTAAAAAGATAGCTGTGAGAACCTGTGTGTGTGTGTGTGTGTGTGCCAGCCCAGCTGCTGTCCAGACTTCATCTCTGACTTTCAGGTATGCTCTCAGCTTTATTTTAGGGCCCTAAGTCATGTGAAGTTTGACATCATTTCTGCCTGTGATCTCTCGTCTGTGTGTGTTTTGTCCGCACTTCACCTTCTTTCACCATCCTCTTGGATTGTTGGGCTGTATTCATGTCTGCAAAAATTCAGTCTGTGTTTGTGTATAGCACACACCAACCTTTGGAGTCTTGTGTCACTCGTGAACAAGTTGAGGCTATTTAATGAGGACTTACACTTTTTTTTTCGGTTTAATATTTGTTTAGTTATAGGTATATTGTGATGGTTACCTTCAGGGTGAGAGGTTAGGGATTAAGGATTTGTGAAACAAATGTGTATGTGTCTGTATTTTTTTTCTCTTGCTGTGCATTCCTCTATTATCAACAGGTGGAGTCAGTCTGGTCTGACCAGTTCTCTTCTCTTCTTGCATTCCCCACATTCATGAACACTTTCTTGTCAGTTTTCTGTGTCAGTTCTCCAAATCAATTTATTATCTCATAAATGATGTCTGTTCAACATTTTTCATTTATTTTTATTTCACCATGTAAATCCCCCACTCCTACTTGCGTGGTATTGATGTTAAATAGAGCAAACAATATTGGTCAGTTCTGGAGCAGTGGCACTTGTGTGCAGATAGTGTACATTGTATTCCATTGTATTCCATTGTATGTTACAAACATTTTTCAGTATACTGCTTTACTTGCTGATGCTTGCTTGCTGATGTGTATAGGACATAGTCACATGTCACTGGTCCAGACATTACAGGTCAGCCTCTTAAGGCACTTAATCCTGCACTTCAATGGAGTTGCTACTTCAGCTTCGTTTGGATTTGGAAGTCTTTTCCCCCAAAACATTAGAAAATGATATACAACTGCTTGTGACTAAATGGTACGCCTCCTGATGAGTAAACTAAAGCTAATGTGTAATATTGGTGAACTGTCCCTTTATAGCTTTATAGAATGAGACAAATAAATATCAAATTCACGATATTTAATTACAGATCAATGTGTCCTTGGGCAAGAAGACACAAGAAGATGTGTGATAGAAAATGTACTGCCCATAAATGTCCTGTATGAAAGTGTGAGTAAATGGGTGTGAATGGGTGAATGGCAAAACTGTGGTGTAAAGCAGCTTTGAATGGTCATCAAGACTAGAAAAGCACTATATAAATGCAGACCCTTACACACATAACAGAAAAACACCTGTCAGTAAAGCCACTCTTTGGTTTCCAGTCTGATTCACCTGTAGGCTACTGGAGGATGGTATTAGTAGTTGAGATACTAATAATTACCTCTGTTATAACAAACTGAGTTATGCTGGACCCTTGTATAATTTTACTGGTCCCCAGGCAAAAAAATAAAAATCAAAATAATAATTTTTCTTCCAACATTTGACCATTTATACGCTCTCTTAATAAAGAAATAAAATAGGAGGTTGTTTTTTCTTGATACACTCAAGCTTGAACATTGGCAAAATAAATGTGAAACTCACTGACATGGGCAGTGAATGCTGTGTTGTCATCCTTCACATTTTTGTCTGAGAGATTACACTGTACAAAGTAATGTAAAATGTCCCAGTGATTTCATGTGTGGCAGTCTTGTTTATTTCCTCTAGGGCACCAGAACCTGTTAAAAACCTGTCAAATTCCAAAATAGCAACATCCAATAGTGCAATATTTAAATTGAAAGACACCACAATTATTTGATAAAGATAAAATAACAAAATATTTTTTGTTGGCTGACAGACTCCAAAAATCTTTAAGATTTAGATATAAAATGGTAATGAATATGCAGAAATGAGTCCTTTAATGATTGTAATATCTGTCAAATAGTCAGAATTTGATTTTGTTGGGAATATCATGCAGCTGTATGTTCCACTGGGCTGACTGAACTCTTAAGACATGATGACCTTGACTAAAAATCATTCTTGCACTGCTTGTCTCTTAGCAACATTAAAGCTACAAACAGTCTGTATTGCAGGTTCTGTTAAAGGCCGATGTGTTCCATTTAAACTGGGAAGTCAAAGTATTTTTTTCCCCTCAACTTTTTATTCCCTCAACTTTCCCTGTATACATAACCTGCTGAATACACTACTGTCTGCAGATCATTACATGTTAACATGTTGACTTCTGGCAGATTTGAATCAGTTCCAAACCTTCATCAGTACTGATAAATAATTAATATAGAACACATTTAACATTTCATTGGTCACACTGCACCAGTTTTTTTTTTTTTTAGTTATTTTCAAGTCTTGTCCATGTTTAAGTTTAGAAAGAACTTATGTCAAAATGAACATCAAGTGTGTGATGAAACCAATTTTAAAATCCAGTTATGACTTGTTTAATTACAGAATTACCTTATCAAAGTCCAAGTAGCTCTTTTAAGTAAACCCTACTTTTTTAAAATTTCTGACCTGTAACCTGCAGCTGGAGACTGCTGGTGTTTCTTCACGTCTCACCTTGCATGTAAACAAACAGCATCCTCTGTAATTACAGGGAGAGGCATCAGGTGACAGAGAGACAGACTGTGATTGACAACAATGAACCATTTGTTGGCTTACGTGTTCGAGGCAGCCATCTGTGTACTGTGCATGCGATGAGTTCACTTTAACACAGATACAGACGTTGTGAGACCACTGTTTACATATGTGTTACATCGTATCACCATGGATGCGTGTGAATTGCAGGTTGTATCATAAATCACAGTATAATAAATTCAGCCTCACAATGGATTCAGTAACTTGTTTGCTCTGTGTGCACACACTAACACAAAAATACGTACTTAGGGCACTGCATTGATTTCCATTCATTTGGACGTCCTAAATAAAGCATTATCCCTAACCTTAACTGTAACTGTTAATACCTAACCCTAACCTTTACATAAACACAATTCAAATCTAAGCCTTAAACTTAACCAGCTCAGTTTTGCCTCATTAGGACCAATTTTTGGTCTCCATCAAGACTACTGGTCCTGACAGGGTCAAGATTTATGCCAAAAAGAACCTTAATGAGTGAGGACACTCATAGACTTAATCCATTCCCTAGCTCCTTACCGTAAGCTTAACCATCACAGCTAAATGCTTAACCCCAACTACTACCCTAACCTAAAACCAATTCTTAACCCTGAACAAGCCCTCGCAAAGGTGAGAGAATGAGGACCAGCCACAATGTCCTCACCTTCCCAAAATGGTTTATACGTTTTTTGATCTTCACAAAGATACCCATACAAGAACACACACATGCACACACATATGTTGAGTATTATTAGTTTTATCTCTGCTGTGCCATGAAAAGTAACCACTTTAAAGGTACTCTGCAAGTACACATACAAACACAATAACACACACGCAAGATATTTGGTATATATATAGTGTATAAACTCTTTCATGAAATGTTAAATAAGACATTTAAAAATGTCCCTAAATTGCTGATAAAACATGGGCATAAATAAATAACTTGTGGACTTGTGATCTTTGTTGACACTTTGGCCCTCTTTGTTTTATCTTGCCTGCCGGCAGAGTGTGGTCACATTAGATTTGTTATGTAATAATGGATTTTTTTTTAAAATTGTGATTTGAAAAATGGAAATGGTTTTGAGCTTCATCACAGGTGTAGATTTAGGTGGTGTGCTGAAGTGTAAATCAAGTGTGCAGCTGGGCACAGTGACACAGGCCTGTGGTCCAGAATAACCAGGGGAGGCCTGCTTGTTTTAACGATCAGATGCAGGAACACCTGACTCTGTCAGAGTGGATAATAACAAGACAGATTTTATTTTATTTTCCTCTACAATCTCTTTAAATCAAACAGTGTTTGAACTTTTTTGTCTCTTTTTGTTTTCTCTCCCTCAACATTCTGTCCAATGTGCAGGGCTTCATCTAACAACAAGGTTAAAGAGATGGTTCTGTTGGAGTTGAGCTATGTGAACGCCAACCTGCAACTGCTGACGGGACAGCTGGAAGCACTGAACAGCTCAGTGGAGGTCTACCAGAACACCCAGTAAGTACAAGCATGCCTATTTTCTTCTGGGTCTACCACTGATGCTGCTGCCTATAGTCTTCTCTGCCAGTATGAGATGTTGACTAATTGTAAGTTTACATCAAAAATGTGACAACATGCCAAACATGTTGCCTTGTTGGTTTGAAATTCATTTCACCAATGAAAAAGATGACAGAATTAGAGCTAAAACCAATGAGGATTTTTGGGAGCCAAATTGGAAACGAGGCTTGATATTTTACCATATAAGCTTTACTATAAATAAAAGCACAACCAAATGTATAGAACTTAAAGTAAGAAAAGAGATTTATTTTTTTACTGTAAACAATAAACAAATTGTAAGCATTGATAATAAACATCTAAAAATATTATAATTACAAATTATGATTTAACTGCCAGAAGTTTTTATACTGACAAACATAAATGCTGATACCTTATGTCTGTAAAGGCTTATATAGGCTGGACTCATCCATTAGGCTCTATATTCACAGTGACTTTACTTTGCTGCTCCTTGTGATGAGGATGCACAAATAATTAAGTGTTGACACTTTTGCAAAGTTGAATGAGTGAGAACTAGTTTAAGATATCTGGGTGTGTAAATAACTCCTGACTCTGAAAATCTGCACCTCAGACTTCTACTAAAATAAAAGAGGAAAACATAGACAGACACACATTGTGTTATTTGGCAGCTAACCAAAGAGACTGATGGCTGTGATGGTAAGCCTGATGACAGAGACACAGAGAAAAGAGGATTGTGGAGAAAGACAGAGACATGCAGATTCACACAGATATGAACTGTGCGAGTTTGTTATTGTTAAACTGGATCAGCTGCATATTGGCATGAGCAACAACAAAGCAAGATGCTGAATTTGAATGGAGGCTAAGACAAGCATCTGGTGCAAGGTTCTTGTCAGTTTGATGATCAAGTGTGAGGATGACTGTGATAGGTTCTGGTGTTTTCTTTCTTTATCAGCAAACCCAAATTTACACGGGTTGAAGAAAACATGAAGGACTTGATGATTCTGATGTAGAAATTAAGATAATGATAAAGGTGGTGAAAGATGTTGTTTGAGGATCTCTCCGTGCTAACATCTAATGCATGGTTAACATCTAATACATTTCCACTGTCAAAATAACCAAATTTGTCACAGATGTGGTCTGGTTACATTTTTGGATATATAGATATTTTCAGTGTGACCTTGTGAATCATAAAAAAATGAAAATGAAAGTCTTCAAACATCTACTCTCTTTTACTGCAAATTAACTGAAATGAGTGCTCTTTGTTTGAAGCATGTCTGACTACAGGTGGCTTTTACTATTAAAAAAACACCCGAGAAACACTCAGAAGACATTGAATTTACTTACATTCATTTTCTGGAGCCTTACTCTAACCTTAAACATAATTCTACTTGCCTAATCCTAACCCTGACCCTAACCTTAACCCTAACCTCAGCCTAACTATAAACATTTCTTCCCCTTAAAATGTAGTAATTTACTTTATGGGGACTTGATTTTTGTCCCCATAAGGAAGACAAGTCCCCATAGTGTGACAAAAATTTAAACAGATTTAGGTAAATAAATATATACACCTCACAAGCATTTGTAGTTCATGAACTGTAGGCACAAATTCATGTACAATGCAGATAATTTATGCTTTGCAGTGAAATTATGAGACAGGAAGGCAGGCGGTGTAGGTTTGAGAGGGATGTTGTGTGCTGGTTGCTATGGTAACAGTTCTGAGGGTCATTGACAGAAATCTTACATGGCTCACAAAGTGCAATCAGGGTGCTACTGCTATCAGGCTGTTTCACACTAACAACATTACTAGGTATTTTTCTTTAATGAGTTACAGACCTCATTATTTTTCGATTTTGATATAAATCTGCAGATGACCTCTTAAAACCCCCAAATTGTCAACTCCCACTGGTGCTACAAACAGACCAGATTAGAGTGCTTGGATTCCCGTGTCTCAGTGCTGTAAGGACCAGGACGACGTAGTAAATCTAGTTGACTTCTTGCTTAAATTGGTAAGAAGAAGAACGCACATGAATGCTGCATGAAGAAATGTCCTTTCCTCACAGAAATATAATTTGTGCCACCTGTTAAGGTACCTCTTTTTCTAGACTTAAAGAAACATTGCATACAGTATAAATATTAATACATGTATGTAGTTTATGAGTAACATGATAGCAACATCCTCAGAAACAGCCAGCTCCTTCTCTGTACGTTCTTCAGGCACAAGTGTTTTCTGTCACATGGGAAAAAACCTGAGTCAAGTGTGGGAACATTCAGCTTCCCATAAGCCTCTTATTAAACCAAGCACCTGCTCCATGCGCAGACATTAGGCAGGCTACAATCAACTATCTACCACTGTGTCAGTTTAAAAAAGAGGACATTCACTGGAAAATCTAATTTCCGATGTTTTTTTTTGGTGTGTCCTCGTGTCCTTCCCATATCTAAACACTGACATTAAGTGTCGCAATAAACACTTCAACCAGTTCTGAGAAGGAAGGGCTTCTCTGTTTACCTGAGCTCGAGCAAGCGGTTTTGAAAAGTTGAGTTTAGTTACGTAATTAGCACATTTGACGGGCAATAAACCCTCCCCCAACAGTTACTTTCACTCGTGGGAGTGAACATTCAACCTGAAGAAGAAGAAGAAGCTGAATCGCTTCCGCCATTACAACTATTGTATCTGTTGAGAGCAACATGTCTCAGAAGAAAGGTTCAGTTCATTGTTGCTCTGTTGCTGGTTGTCAAAAACAACACCAGATGCTTCATAGACTTTTGATTGTAATATTTCTGCTCAGCTCCCTAAAATGCTGTTTGTTTGTAGCAGTCACTTCGAAGTGAATTGTTATACAAACCCTGGGCAATACAAAGTGGGACTCAGCTCAGCACAGCACCACGGAGCAGCCAGTCCGCTGGTAGCTGGCCAATCACAAGCGAGTGGGAATGTGCTTGGTAGCTGGCCAATCACAAGATACTCAGTGTTCTGAGGGGCGGGCATTAGCTCAAAAACTGTTCAGAGGCTGGCAGAGAGCAGTAATAAACTGGCTTAATCTGAAGAGTCTATGAGTTTTTTTTTGACCATAAATATTATTTAATTTATCTAAGTAGACATCAGTCATCTCAATTTTTGTTTCAAAAAAGACCATTCTATGTGACCTTTAAAAGAAAACACCTACAAAGTTCATATCATGTCGTCATATTCACACTGTCAGCTATACAAAACACTATACATGCAGGTGGACAGATTACATCCATGTGTGAGTATCAGATATGTTGAGAAAGTCCATCCCTTTCATTTCTGAGCAGCTGACTTTGTCACATGACGCTGTGCAGTCACAATGGACAGATAGCCTCTTCCTCCTCCTCCTCCTCCTCCTCCACCTCTCGGCATGAAACACAAACTCAGTCTTGAGTACAGAGACAAAAACCTCTGCTCACTTTTCTAGGCTTTTCCCACTGGGTCCATCATTCTCTAAATTGTGTCCTTCCCTGGTTATTTCTCACTCAGACCAAATCAGGCTGGTTTTGGCATGAGGTAATACGTCAAAGAAAGCACACACAGTATACTTTTCATTACTGGTGTAATGTACTGTACATGACGTTAATCACCACCTTGAATCAACAATAGAACAAATAGTGTCTTGCTGTGTTTTTTTTAATCAAATATGAAAACAAACACAGAAGCAATATCTTGATCCTGTTGATTATTTGGACTTGTTAGTGTAATACTCCCTCTGGGATGCTCTCAATGCCAAACTGCTACTTGTTCTGTACCTTGTTCTTGGTCTGAACTTTCTGTTTCAGCATAGCTAAAGTGATAACACACACAAAGACAGTCAGATAAACATGTCAGCACTGCAGGCTTGAGTTTTGTTGCATGAGATACAGTGAAAAGACTGTTTTGTACAACATTTTCAGCCTTTGGTTCACTGCACTTAGTCTGATTGTGATTTCATTGGTTTTAATGTAACCAATGAAAGCAGTAGAGCCCAACAGATGAGGATTTTTGGGGGATGGTGCCGATATTGGTAATAATTCCTAAATACTTTAAAAATAATGCTTATGAATCCCTTAAAAAAGAAAAATGTTAATTAGGCTAGATATTTCACCTTTTAAACTTTACAAATACAACAAAATGTATATAAAGAAATAGAAATAGATGATAGTAAAAATAAATTATCACCAATGTTTTCTCACCACTGTTTTCTCACTTTAAAGTGTAAGAAAAGGCAGCATGCTTATCTGTTTCATGTCTTGTATATTGGCACTTTAACAGTGATTGAGGGGGAGTGACCTTCTTGCTTTTAGAAGGATACACCCCAGTCTGATTGTGATTTCAAACATTTCAATTGTATATATATATATATATATATAAGTATATATGCAGTAAACAACACTTTAACTTTAAGTTAAGCAGACATACGTTTTGTGTGACAACACAGCACACATTTCATTGTTGGTTTAAAATTAATGTAACCAATGAAAGCAGTAGAGCCCAACAGATGAGGATTTTTGGGGGATGGTGCCGATATTGGTAATAATTCCTAAATACTTTATAAATAATGCTTATGAATCCCTTAAAAAATAAAAATGTTAATTAGGCTAGATATTTCACCTTTTAAACTTTACAAATACAACAAAATGTATATAAAGAAATAGAAATAGATGATAGTAAAAATAAATTATCACCAATGTTTTCTCACCACTGTTTTCTCACTTTAAAGTGTAAGAAAAGGCAGCATGCTTATCTGTTTCATGTCTTGTATATTGGCACTTTAACAGTGATTGAGGGGGAGTGACCTTCTTGCTTTTAGAAGGATACACCCCCAACCTACTCCCCACACACACACACACAACCTCTGTGAAAAGTCTAGTGATCTCATCAACAAGCACTAATGGATTACACTGCAGCCTCTGTCATGCTCTGTCGATGTTTCTGATGAATGAGGTTTTCTGTGATTCACAGAGCCAATGTGCCAGAGGAATTCTGCCTTATCATCATGTGATGAATGAGCACTAGCCCTTGTTTTGCTGTGAGATCATTTATGAACAGTTTTATTGTCTGTCGGTCACTTTTTTAAACAGAAGATTTTGCCACTGTTGAACTCGTTGTTGTTAATTTAATAAACTAAATGCCACGCTGAAGCAATGCTTGGATGTTTTTACAAAGGGTGTTGTATTTAGTAACACCCCATTATTCTTCTTTCAGCGGGGGGCAGGGTCTTGTTTTTTATAGGCTCACTCTGATCAGCAGCAGGTATCTGTCACTTTATGCTTCCTCAGCTCTGATAACAAGCTGAACCTGTTTTCCATCTGTTACCAGCAAGGACCTCAAGGTAAATGCAGCATGAAAGGTTTAATCCCTGCTGTAGAGATCAGAATTGGATGTTAACCTGCTGCTGCTTTATGTCACACTCAGTTTACTGTTAGTTAAGTTAAAATAATGGGGGGGGGGGGGGGGCGGGCCGGGGGGGGGGGGGGGGGTGTAGCTTTACAATATAAGGAGATGTTGGGGCCTCTTTCACCTTTAAATCCTAACTCCTGCCATGTGTGCTGTGCGCCATCTGCCATCTGCCTAATCCATACCCACATCTATGAATTATGCTTAAGCTTAAAAGGAAATGTAAACTTTCTCAGGCTGCAGAGCTGTTCTCCATACCAACATGTCTTTGAGCAAAGAGCTTTTATATAATTTACATTAGGGCTGGGGAATTATTCAGAAATAATGATTATTACAAAATACTGAATAAACTAAAAGCAATCAGAGAGCACAGACCTCCTCCAAGCAATGGTAAAGAGTCCTTCAAAAAAAAGTAAGAGATTTTGGTGGTGACCTGGATCGCTGCCTCGATCCAGGTCACCACCAAAATCTGTTACTTGTCCAATTACACACCTTTCCAGAAAGTTTAATCAAAATCAAAATAAAAGTTTGTTTTGAGTATATTTTGTGTGCTTTGCTGACAGACAAACCAACACTGACGAAAACATAACCTCCTTGGTGGAGTTAAAAACATCAAATTGCTCTGAATTTTGTAAGAAATGTTTCTTGTTTTCTGCTCATACTGTTTCAAATGTGCCAGAAGTTTAAAACCATAGCTTACTGGTTTCTACAAATTTTACTCAGACAAAAAAACCTTCTTCAATTATCCGACATTTATTATCATATCGACTGATGTGACATTGTGTGTACACAGTGTGATGTCATGACTTTATTGTCTTTTTGTTTTGTGTGCAGGGAAACAGCTAACATCCCGCTCATTGCTCTGGGTCTGAAGGAGACAAAAGAAGTGGACTTCTCTACTCTGTTTAAGGTACACAAGAAGTAACTAGATGAACCAGACCTTTTAATTTTGATCTAAAGCAGTTTTCCGCAAAGTAAATGTCATGAAGCAGTGGATAATAGCTATCAGCCTGCTGGCCTAAAGTGACCCACTATCAATAATTGCAGTATAGAATTATTGATAGTAAAACGAATTTGTGCAAGATTGACTGAACAAAGGTTCTATATGTATTCAGGAACAAAAAAAAAACCCCAACCTGTGTCGCATTAGTCAGAAGTGGGTCAGTAGTTTAATAGACTGGTAGACGTTTCACATTTCATGTTGTCAGCCATTGTGAGAGGTTGACTGTTTATTGGTTGCCTTACCTTGGGCTGGCAATAACATGATGATGATGATTCTCACAAGGCTGCATGATTCTGTGTGCTGTACGTAAATGACATGGTGTAAATGTGCAACATAGCATTTTGCTTCTTTTTTGCTGTCAAAACCTGCATTTAGTGTTGTTTGTTTTTCGACAGGACTTTATCTTGGAGCACTACAGTGAAGATGGCAACAGTTTTGATGATGAGATTGCCGACCTGATGGACCTGCGACAGGTAGTATTCTCAGTTCCCTGTTTGATATGATTATGATTTCTCCAAATGTATTTCAAGGAGATTTTACAACACCGAGTTCTTCATCTCTAGAATTCACCCTGTAGATATTGTGTGTTTTATTTTCTGAGCTACTGAGATTTTGGGCTCACTAAATTCAATTCTAAGCTAAGTTCATTCTGCTGGATTTAAAGGTTACTGACATTGTTTTTGGAAACATTCTAAATTAAATTTGAAAGTGAAGCTATCCAAACGGCTAACCAACTTTACTTAAAAAAAAATAGAGAGAGATTGGGTGAACTGTTGGCTTTGACTTAATTACATTATTGTGTGATTTATCAGATCTGTTTCTTTTCATAGGCTTGCCGAACGCCAGCTCGAAGTGAGGCTGGAGTGGAACTTTTGGCAAAATACTATAGTCATCTTCCTCTCATAGAGACAAGATTCTTCTCCCCTAATCACCAGACTGGCATCTTCTTCACCTGGTACTATACAGTATACACATGTAACATTAAATATTATTAATAATGTAAATAATCATCATCATCAACATTTAAAAAAAATTACAGCAACTATTTAAAATGTAGTTCAGTATTTTAACCTCTGCCAGTGGTTTTCAACTATACTGGTTTTTTATATAGCTACCATGGGTTACCACACCCAGGTTTTCTGATGCATCCATAAAAATATACTGTAGCTCTGTAATATACTCCGCCTGGCCAAAAAGGGAACATATTAATAATATTATTCTTGTTCATTTAGCTGTTCATTTCTTGCTAAACATATTTTTAACTCAGCATCTCAAACACTCCCCTCCTCGGCTACTTCTTCCAGCTCCTCTGGATGGATCCCAACACATTCCCAAGCCAGCTGAGAGATGTAATCTCTGCATCAACTCCCGGGTCTGCCCCGGGGTCTCCTCCTAGATTGACATGTCTGGAACACCTCCTCAGTGAGGCGTCCAAGAGGCATCCTGGCCAAATGCCTCAAAATCTCATTGTGGAGGAGCAGCAGCTCTACTTTGAGCTCCTACCAGATATCTGAGCTCCTCACCCTATCTCTAAGGCTTAGCCCAGCCACCCCTCGGAGAAAAAACTATTTCTACCGCTTGCATCCGCGATCTCGTTCTTTTGATCATTACCCAAAGCACGACCACTCCAAATATCATAAAAAATATTCTATGACTGTGTTACTAGTGTTATTTTGTTCCTGACCTTTTTCCTGACCTAGTCTTTGTGTAAGGTATTTTGATGACTAGGTAACAGCTTCCTCTTGTTTCCTTCAGGTATGATTCTTTCACTGGAGTGCCAGTGTGCCAACAGAACCTGTCACTGGAGAAGGCCAGCATCCTTTTCAACATGGCTGCCCTTTACTCTCAGATTGGCACTCGTAGTGATCGGCAGACAATTGCCGGTCTGGAGGAGGCCATCTCTTCCTTTCAGAAAGCTGCAGGTAGAAAAAGATAGGATTGATAAACACTGTAAGACTGAATATTACATTTATCTCTTACCACCCTAAAGAGGATTTATAATGTAATTTCAAACATTCAACAATGTCACATTTTTCCATTTTTTTGTATGACAGGTTTATGTTCCCATGTAATATCTTCTTACAATAACTCAAACAAGAGTAATAGTGGGAGAACCTCAAATTATTCTGCACAGAAGAAGCACACACTGTACATAAGTAATTGGAATAAAGAGAGGAAAAAATAAAGATGTTGCCTTGTCATTTTAATAGTTAAACTTGTAAACCAGATAAACATCCACCACATGGACTGATTTATCAAAGCTTAAGCTGTTAATTTCCCTCACAGATATTCTCTGATTCGACTAACATCATAGTGGCATATACCGTTCTGTAAAAGAGCACCAGTACAAACACAGCCTTAGTTTCAAAATACTGTATAATACATGTCAGCTTCCACCCTCTGCCTCCTCTCCATGACAGATAAAGATACAGTTGATTCCTCTCTGGTTTTGTGTCATGTGGCTGAACTCCAGAAAGTACCATTCACATGAACGGCTTCTCCAACCCTCAGAGGTTTGAGGAGTCTCAGGCAAGCTTTGACGAAACTATGACTTGGCAGTATGAGGAGCATTGCTGTATAATTACATCTCTGGATAGGCTCATACTTTGGTTGTGTTGCTTTGATGACTGGATAACCCTTCATTGAAGGGACACAGGATGAAGGGCATTGTCTTCTTAGGGAAACTGCAGTAGGTGAGACTTAGAGATGTTTGCTGCTGATGGGCTGCCACAGTGCCCTTTAGCTAAGGACACAAAGCAGGTTCAGAGGATGGGAGGGGTCAACCAATTAGATGAAGAGTAGTGAGGCAGCACTCTGTTATTAAGTTGTCTACAACTCGTCAGCTGCCTGGTTTTGATCTGTAAAATAAGAGGCAGTTACTCTCAGTCGGAATGTTCTTATTTCTCCCACTGAACATGAAAAACTGATTTAAGAAGGTTTGTGTCTTGGCTATATTTTAAAGAAACGGGCATTGATCTCATGGAAATAGGTTTTTAACCCTTGACTCAAAACAGCAGCAGAGGAGCTGATTTTCCTTTTTTTTTAATTCATCTGTATACAATAATGAATGACTACTATCTGGGTTGACAGAACATGTAATCACCATAGTCAGTCTACTTGGATTGCATAGCCTGTTGTGACGGAGAGGAAATAACAAAATTTTGAAACTTAAAAAGGTCTGTGTAGACAAAAGTATAAAATCATTATGATGGAAAAGTTTTGCTTTGAGTTGCACTAATGAGTCATTCTTCTCCAGGGACCCTGCACCACCTGAAGGAGACATTTACTCATACCCCCAGCTATGACATGAGTCCAGCCATGCTCAGTATGCTGATTCGGATGATGCTGGCTCAGGCTCAGGAGTGCCTGTTTGAAAAGACTGCATTGCCTGGGATCCGCAACCAGTTTTTCTCACTGATGAAAATGGCTCAGGAGGCTGCAAAGGTAAATACCACCCAAATACACACAAACATGCTTGGGAGGACCAAAGCAGCTGAACTTTAACAATATTAAATGTGTTTGTACAGAATGTCAACCCCTTCACGACCAGCATCTTTAGTACTTAGTAGATCACCCTTTGCTGTTATGACCTGCTGCAAACGTGATGCATAGCCAGACACCAGCTTCTGGCAGCGTTCCTGAGGAATCTTAGCCCATTCCTCGTGGGCAAAGGCCTCTAGTTCACTAATATTCTTGGGTTTCCTCTGAAAGTTCCTCATAAACAGTATGACATTTTCTCCCACGATTTCCTGATGCTTGATTGAATCCATCTTACTCTCCACAAAACCTCTTTGGCTTATTTATATAGAACCATATTTTTTTTGAATATTTTAATATTTATTTTAATTAAAAACTTTGCCAGAAAACCTAAAATGCAGTGGGGGTTGATTAATTTTGATTGCAACTGTATAAATATACTACATTCAAAATGGGCTGTTTATTGTGTTCAAAAGATAAATACTCCCCAATCAAATTAATGATGATTTGCTAAACTGAAAGTTTTCTGAAAGCTTTAAGTTCGGAATGTCTTGTATTCAATGCATGTGTTGTGATTATGATTCATGAATTCCACTTCAACACACCAACAGACACAGGGAGTAGTGGTGTAGTAGTTGTACCGGCATTAAGTAGGTGTCCAGTTGAAGATGACTCACCAGATTTACTTCCAAGAAAAGCTCATTCTTTGGCTAAACAGGTTTAAGACAAGGAAAGAGATAAGAGCAGGATTAATGTCGGCCTGGCGTTCGTCTTATGGGCTGTGAAAGGACTCCCTGGACTTTGAAGTAATTTGATCCATATGTTATGTTACATGTCTCTTTTAATGGTAGCTTACTGGCAGTCCTGCGACTGTGTATCACATATTGGACCTATATGAATGTGAAGTGAAATATCCCCACAGTCCAATTCTTTACTTCTACCAGTGACTTTCTTGTCCTTTTAGTAACATCGTCCTGATTTTTTTTCTGCCAGGTCTCGGAAACCTACGACCAAGTCCATCAGTCCATGATCCAGACGCCAATCAAAGACAATGTCCCGTTTTTCTGGTCCACCATGTCACAAGTCAAAACCAACCACTACCGCTCCATGGCACACTTCTTTGTAGGCTCTGCTCTGCTTGACCACCAGTGTAAGAAAAAAAAAGATGAATTCATCTTTGTTTTGTTCATTCATGTTTTGTTTTTGTTTTTTTAAACTGGCAATGTTTAACATCATTCCAAATTTGAAAAATTCGGGTAACATAACTTTAGATATGAATATAAAGATACAGTTTTCTTGTATTTAACCTTCATCTGTTGTGCTGTTCCTTTTGATCCTAAGTTGAAACAAGTGTACTTGGAATGTTTTTTTTGCATAAGAGGAGCACTGTTTTTATTTCAAGGAAATGCAGAGATTTACATTTAGTGTGTACCAGTGCCTTGAAAGTTATTTTTCAGAATGGTTGTGCCCTTCCTGCACTAACTATAACACAACTTAGGCTAATTATGTTTTTAATGTAGTCTAAAGTCAACACAACAACAAATGGGGTCCCTCTTAATTTTTATTGTACTTGTTCTGCAATATCCTGGCATATGGTTGTTAAGGTGTAAAAAAACTTTGAAATTTAAAAGACAATAGCTGCCTGATTTCGACTGCCCTGTAAAACATGATCCTTCTCTAAAAGGGCTGTATAGGCCACAGTGTTGGTCATATCAGATCTGAGCCACAATGCTATTACATAAAAGCTATTTACAGACGCACACCCCATAGTAAAGAAAAGCTCCAGGCTCCTGGTCAAAGAAAGACAGCAAGAGTGACTGAAAGGAAAAAGAGACCGTTTGAAATGGAAGTGTTGTAGGCTGCCGGAGGATTGTAGTCACAATGCATCTTAATACTGATCAAACTCTACAAAAAGCAAGTGTGAGAACCAGTGACTGAGTGAGAGAGGAAGGGAAGGATGATCATCAAGTGAACAAAAACCTTTAGTAACAACTTTTTTTGACATCTTGTTTTAACTTTATTAAGATACAAACCATTAAAGATGAATTTGAAGAATAACACTGCATATAGCAGATCACAATAAGCTTTACAGTTGATGGGAATAGATTTACCACTTGTTATGAATGGGACGGGACTAAATAAGGGAACAAAAGTGCAGTGCCGCTTTGAGTTTGGCAGCTCATTAACAAATTCCTGTGTGAATGACAACAGTGTAATTACCACAGGACTGTAAAAGGAGACTGAACCCAAAAAACAAGACAAAATGAAGGCTTCTGTAGTTAATGGGTTAATCACACACATAGCTAAATAAATGATTCATGCTGTCTCTGTGAAAGAGACTAGTCAGGCCTCTAGGGTGTAAAGGTGAGGAACCAGTTTAAAGGAACACAATAAAATCAGTTTTATTGTCTTTGTAATAGGTACACCTAAAGTGAATTTAAAAGTAAACATGAATTTATCAAATGATACATTATATACAACTGTCTTTGTTGGTTTGCAGTGGGTGATTAAGTCTTACAGAGACACGTATGTCTATATCTATAAATCCATCACCACTATATACATCTTTATATCCTTGTCGGTGCCATGGTTGTTAAGCTGGTATTCTGTTGGTACAGTACAGACCACAGTCCCGTTTTTGCCAACAAACATTGTGACAGTGGATGAGGTTCTAATAACGTACCTCTTAAGAGAGGCAAATCCTCCCATGTTGTTGTCACTGTTGTTGTTGCGTTGCTTGCAAAGTCTCACTTTAAATTCTTTTTTTTGTGAATGAGCTTATGCTAGTTGTTTTGGCAAAGATCCATCCTTCGTGTGAGAATATTCACTTATTCCTTTTCAGTAAAAGGTAAGCATTTCTCTGTGATTAAAATCCAGTGTTATCTGTGTGTCCAGTGGGTCCCAGTGATGATGAGGACCAGCAGGAGAAGACCTTGTCTCAGGTCTATGATCGCCTTCCTGAGGGATGCTCCCCTCTGGACATCCTGAAGAACAGAGAACAAAGAAACCAAATTGGTAAGAGTGCGCAAACTCATATATGTAGACATACAGTAAATGAGAACATTCATATATGTCTACACTCATACATAAAAATATTTGAAATAATTCTTGTAAAGTAAGGTACTGTATTTATCTCAGAGTGAAGCAGTAAATTCAAATAGACTCTTTTGTTGTGGCCTTACAGGTTGCTTTAGCTCAAGATGTGTTTTTATGATTGAATTGATTATATAGTTTGTTTTGAGTGATACAATCTTGATTTAATTATTGTTATTTATGTTCCCATCTCTCCTGGTAAATTTTACACCCTCTCCCCAGGTAAAGCACACATCCGACGGGCCATCCTGGGTCATGAGGAGGCCCTGAGGATTTATGGTTTGTGTCACCACCTGAACAAACTGGATATCCTGGAGGACATTTTAAGAGCCAGTCACCAGCGCTCACTCAACAAGTGCAGTGAAAATGAGAATGAGGAAGAGTTCTCTGACTACATGGAGGCTCCAGACATAATCTGTGAGTGATTGCATCACAATCAGTGAAAATATCCTGTTGAAGTGAACAGGAGCAGCTGAGATAGGATTAGAAAGACTGAGGTCATGTTGGTCTCTTTAAGTGTCACTGAGGTGACAGCTGACCTGTAACCATAGTTTCACCACAACAAACAGCAAACAAATTATGTTAACATTAAATAGAACAATGTTTGAGGGCTATCACCTAGGAAACAGATCAGATAAGTGACGTTTATTCCCAGGTACAAATAATGCAATATTTACATTGCCTGCCTTTTTAAAGGCAACAGTTGTAATGTGGTTGTGATTGTAAACATTGTAGAATTACAGTTCTCTTTCCTCATCCTTTTTCCACAGCTAAAACAGAGCACAAAGCAGAGCTGGAAGCTCCTGCAACCACAAAGGTGAAAGTCACCGACTTTTTCCAGAGGCTGGTATGTGGGTTACTAATCTTCTTCACTCACATTGCTTATATTTTTTGTACATGCTGGTTGGTTTATTCAGTAAGTGACATGAAATGACTGACAACACCCAGGGAGTGTTTTGTTGTTTCTGAATACTACCAACCAAGGGTTAGATTCTGGGAAGCTTTTGTACATTTTGGCCCTCTATTGTTTCCAAGGTTACTTGGACTCATAACCCAAAGAAAGAAAAGGCTTAACTAACACTAACCATGGATACATGTGCTCGGGTGATTTTTTTTGAATTCTGTTTAGGTTATTGTGATATTTATTGTATTTAAAGGCATGTGGTAAGAGTTTAAGTTTATCATTCCAATTTAGGGGAATAATATCTGTCCTTAAGTCACTACTGGTTATTCGAGATAGTGATTTACCTCGACAGGACTTCATAAATCCCTCATCCGTGTAGCTCAGTTAAGACTGGAGTTTGATCCTGTGGGTTTGTATGGGTTGTATATATTAGTATATAGGTTGTATTGTTGTTTTACTGGTCACATTATCATGTGGTGGTTGGGTGTGGGCAGGGGTACCTTCTGTCACTGGCTCTAGAATATTTTGCTCACATCCTCTGAAAGAGATGTGCAATTACCATTTCTATTGTCCAACACATTTTTATTTTTTTTTCTAACAAGCAACAAGCAGATAAGTGTTGAGGAGGTAAAAGGTCAGAGCATGTTTCCAGGCATCATCTGTAACCAAGTTCTCAATTATTGCCTCTTAAGTTGCTGCTGTAAAATTTAACCTTGCCTTTTATTTACAGTTGTGGCAGAAAGACTGAAATCATTGGGAGATTAGCAGATCAGAGAGACTAAAAAGATAAATTATGTGTCCGTATAACTTGGTGATATTTAAAGAGGCAAGAATGACAGGCCTCACCATGCTGTTATATAGGATTGATATATAACATGTTAGTAGGATCTAATGGAGGATATTAAGTGTCCAATACAGATTTGTCAGTGTTATCAATTAGTAACTAAACAGCTTACTCAGTTGACGTCATGTTAAAAGTACAAATACAATTTTAAAATATCATTTTGTTTGCAGCAATTCTAAAGGATTCAACCACTTGTCATGTCTCGAATAAATAAAAACCAGAAATCACTGTTGATTGTTTGTTTCAGCTATTTAATTCACTTCATGTAGCTTTATTGACATTGAATCATTTCACAGTTACATTTTTCACATCAACAATGATATCACATTTTATGTTACATTGTACATTCAGTATATATTCATATTCCATATTCAGCAGGTAGAACAGCTGCTGTCCTTTCACCGAAATATATACATATAATGTCAGAAAGGTTGGATATTGTAAGTTCCACATACTGTATGTACATACAGCGTGGCATATTTTCACGAGTCACATGGTTTACAGAGTACACTCAGGAATGTTTAGCGAACACTGATTTTTCTGGAGAGATGGAAAAAAAACACATTCAGTAGTTCTAGAAACTTGGCAACCCAGAGATAATATATGAAACAGATTGGACATATGCAGCTGTAGGACCAGGTCACACACTGTATATAGACCAAAATCTCATAACTACATAAACGAAAGAGAACCAGTCATCATATTAATGCCATCTAACTGTCTTCATTCAGGGCCCCTTGTCAGTCTTCTCAGCCAAGCAGCGGTGGACTGCCCCACGGACAATACAACTTCGTACTCAAGACAGAGACCTGGGATTCACCCTGAAAGGAGACTCACCAGTCCAGGTGGTTTCATTGGACCCCCTCTGCCCAGCTGCTGTGAGTTAACCTATATTCCAGAGGGAGATTCATTTTCTGTCAGATAGCAAGCCTTCATGCTCACTCGCAGAAACTTGAAATAATCTTGAGACAGATCATCCACCAACATGAAATGTAATGAAATATATGTTCTGGTCAGTTAAATTAAAACCATATGGTCCTTTGAAAGTCTTTTATTCCCAATTTTGCATAACTTTAACATGGCATCACTTTTCTTACCTAAAGGCGATATAAAGAACCTACTCTAAAGTGATTATTCACTTTACAAACAGATGTATACTACTTATGGGTAATATGTTCAGTGTCTGACAGTAAACATCACTAAATTGTGCACCCCGGACCTTTAAAAGTTTAGACATGCTTGCATCACTACAAAATATGAAAGCAATTCAAATGACAGTCCTGTTTGTTCAGAGAACTATGGATGAAATAAAGTCATTCTCAGAATCACGAATGGGATTGTGTTTGGATGCTCTCGTCCTCCCCTCATCGTCCACTCTGGCTACTAATTTAATTAAGAATCTCAGAGTATTTACTCTGTACTATCCTTTTCATTCTGACAGCTCATTAAGAGGTGCTGACAATGAGCAGACTCTTATTGTGTCCTGTAGGCTCTGCAGAGAAACAGATTCATAGCATTGCATAAGCTTAGCTAAGTCAAGCTCTTTGTAACTTTTAATTCTGCATTAAACATGATTTATTTTACTCACTGCTTCTCTGGAGTTGTTGATCTCCCTTCTGGGCAACACAGATTGAGTTATCGGACTGAAATAGCTGAGAACAGAGAAGATTGATTTTCCATGGACAATAATGTGCTCTGATATGCACAGTACAGAATTAATTATTCATTCCTGCTGTTAAATTTGCTCCTTTGCTTGAGACAACCTCAGTGTTAGTATTATTAGTTTCATTAGCCCACTCTTTATATCTCCTCTGTTCTGTCACATCTTTTTCAGGCTGACGGGCTCATCGAAGGTGACTATATTATTGCTGTGGGCGACACTGACTGCAAATGGTTTAGTGTGAGTGAGGTGATGCGGCTACTGAAGGACGCAGATGAAGAGGGGATTAACATACAAGTGGTCAGCCTGATGGACAGCAATGATCAAATGGTACAGCATGCCCCCTTGTGTTCATACTTACTAAGAGATGAGAGCATTTTCATCTGACAAACAGTGATGGCAGAGTTGTTTTTTATATTAGATGACTGGACAGAGTTTCACGTTCCTCTATGGAGGTAGTTTCTCCTTTGTAGGTAAAATAATCAATACGGTTGCTCATGAGAATTATCTCTTTGAATGTGACCTACAGTGCATGTAGTGACTTAGGTGTCACATAAGTGCTTATATTGCCTGTAAGTTTGAAGTACCCAGAGCAGAGAGCATTTTGTAATCAGTTGCTACCACTTTTTACTAAATGTCACTGTTGATCTCTCTCTCTCTGCACAGCCTACCAAGAGTGCCACTTTTTCTGGAAACCTACCCAAGACCTACTCCATGATTTGTCTGGCCTATGATGAAGAAGACAAGAACTCCAAATCCCGCAAAGTAACAAAGAAGTCATCCTTCCTCAACTGGGGCCTGAAGAATAAACTGAAGAGTGCCAGCACCCTCAGCCTTCCCACAGCGGACAACTCTGGCACCCTACCGTGGAATAAACCCTGCCCCACCTTCCCCAGCTCCAGCTCCTACAACAATGACAGTGCCCTGTACTGAACCTGCTGCAGACTCTGTTCTGTCTGCTGGCATTGTGCAGTATGCATATTGAGCCTAGCATGGTTGTCTGCAGTACTGTGCTGTACTCAAACTGGACCTGTACAGTGTCAGTGCTGTTTGGTGTTTACACTGGAATACTGAGCAGCAGTGTACACAGCCTCCATATCAACAATATGACATCACTGCCAGCTGCCTTGGAAAGTGGCTGTGCCAATTACTGTATATGTGCCTATGTGAGGGTGCCTTCCCTTCGCAGTTCAGTATCTGAAGTGAATTCACTCCCTACCTGGCCAGTCTGGGTACAGCACAGTACAACTTAATGGTGGGAAAAACAGGCCAGTTATTATTTCAGGATACATACAGCACACATATAATGACATGTGGCCCTTGGACAGCTTCCTAAGTTAAACTGTCATCTCTGAATTATTTCTTAGACAAAATGTCCATATGAATTGAAGAACAAAAACAAATGCAGCATCACTCAATACATGACTGCAGGCGGTGATTTCCATTCCATTTAATTCCATTGGCTTAATTCCATTGTGTGCTGATGTAGCTGTGATGCACTGTGTAGTTATATCCTGTTTGTATCCTCAATACATGTTTCATACTGTATTTGCTAAGGATTTGGTCATTGCCACTCCATTTGTTGCAATCAGTGGATGGTGATCAGTTGTGGTGATTGAAACACATGTAGTATTTTGTAGATCTTACCTTGTTGCAGTACTGTATTTTACAGCAATGATTGAGGGAAAACAAATATTGCGCAGATTTGTTTTTGCAATATTCTATTAGCTGCTAAACATTAACACACACACACACACATATTTAGGTTCTGTGATATTGTCACTTTTTTATTTGTGAGACAGCCTTTGAGGATTGTTATTTTATGTTGGTATTTTAGTTTTGTTAAATGTACCAGTTATGCCACAGACTAAACTGACTACATGTCCCTATAAAGCCAGGTTGTACCACCCCAACTTATCATAGTCTCTCCTGGCCCCACCCATTAGTGCTGATGCTGTCTGGCCGTTTGTCCAAGAAGTAGAGCATAAGCTGTGTGTCTTTTGGTAATATGAATGTTTATGTGAATGTTGAAAGTCATTTCTGAATGTTGGCAAACTGATGACATTCCTGCATTGAATCTAGACAGCTGGTCACCCAGTAGTGACTTTGATCAAACCCCATTGTCAATTCAAAACTGTCGCTATACGGTGTTTGATATTTTTTTTTTATCTACAAAGTAGATTCTTATACACATTTGATAATCAAATTATTTATGTAATTAAAAGAAAATTAATACGAAAATATGTATTTACTTGTAAGTTGTAGGTGTCAGAACTAGATTCTGTATGGTCATGTTGTGAATTTTTGCACGTTGGATTTTTTGATGGGCTTCTTTAAGGATTGTATTTAACTAGCATCACTTAATCCATTGGTGAGCTTATATTCTGATACATTGTGTCTTTGTAAAGATATTTTAAATGTTTTTAAGAGTAACACTGAGAAAACGGAACACTCTCTACTGTTTACTTTACATGGTGTCTTTAGTGCCATTTATACTAAGTTGTGAAGGAAAGTGTTAAACCAGAAAATGCAGTTATTGATTCATTAGTATGTGCCAAGTAATCGTGCTTACAGAGGAAGATATACCTATGCAAGACTTTGCATTAATTTCACAGTGCATAATGATCCTAAATGCCTTGGTGTGGTTTCAGGTCGGATTCAGGTTGCCTTTGCTTGTACCTGTCCTCTGTGCTGCGTAACAAATTTATGGTAAAAATGCTTTGTTGGAAAGTTTTTGTGTCCAAGTGTCCAATTGTCAATAAAAATGGGGGCAAAACCAGTTCCATTGATTTCTTTCTATTTTAATTTATTATTTTTCAATAAACTACTGGATATGTGTGTCGTGGCTAAAACAGCCAAGCATGTTGGGAAGGTCTGCAATGATGTTTAACCACAACCTCAGTGAGACAGCACAGACTAAGCCAACTTTGGGTCTGTAACTTTTATAAGATTGGCCTGGGCTCAAAAGTTATCCTAGTCCACCATAATACAGGCAGACAAAAAAAATGCCATGTGATTAAGTTTTACCCTTCAGGCCTTCCACACCATTCATGTTATCAGACTTTATACAGTGCTGAAATACATGACACATTGCATGTGTTGTCTATACTTATGTGTTGAAGTGAGTATAAAAACTGCATTTTTTTTATAGAAGAAGTGAATAAACTGAACAAGTCAAATTAGTTGACTTTACATTGTACTATTCAAATTTCACCCATTCTTAAATCCATAATGCTTGATGAAACCCACTGTGAATTTTGAAGACCATTTACAGCCAGATGGTAAAGACTGAAACAAGACATATTTTTCCAGCAAAATTTTTAACTAGTCTCCCTGCAGTAAGGTGTGAAAGAAAGAAAGAAAGAAAGAAAGAAAGAAAGAAAGAAAGAAAGAAAGAAAGAAAGATGGCTAAGGCTTAGCATTAAACAGAACAACACTGCCACCTGTTGGTCAAGCAGCCTGTTGCTAAGGACACCGTTGCTAAGTGGAGTATGTCACTTATCGATTGGTTCGTTTCCTCTCCCTCAACCAATCAGCGCTTACTTTGCATTTACGTGCCTTCTCTGTGAAAAGCGTCTAGATACGAGAGAGCCTGTGTGACGACCACCCTTTCAGCTGTGGTTAGAGCAATGTGTTTTATTGTTAAGGTGACAGATAATGCGGCTTTCATTACAGTGCGAAGAAAACTTTGCTGAACTTTTTCGATTCGCTGAATACGCGCTCAACACGTTTAGCTGTTAGCTTAACATTTAAAAGAAAGAGTCACAAACCTGGTGTTGAGCGCTATGTTGAAGAAACTTCAGAGGGACAGAGACAAGGAGTTTGTAAGTGTTGAGTTGTTATGAAAACAAATAAAGCTTTTTGTCTCACGTAAATAAACCTCGGCAAATATAGTTAATATATGGAAGCTAAAGTTTGTTTACGACAGTTCAGTCACGTTTACAGCTCTTGTGTTGAGTGGAATTAGTCTAGACTGAAACAGTGGCTGATCCAAGATCCGCTGATCTATTATCAACTACTATTTATTATTTAATATATAACTTTAGTATTATTTGTAGACCCCTAGACAAAATGCGTCCCCCTGACCCTAACCTTAAACATCACAGCTTATTACCTAACCTGAATTCTTCACCTAAACCTAACCCTAAAACCAGGCCTTAACCCCCTAAAAACCCTTTAAAGTTGGGAGGACCAGACGAAATGTCCTTACTTTCCTAACTGTCCTCACTCCTGTTCTTTATAGGGACACTGTACTCACTTCTATTCATGTGGACAGCCTAATCATAGCATTTTTTATTTACTATTTCTCCCCCTTGAATGCTGCTATTAATGTATGGTTTTAATGTTGCTTAGTTGACCTTGGGTGTCATGAAATGTACCTTCACATAAAATGTATTTTTTGTTTACGAACTAAGTGTTATCACTCTCCCCAACACCTTCCTTGTGAGTGTAGAGGCACATAGCTCCTGGTTTGATCCCGGCTGCCTCCATTGCTCCAAAGCCTGCAGTGCCACGTACCCCACCCCCCCGCAGCCCTGACCCCTCACCTGAGAGGCCCAGGTACCTAAAAATGTCCATCATGTTTAACCACCCAACATCATTTAATTCTGTTGTTGTTCCTGCAGGTACTTCCTGTTAAACTGCTATTTTGTAATCCCATGCATGCACTTATTTACAAGTTTGAATGGAAACTAAGCATAATACTGACATATGGTTACGGTAATTCATTGTTGACCCATGTTTTGAAGATGCCTCTACCTCTTCCCAAAAAGTACTTAATGCAGAAGTGTTCAATTCTGATTAATCCCTGTAAGATCTTTCACTTTTATCATCAATTGGTATTATTGATCTGCTCATTACTAATACTCATAAATCCAGCTTTCTGTGCAACAGACTTTATTTTGAGAGGGGAGTTTAATTTCTTTGTTGTGTATACTGAATCTAGTTTTTTTGTGTCTTTGCTGTGTCTTTAACCATATTATTTTACCAGCTGAATGTGAAACAATGCTTTTAAGGAAACTTGACTCAATATCAATTAGAAAAAAAAATCTTTGATTTTAAATATTGGTGGGACTAGTTGCTTGCATTTCTCATACCTTTCTGTTAAACAAAGTCTGTGGGTCTCAAATGAATTATGACTTTCTACCTACAGATCAGCCTTAGCTGCAGCTATCTTGTCTTCATCACTCACTGGACAAACATGGGCCATCCCTCCTACCAGAACTAGGTCTCTCTCTGAGAGTGACAGATCAGAGTCCTTCATATCAGAGCCAAACATCAGCACAGCACTTTACAACAGGTAATCCCTCCATGGACAATATGTCAGTTTTATTACAAGATCTGTAACAAGTTATTCTAATTATGTGCACAGTGGTGTCACATAAACCTTACTCTTGTTTATCAAGTGTGTCAAAACAGAAAATCACTCCCAGTGACCAAAATAAGTTTTCCTGCTTCCAGAAATAGCAATTAAATTAAAATATATTAGCTCCTTTCAAGAAGAAATATAATATTCAGCAAAAGAGCTGTTTATCAAATGAAAGATTGCAAAATATTTCCTTTAATTTTTTTGTTTTGTTCTTCTTCTCAACAATAGGTTTTCCCCATACCCTGTGAACACTGTAATCTTGTAGGGAACTTTAATTTTTCTTTCCCAGTTCTCTGTTACTGAAGACACTGTGACATGTCACAAGAGGAAAGAGTAGGTAAAAATAATTCAGTTAATGATGGATGATACTCATTTAGCTGTTGATTTAATGTCATACTTGCATGGTTTACTGTAACATTTGAACATGTTGGCCCCAAACATGCGTGCTTTTCTTTTGCATAATTGAATTTAATTACTTTGCTGTAAGAAAAACGTTAAAGTAGAACCTCAATAGCCTGTCTTTTTTTGTCCATCTAAGAAAACCAAATTTAAATGTAACCTAATTTCCCCTCCACTATTCAATTATTTACCTTCTTTAGAGACAGATGGTCTGAAGATTTGGGGAGCCGACAAGATTTGTCCTCCTCTGACCACTCAGACAATGAGCTGGAAGACAAGCAAGATAAAGTTGAGAATGAAGAGGATGAGGAGGACCACATCTACCAAACCCTGGATGGAGAGGCGACTTGTTCAATCACAGAACCTCTTTATGCGCTGCCTCTAAAATCTAAGGTATTTTACGTTTGTGATCCTAATCTCTGTACCCTGCTTAAATAACTGCACATGGATATGGAGCTTTTAAACAAAGTTGTTAAATAGTTGGTTTTGCTTATTGGCCAGTAACAAAAGATTGCCACAGTAATTAATAATGTTATACAACGCATAATTTCTTAGACAAAATGTATTACTGAGACAGATAGTGTATATCAGGTATTTCAAAGTGGGGATGAGGTGCTCATGTCATTGTGAGTCATTGTGTTCTGTGCAGTACACGGTGTTTAGTGCACTGCCTGCCAGGTGAAACAAAACATGATTTATGAGCTGATTTGAGGTGAAAAGGGACCGCTGATAAAACACTTTGTAGAAGGACCAAATAAAAAACAGCAACATTCAAAATACACATAATATTTTGACAGCAATTTGAAAGTGTAACACAAACACTTTTCTGCTGTGCTGTGCTGTCCCTCCTCCAAGAAAGCATTTCCTGCTTGGAGGAGTCTTCATAGTCTTCTTATATGCTACATATAATGTAGTAGCTGTAGGCGACTGGACTTGTTTGAATTTAGTTGAAGACGTTTCACCTCTCATGCAAGAGGCTTCTTCAGTTTTTCAGTTCTCAGAACTGAAGAAGCCTCTCGGCTTGTGTTCTTCTATTCTCGTGTTCGATTTTTTTAATAGCTTGTTCTGAGGGAAGATAACTACAGAATGTAACAAATACACTGTATGTATTTACTTACATAGTTCCATTTGTGATCGCAGTTGCACCCACTGGGAGGCACAGTTGTACACAGAATAAAGATACAGTGTATTTACAGAGGTGTGTACTGTAAAAAAATCTGTATCCTTGTTGTTGGAATTGATGCAAGATTTCATTTTACTCAGTAGTAATTGGAAGCACTTACAATGGTGAGATATCCTTTCAGTCACTGGTGGTGGAGATTTACTTTTCGAAATGCACATTTTCTGTGTCATTTCAGGTTTTCTATAATTGGCTTTTACTGTAACTTTTTGCTTGAATGTCTCTCATTGCTATAAAATACAATTTTGCCACTAATGTTACAGTTCTGATGATGAAAATACAGTTTTATTCAAGCCTGTTAGCTACTTCAAAATCTGCCTTAATAATTATAATTTTTGGTAGTTACTGATCACAGTATGTACTTTTTCTGCCAGCCACACAACTGAAATGTCTTTTTCTCAAAGCCCAAAATGTTTTCCTTTTCTTACTTATTGTCAGTGATTTCCCCATGGTCTATTCAGTAATTATATCTTTATTTGGCAGGCTTCTGCTCAGTATAGAGTATACTGTAGTAAAGTATAATACAGTCATTAGACAGTATACTGTAGCCCCTAAGAGGCTGTTCTCACAGACTTGGGTATTATTCAGTTCATGTTCTTTTCCTGTATTCTGCTACCTACCTTGAGTTGCTTACCTTTAATGGCCCCAAAGGGCTTTTTCCCATCTGACAATAGTCTGTTCAGACTGTCCTGAGGTCTGGCTGCTTGATACTAGGCATCACAAAATTATGTGGAAACATTTTAGCAACACACAACATGATACTTCACTTCCTTGGGCCATTATGTGTGGTGAGCAGTGAGCACACACAAATTAAGTGCTAAAGAAATCCTGTGTCTGACTTTAACCTTACAAAATACAGGACTGTAAATACAGGACTGTAAAAAGACACTCTTTTATCAGCTGCTGTGCTTATTATTCAGGATAATGATGTGAGTAGGCTGGCATATGACCAAAGTATTCCTTCTAATTACCTATGGGTATTAGACTTACATTTGTGGCATGACATACACACAGGTTGTAGTTTGTTTCTGAAATACCTCCTTTAGTCACCAACTGTTTTTCATTCATTTTTCGTCTTTTTGATGTTCTTTTTCAAAAGGAACTCTGCTTCACATTGAGCTCCACTGTGACTCACTTACATTTCGTTAGTGTGTCAATAAATGCACAGGACGTTGTAGTCCACATTTGTCAATGGCCATGAATGGAGTGGTCTCCGTAATCGCCTCACTCAAAGGGTAACTGATAGTGAGGCTTTCACTAATCAGGTGGAAAAGAGTTACTCGTCAATCTGATTACCTGTCTGTCTCTCTGTATGTTTGTTGTGCAGACCAAAACACCCCTGCCAACTCAGATACCTGATCGAGGAATCCCTGCTACAGGTACTGACTTTAAACTAACGGGAGGTGTGTGCACACACTGGTATAGACAAATAGTAAAAAAAGAGTTTAAATCATGTCATGTTGTAGTGATGAAATCACATAAAAAGACCTCAGATCATGAAGATGTTGATTTAGAATCCAACAGGTGCAGCTACAACATGTATGACTGCACTGCCCTTTGTGAAGGGAAGAGACGCAGCTCTTGCCCAGGTAACACATGGTTTAGTCACAACGACAATGGTGATTTAGCTCATTAGAGATTAATGGAAATCCTTATTACTGTAATAAATTAGCCACCTCAAAAGGAAAGTAACTACAGTAAAGCAGGTTCTGGCAAAATGGGGTTATATAAGCCATACTGTCCTCTGCAGTTGTATTCATTCACTGATGGTACCATGATCTGATTATACAGATTTTACAGAGGAAACCAGCAACCAGGTTCCTGAGACCACCTGCTCTAAGAAGAAAGTGAGGAAGAGCTCGGGCAGGCACAAACAAGATGTACCATGTAGGTTTTACAGCTGCCTGCTGTTAATTTTTTTTTTCATTTTGCTTTAACAACTAATAGTCTAATTTCTGTGTTGTTTGTTCTGAGTCTGTTGTTTTTGTATTTAAAGTAAATATCACTAGGAAGCAAGGCTTCCTCCAGATCTAGAAATATACAATACATTTGTTATCTATGGTTAGTTTCCACCCTCGTACAACTGTTGTTGGGTTTCACCAATACACACTTAACATTACTCTGCCCTTTCTCTTTACTCATTGTCGTGACAGACCAATAATTACTCATGGGACTCATAGACTGTATATGTTGAAATACGTCATATTTAAAAAAAACCTCTAAATTAAAAAAAAGACCAGCAGAATTTCAAGTAAAAGGTTGAACAATTTTCAAAAAGTGTGGAGTTTGCATGTTCTCCACGTGAGTGTGTGGGTTTGGTCTGGGTTCTTCGACTTCCTTCCACAGTCCAAAAACTCTATATGTTGTCTCTATATGTTGAACTGCTTACCTGTCCAGGGTTTACCCCACCTTTGGCCCTATGTCAGCTGGGATTAGCTCCAGTAAGTGGAGGATAAAGCTGTAGACAATGAATGAATGAATGAGGTTTCAGTTCAACACTTAATGCACAATAGACTTTAAACATAATACAGCATTACCAGAAAATATATGTCAATATAACAAACTATTAACACCTCTTTATTCAAATGCAAGGAGGAATTGGTAAACTCTCAGGATTGTTCATTGACGTAAATTCTAAACGTTAGACGGTCTGCAAAAGGTACATAGTGTCCATTTTGATTTGAGGGCGAGGCTATAGATCAGTGGTAGAGCGAATCGTATTTCAACCGGAAGGTTGTGGGTTCATGCTAATGTGTCCCTGGGTAAGACACCTAACCATAATTGCTTCTGCCGCTGTGTAAATTTGTGAATGGCAAAATGGTAGAAAAAGGCAGCTTTTGAATGTACTGTCTTTCATCTTTTCCATATTTTTCTTCCACACCCCTTCCTTCTGTGCTTGTGATTGCAATGTTCTTTTTTGGGTTTCTGCCATGTATTTTCTGTGGCAAATTTTTATGCTGTATTTAACACAACAGTTCACATTTACCCTTCAATTTAGTATATATAAATTTACTGTGTTCAACTTTCATATTTCAGCTGTGCCAGCCATCCTAACCACAGACATCCCCAGTCAAGCCAAAAACCAAAAACACCCCACCCAGCTGTCTCCAAAGCCCCAAGTGCATAGTGAGGTGCAGAGGGAGGCAGTGCTGCCAAAGAAAACAAGAAGGGCAGATGAACAAAAACTATTGGACGAGAGAGTGCAGCGCCTGGAACAGGAGATCAGTCAGAGCAAAGCTTTTTCAACTCTGAGGTCATCTACAGGTAGAGTAGAGGATCCCACTAGATACACCCAAACAGAGAAAGAAATGAGTGGAGGAAAGTCACAGCAGAGAGAGGTGCTGTGTGTGTTGGTGTAGACGGAAGGAGCTGGAGATGGTTGAGATGGCTCTGATCTTTTATGTTCTCAGCCTTTCCTTGGCATGATGAGATGAAGAGTGAGCAGGAGCAATGAAAAGAAATAGGGAAGTGTGGAAGGATTAAAAGGTTAGGAGTACATTAGGAGTCTCAATCCATGGCAGGTTGGCTTGGAGGTTTTTAACCATGACCTCCTGGTGGGCAGGAGAGTTATTCTGTTGTATATTAGTCAGTTTTTCTCTCTGTTCTGTCCTCCTGAAACTATGGATGTTATGTTGCATATTGCATCGCTTTAAAAACTTTGAGACTTCATTTTTGTGATGTAAAATATTATTTGCAAGTGTATGACTTTTATGTAATTTTTATGTTTTATATTTGATTTCATGTTAAAACCTGTTTGAATCGTATGGATGTTTATTTTGCACATAGTGCATAGTGCTTGTTTTTTTTTTTTTTCCAAGGCTCGTGAACTGCTCAAAATTAGATCTTTTAATAATGTCTGAAAAATATTAACAGTTTTTGATGCACGGTGCTTCCAGGCAGCCAGGCAGAGATACAGAATTTGAGGCAACATGCTCAGGAGCTGGTGGATGAAAATGATGCCCTCAAACTGACAGTTCACCGTCTGAATGTGGAGCTGAGCCGCTACCAAACCTGCTTCAGACCATTGTCCAAACAAGAGGTATATCAAGAGAATGTAATATACAGAATGTAATCTGCTTTTTCTGTGGAAACCCACTCTAGAAAGTGAGGAATAGGTTTCACTAACAAGCACATCTGTAGTGTCAGGCAATTGCACCAGGAACCTTTGCTCTTGTCAGTCAATCACCTTATCTCAGGTTGCCACAGTTAAATTAAACCAGGTCTTCTGCTCTGTCTTGCGGTGTACTCCTTTCATCGCCTCTCCCTTTCGTCTACTTCATTTATTTTTTATTTTATATTCTCAATCTGTGATCATCATATTCTTTTTAAAATTTCGAAACTGAAAATACAGTTCTTAGTTGCCTTGAAGATAGAAATCTGCCTTTGAACCAGAGCCCTGCTGGCTGAGGTAAGGTTTTTTTTCCCCCTCGTCCCTCCATTTGGTAAGTTGGGTTTAAGGAGTTTCTTGTTCGTGTCACTGAATGTCTGTCCATGCTGGGTGTTGCTGTGTGTGCCCTGCTGCTGAAAAAAATCCAGCTTGTGGTTTTATTCATGGCCACCACATGCTGTGTCTTCACACCAGGAGATCCAATGCTCCCATCGTTATCATTTTGCTTCATGTGCACTGTAGCTGCATGACTGTACTCACCGTCATCACAGCCTGCTGAAATGTGACTGGTGAAATAAGAGAGATAAAGGGGCACAATATAGAATGTTTGAATAATGGCAGAAAGAGAAATAGTGCTATTTTTAATTTAATTTATTTTAATTGTTTTAATTTAATTTGTTTTAAAATGGAAGCAGAAAAGTAAAGATGACTTTCTTTTATTTCCTTTATATGAAAATGTTGTTTATTATGGAAAAATGTTCTAATTTTATCACTGTGAAATTTCTCCTATACAAAAGAATTTCTGTTTTTTTTTTGTTTAGTATAACAATTGCATATTGTGTATAATATAAACTGTATACTCTTTATATACAGTATATGGCTTGTACCATGCAAGACTTAAACCCTGTTGATCTGTCATTATATTTTACATTTTTACAGTATATGGTGGTAGAGCTGGAAGATAAAGTGAAAATGCTAAAATAAAATCCAAACCTACAAAGCAATAATATGTATAAAGTCCTGTGCAAAAACATGATATAAACATATAGAATATATATAGAATATTGGATTGCTACTGAATTGAAAAAAAAAATTAAATACATTATATATAGTGAATTATTGCCATGAACTATGTGAAGTACAATGTTTAACAAAATATTACACTATATAAGCCTCTTCTATAATGATGATGGACTTACTGCTGACTGAATTTTTTTGTTTCCTGTCTGTCTGTCTCTGTCTATCGGTCTATTCACCATTTAGAGCTCCAAAATCAGTGGCCTACCAAAGACTGGTACTCCTCCTCCCTGGCTGGTCAGTAACTGTAAATAAAACTTTATAGCTTATTAAAAATCACATTTTATTGATATGCTTCGCATGTGCTTTACATGCTTTGTGCATGTAATTTTGAATGTAGGTGGATAGTAATTTTACTCACCTATATTAATGTTAGCCAGCTGATTAATATGGCTCATCTTTTTCGTTTTTTGTCTTGTCAAATTGATTTACTATAATCATACAATTTGTATGTAATAATTTGCAAACAGAGATAAGTTTGCTTATCACCCAAATTATCAAACCAACATGCCTGGTATTTTTACAATAGCTGAGACAAAAGGATACAAGAGCAGGACTCCACCAAGGTAAGGGTTGAAACAGTTCAATAGAGAAGAGTTATTCAAAAGTGACAGACAAATAACAAAGCCGGGTCATACAATAGAAAAATATATAACGAGGTAAACTGCAGAAAGTCAGAAAACACAGAATGATGCTCTGACACTGAAACACTGATTGTGACTGACTGTGAGCTGAAATGCAATTTCCCCACCTTCAGTAAGCCTTGAGCATAATAGATATATGATTTATAGGTGTGACGGCTTACCTAATTTTATGCCATGTCCTTTTTTGTAGCTTGACATTAAGTATTTGTCTCCATTACTATTGGCCTATGATGAGAGGATGAATGAGAAAGATGAACTTCTGCAAACCATAGAGGTAAAGTGTCTTTGAATGATTGTGTGCATTTGTGTGTGTGAGTTTATACTTATTACCCGCTCAGTCATCTGTCATATCAACCTGCAAGAGAATGTTAAATGGGCTGTGTTATCAGAGCCATGAGCAGTAAACTGTTCAATCAGCATTTAATGTACTGCCTTCCATACATAGTACAACCCATGGGATAAAAACCTGCAATACACTTGGGAGGCGAAAAAAGAAGACACATTATAATATAAAAGTGCTGGTATATGAATGATAGTTTAACTGATTTTGAGTCACAGTCAGTGTCTTGGAAATAAAAAGTAAATAATGTGAATCAAAAGTGTGTGTATACAGTATATATTGAAATTTGTTTACTGCTTTTGCAGTAGTTGTATATTTGTAATGATTTCACTCATGAATACTGCATAGTGACTATGAACAATTTCACAGCAAAGCAAAGGGCAAGCACAAACTCAATATTTGATTGTTAAAAACAGGTTTTAGCATCTGTCAATAAAGAAAAGCAAAATCTATGAGATGGTGAAGAAATTTGAAAACCTTAAACCTTGAAACCTGTTTCCCTCTGTCTTCTTTTAATAATGTCACTAAAAGAGACACTCTGGGAAAAAATGTTGCCACACTTTGTGTGCATGGAAAAAATCCTGTTACACTATGAAGTATAAAGTAACATTTCACTGGAGGTCTAGCACAAATAGTAGCATACAGTAGGTGTTCTAAGCATTTGTCACTGTCTCTGGATGGCAAATCGTTATAGAAATTCCTAATCTTTGCAGAGGGGTGTTAACAATGTAGAGCAAAATTGTGGTACTGTAACTGTTTTTACTACTTGCTCACAATTTAAGTCATGTTATCTTGCATTGTTAAATCCAGAGGTCCTTATGTGTATGTTTTTGTCTGCTTTTCACAGGAAGAGGTGAAGAGGTTGCATGTTCGTTTAGAGGAGGTTGTCAAAGAAAATGAGAGACTCCATGATGAAATGGTGAAGAATGGAGGCTTCACCCAGAGGGACTGGTAAGAAGGAATCTTGTTTGTGTGTGTGTGGTGTGTGAGGACAAATGTGGATTCAAACATATCTTTGTGAAGACATTTTGGCTGGTCTTCATAAATTAAACCCTCTCACCCTAATGCATTATGTCTTTGAGGTTCCTCACTAAGAGTTCAGTTATGGTTATGGTAAGGGTTAGAGAATTCATTTGAGATGGTTAGGGTTAGATATTGATGTTTATGGATATGATAACTTGGATTGCATTTTGACTATAGGTATCCTCACAAATGGGGCCACATGGTTGGTGTAGCAATCAGCACTCTTGCCTTTGCAATAAGAAGTCACATCTTGAATACACAAGAAGGGTTAACAAGAAACAGGTGTGGTTAGGGGAGGGCAGATGATCAGCACAGGTGGGGTAGACAGGCAGGAAGACTGAAGAAGGCAGGAAGTGAAGTGACCAGCAGTCAGTACATAATTAAACAGGAAATATAAATAGTCAGAATCATCAGAAAACCTAACATAACTCAAGCATTAACACTTACTGGTATATTTTTATCCACTCACACTGATACATAAGAAAACTAAAGCTAATTTGTGTTTGTTGTTTTACTGAACAATGATTGTGACTGACTGTGAGCCGAAATGCGATTTCCCCACCTTTAGTAAGCCTTGTGCATAATAGATATATGATTTATAGGTGTGGTGTTTTACCTAATTTTATGCCATGTCCTTTTTTGTATCTTGACATTAAGTATTTGATAAAGCGGTAGGAAAAATAGTGAGAGCGAGTGTCCTTACAAACATAGAAATTCTCTCTCTAACTGCTGGTGGCTTCTTCTGTGTTAGTTACTAAAGCTGTCATAAAAAATTATTTAAAATTACAGTTAATTAAAATGAGTAAAACCATAACATTTCCGTTGCTGCTCCTTTATCACTCACAACTACATTCTCATTCTCACTCCAGTTTGTAATATTGCTGACACTTACAAAGTCACATTATCTACTTTTTGTAAGTAATGTAGCTCTCTGGTAAGTCAGATAATTGCCCTCACTTTTACATTACACAGCTGCAGTTAGAGACGGGGGTGTGAACGGAAAGTGCTATGTCTTAGGAACTAACCAACTAAGGAATTTTATCTCCATTTTGGCATGGTGTAATTCCCAAATGTAGGCTTTGCTTTTGTCCACAGATTTTTTTTCATAACTGTAGATTGCTTTTTCTCGCAACCTACCTATCTTTAAATCATTATTGATTTTCATGAATGCTTTCAAAATAGTTCAGATAAACCTTACTTGTCTGGCATGATAGTATAACAAATTAAAGGATATAACTTTTCAGAAATGGGATGACCTTTTTAGTATCAATTAAAACTATGGTACGTTTTATGTGAATTCCAATATTATTCCCTCAGCACTAATATTGCCTCAGCAGTAACATCAGCTTACATCTGGCATTTGTCTGCAGTGGAAATTATTACAACCCTTATTTACTTCAGGTGAAGAATTTTTTCACCAGGACCCACTACATACTTGGTTGACTTCTTCCTTTTCACCTGGGTGTCATATTAACATTACTGTTCCTTTTAGCTAAAGCCGTCTAAAATCCCATGTATATTCCAGAGTCATTTGACCCAGGAGAGAATGCCAATGGTATCTCTTCCCATTGCAGACAAGATATTTATTGCCTTTTTTTTCTATTACTTTAGGTTCTGCATCGGTCTGCATCTTTTCTGGCATGACATTGTGATACTCACGGATCTAGCAATCAGTAGTCTAAATTTGTTCAGTTTGACAGAGGGACTAAAGTGAAAGGTATAAAATTAAACTGTAATATAGTCAGTGCAATTGGCAACTGGTAATAATGTCACCCATAAGATGTCACGTTTAGTTTTTGCAACCAGAAATTCTCAGGTGTCTCCTGCAACCAGGCACCTACTGGATAATAACAGGTCTCAGTCACACTGCACTTAAACATCTATTTTTCTCCCAATGGAAACTTAATATACAACTTGACTCGTGTTCTGTTGAAAAGAGCATAAAACTAGCATAAAACCATTATCCTGAAGCCATTATCTCGTCAGCAAAAATGTAAATTAAGTGAGAGATAGGCTCGTTTTCCCATAGACTTCCATTCAAAGAGACTTTTCTTGCAGCCACAGGATTCAGCCCATGGTGGCTGTTCATTATATTCTTATTTACTGATTGGCCTCTACATTTTTACTGATTGGCCTCGTCATTTTTATATTCAGTCTGTGGGTCAAGTGCTGTCCATGGTGACTTCCTCTCTTGTTTGATTATGATGCACTTGTGATACTGAACATGACTTGGCAAAGGAAACCCCAGAAAGGCCAACTCCTCTGCTGGCTGTGGAGGAGGAGTCGGTCATTTTTTCTTAGGTGTTTCATTTAAAGACTTGCATATACACTCTAATTATTGTGTAAAAGTTATGTGTTAGTGCTTACTTAATCTCTCTCTTTCTTTCTCTTCTTCCCGCAGTCATCAATTACAACAACAGGCTTTTTTAGTTTTGCAAGAGAATCAGATTTTGATTGATCAACTTGAGGCTCAGCACGTCAAGGCCAAGGCCATCCACAGCAGACACCACTCTGAAGGTAGTGCGCACAGTCAAAAATTTTGAAAATCAAACAAATTCTTCCTGGGTCAATGAAAGGGCAGGTACAAGTAGAAATCCTGTTTGAGTAAAAGTGCAGGATTGTAATGTTTCACTTGGCCCTGTATCTTTTCTCTGTTCTGCTCTGCTTTTAATGAACTGAGCCTGTTAATTAGCTTCAATTCTCCTCTCTTTCCCTTTCTTTGCTCACATAGTGTCCAAGGTGTCTAAGCAACTGATGTTGCTAGAGGCAGAAAATCAGCGTTTGCAGGGGGACCTGGAAGAAAGCAGGACAGAGGTACAGAAAAACAAGAAGCAGATCCAAGCTCTGCAGGCTCGCCAGAAGGATGCTGTCACCTGGGATGAGCATTGCAACATTACTGATAAAATGAAAGGGTAATATGAATAACTCAGTATTAGCAGCGGCCCAGCTTTTAAGTGAGGTACATTTCTTTTCGCTTTTCTTATGAAACAAGAACAAGAACTATAAAAAAATATCAAACAGTTTAGAATAATGACACACTCTCTCACTTGCTCTATGTTAGGAAATGCTAAATAGTTCTCATCAAAGCTCCTCATCTTCTTTTATCAAGTTGGTTTGACAAGACTTTACCTAAGCTGAACTTACATTTTTAATAAGGTTACTCTTAATTCATTTCATGAACAACAAAAAGACAAAAAGACAACAAACATACAGCAAATGCACTGCTTTATGTGGTAGAACAGAATCATAGCTATAACTGCTGAAGTTACCTTTGATTGGTGGGAACTTAAGCAAGAAGGTGTTAAATAATAAAAAAATATATATTTAAATTGTTCTAAAAAATAATAATGCCGTTTAGGATTATGAACTTTTTTACTGTAATATTACCATTTTGAATGGTCAATGACTTGTAATGGACCCTGTTCAGACCTGGACATGACACGGGTGTCCAGATCTGGTCTCATGTGGTCACAGGAGACACATGCGATCGAATCACTCAGAACGGATGTTAATGCCAGGTCTTAATGGGGCCATAGGGAGAATTGTTCTTTCTTTATTCCCACTCTGCACCTAATTTCTTTGTCCTTGCTCTATGAAAGTTTGGTTAGCAACAAGGAACACTGTCAGTGTGTAACTGATGATTGACTCAAACTGTCACAATCATGCTTAACGAATTCAAGAGTGTTACTGAACTGAGGGTCAGTTAAAAGTAATTGGAAATCTCAAACATCAATTTTCATTTTGGTGTGTGCTACTGTGACAGCACATCCAGCAAAACCTACAAAGTTGCCTTACCCTATTACCCTATTGCTTACCCTATTGACATATCTTGATATGACTTAATACATCATTTTGAAAAATGTTCAAGTATAGATGTAATCTTTTTTTATGGCACTCAGACAGCTAGAGCAACTGGAAAACAGGAACAAGATTGAGATGGACAAGCTGCTTCTCAGAGTATCCAGTCTGCAGGAAGAGAACAGGAGTCTGGCTCTGGACAAAGCCAATCTGGCTGCTGATGTAGAGAGACTGGAGGCGGATGTTAAGCTCAGCAGACAAGCACACAGGTACTAAATGTTTAATATTCTTTGTCTGCTTTCATCTCACACATGAATGATGATGGATGCCATGGTGACATTGATTTTACTATCATAATGATGTGTTTGGTCACTGAAAGTATCACAGAGTTATTTGCAGTTATATTTATATTTGCAATCTAACTTGCACAAGAGTTAGAAAAAAATAGGTTGTAGAGATGAAGCAGTTTGTTTGCAAAGCTGAGCAGGTCATCACACCTGTCTGTGTGCGTGTGGGAAAGTGAGGGGAAGGCGATCAGTTTGTTCCCTGGACACACAGCATAAATGTGTGCAGGGAAAGTTAAAGGGCAGTGTTTGTTCCTCCAACATTAATACCTCTGTGGTTGCTCTTGAGTATGATCTTTAAACTCTGGCTGCTACAACTGAACAGACTGTGGTTGTACTGGAAGTTCATGTGAGAGTGCACTCAATATTATTTTAACACAAGAACTATGCAGTATTTGGCAAAGGTGTTAATTAGATGAAGCCTAGTTAACTAGACACAGTCCCAATAATTCTCAGATTAGTTTGTGGTTAAATTGATTTCATTATGTTGTTTAAGTCTGAAGAAGTACAATGAACGTACATAATTACAGTGCAATCAGTATTCACGTATTGTTAATAGGTTCACCCTGGACTGGTTATCAGTCCATCACATGACCATCATACAGAGACAGACAACTATTCACACTCATGCCCAGTCACTTTAGAGTCATCAGTTAATCTAACCCCAGTCTGCATGTCTTCGAACAAGGTGGAGTAACTGGAGACAACCCAAATGCACATGGGGAGAACAGGCAAACTGACAGACTGTTCAGAAAGCAACATACAAATGCTTATGAAAGTCTTACTGTGACAGGATGATGTAATGTTAAACACTGAAAAGTCATGAGCTGAAGTGGCTTTAGTGCAGCTTTGTAAATACAGTACTTTCAGTTCCTGCAACGCATCATTTATCTTGTGTCGGGGTGTATGGTTCAAATTTGCTCAGATCCCTGGAGCTGTCCTCTGTTACCTGTAGATTAATATGGACCTTGTCATTCTGAAGTGTGAATATTATCAGAAGTTGTTAGAGTAACCAGCAGTATTTTCTTCCTGCCTGCAACAATATGAAACAATCTCAAGATACCATCCTGTTAAGTTTTTCCCTCTTTTCCTGCATGTTTCCTTTGCTTCTGTCTACTGCAGTTTGCAGTTTTTTTTGCCATCCTTTCTTAATGTCATTATTTCTCAATTTCTTTCATTCTCTCATTCACTTGTTTCCATTTCTCTCCTTATTTCTCCATCATCCAGGAGGACTGAGAGAATGATGAATGAATTAAAGCAACAAAAAAAAGAGTGGGCATTACAGGAAGAAAAGACCCGACATTACCTGGGAGAAGTCATCAACAGGGCAGAGCATGTTTCCAAGGAGCGTGACCATCTATTAGACATGGTATTACTGAACAATTTTGTACTATTTGTGGTGCACATGGTGTGACTGACATCCACTGTCTTGTAATACCAGGTTGTGCATGTACACACAATTACATATTATGCCACCTACACCTCACTGTCAGTGCAGGGAAATGACATATTGACAGACCAGGTATTACAAACTGTCCAAACCATGTATTAAAATCCCACAAGGACTCACATTTGTCTCAACAGAGATGCAATCTTCATATGCACCCAACAACATCATTTCTACATTACAAGAACACTTCACAATTATGAGAGTAATTTTTCTTTTTAACTATTTGTCTTGTTTATAATATGATAATTATTTGTTGATGTGAGATGCAATTACATATTGTGCAGAACAGTACACTCAATGTCTCTCCTAACAGAATCTGTTTCTTTTCAATGTCACATATCCCCATGAAGTTAGAGGGGAAAAAAATCCCCCCCCAAAAAGTCAGTAGTTGGGATATTTTCTGTACTTGGTCATGTTCTGGCTTCTCCACTGTGTCTCTCAGAGTTAGGATATAATATCTAATTTATCAGTTTATCACCAAATACTATTATATTTTAGTCTTTGTCCCTTCAACCATTTGTAAATTTACTAATTAAGTTAACTCTGGTCAGTGATTGGACAGTGGTTGATGTTTGAGGTTGAACAGTATTGGCTTTCATTTTATAAGTCTATCAACCATCTTTTGTCAGTGGTTTTCTTTGGATGTTTAAGATGAGCCTACAGAATTCTGCATGCCGGTCTTTCATGGGTAGCTTTTCTCATCTGGTAATGACTGAATGTCTCCACATGGGTGATAGCAATATTGGATTATCAGCATAGAGCAAGAATTTAATAATGCAGTATATTGTCAAGGTTTAAATCATTGATCCAAGATCCTCAGTGCTACTGTATGTCATCAATGCAGATGATGAATTTAGATGGAGAGATACCGCTCTCTTAGGTAAAGAAATCTGTAGTTCATGGCAAGTTTTTACTCCACATTTATCACATGATATACTCTAACTTAATTATTCATTTTGGAGTATAATAATATAGTAAAAGCTTTTTTTTTAAATTATATATTATAAAATTATATATATTATATTATCTTATATATAAATAATTTGACTGCTTAATTAATGGCTCCACTCTAAATGTGTTTCATTGTGCAGTAATTAAGTTAAAAGCCAATTTGCATATGAAATATTAGCATTAAGCTACTGATGAAAGTTTCTCTCCCCCTCTTTTGGTGACTCCTTGGGTTTTAGTGATATGTGTGTATATTCCATCTTCTGCTGTCCATTTACTTATTCCACCCACTAATCTAACTGCTAGTGAATTATTAATATGACATAATTAAGCAAAACATTTTGGAAGCATTCTTATTTTGTAATAACAGATGCTCTTTTAAAGAGTTGGGCACGAGGTTGAGTAAACATTTAGAATCAGCCAATATGTTATTTGTTTTCGGAGTTGGTGTCTCTGAGGATCCCAGCACTGAACTTTATCTTTTACGGGCTGTCATTCGCTGGAAGATGATGCCTGACAGGCAATAATGAGCTACTGCCTCAGTAAACCTAGAGCACAAGTGCACACTGAATAAAATATGCATGTTGGTAAATCTGGCCGTGACTAGTGGAGGCGTTGAAATAAAATACAGAATGCCAAATCCATGCCACATAATTTTGAGACGGCAGTGCATTAACTCCAGAAAAGTTAAATCTAATGTTATCAGGTTATTTACCAAACTAATCAGATTTTTTTAAGTAGGCTGCTCACGGGTACAGAGCAAGATGCAAGTCAACAAAAAATAAATAATTTTACTTGACAAGGAAAAAGTTACAATCTGCTTCATTTAGTATAATATTTGGAGAGACAAAGATGATCTCAAAAATCTAGTTCATATTGTGTGACTTTTACATACTCATTTAATCTATTTTCAGCAAGCAAAAGCATTTAATCATAGAAAGTATATATTTTAGGAAATATGTGTTTGTTGCTCGGTAGCAGGGCATTGTATTGATGAAAGTAGACTGTAAATTTTCATTAGGAAAACCAGTTGTTTACTGGGAGACTTCATACCTGACTCTAATCACAACATTGCCTGTAATAAGACAGGCAATGTTTTACAGCTGACTTTACTTTAGAACATAGTATGAAGATTCACACTGGTAATACAATGTCTGCTCTCATACAAATATAAACTAATCATTCAGGCCTTGCATTTGGTCCAGTTGGGTGAGGAGATTCTCTGCAGTGTTATTAGATGCTAGATGAGAATATATGTTTAGAGGATAAGTGGGAGCACATTGTGTAGAAGGTCAGACTGACATCATATTAGAGATAATAAGTATAAAGCTAGTAAATTGAGGTTTTTCCTGAATGAGAGCAAGGTGAGCATATTGTTGTCAACGTGTTTGTTTACTGCTTACACAGGTATTATTATTGTGAATTGGATGGAAACATTAAGGTGTATATCAAAACCATCCAGATTTCAAAAAGGACCGAATGATCAGTGGAATTTTAATTTCAGCAAACTTCACTAAGACTGTGACACTCCCCACCTACAGGATAATTGTATTTATTTTGGAATTATAAATGCTTTGTTGATGTTAATTTTTAAGCACAAATGCAAACATACTCTTACATTTATAGTTGACGCTGCAGTTTCTTCATTGCATTTCACACTGAATAACAACCTACTAATCAAAGTCTTTGTAATAACAGTGTGAAATCTTTTTCTGTAGCTGTGCTGATTTAAAACTACTTTTAAGCTGCAGGAATAAGTTCTCATCTGTTTTTAAATCATAAAACAGGTGAACTTGTGAAAAGATGATCCGAATCAGAATGTTGTAGCTATAGCTATATGTAGCTAAGTTCAGTCCATTTTGTTTTGGGGACAGTTATTGATGAAACATATGCATCTTGTCTATTACTAGTTGCTTTTGTATTTTGTACTTCCCATATTTGTCCTGGACACTTACAGTATTATGACTTTGGTTAAAATAAAAGTAGATTGTGAGCCTCATGCGGAACTACTGTGAATTGGTGACAGTTTTAAGTGTCTTTCCTCATCTACCTCTACTGTCTTACTAAATTTCTGCCATCCATTTGTGCATTCCACCCTCTCTTAGCCCTGACATCAGTAACCATTTCCCTCTACCTCTTCAGGCTTCCAGTCTTAAGCAGGAAAAGAAGAGATTCATAGACAAGATTTTGAATGGCACTCTTCGACTTGGGAAACTACAGGATGAAGTCAAAGTAAGTTCCTTTATCCAATCGTCACTTTCTGTCAAGAAACAACCTTTCTGAAAGGCTTCATCACTGAGTGACTGTAAATCCTCACTGACAGTGGATCTGGTTTGTACTATATGTAGCACTCACTTTTTGGAGCCAGCAGTGTTGTGTAGCTGATACACCTGGTGCAGCACCAGGTGAGTTGATTAGTGAGGTGTCTCGTCATGACCTACTCTCTCCTGCAGTAGTGGCAGAACATGTGGGAAGCAGCTGCTGCTGCTGCTGTGCACAAACAAAGTGGTCAGAGATTTTTGGTTGAATGAAGCAGACTTATGCACAACAGAGCTGGACAGTGAAGCTTACTGTATGTGTGACACATACAGAATGAGTGGACACTAATGTGACTGACAACTGGTATTGTCCACTAGGTGGTGCCAGCCAAATCAAGAACCTTGAGGCTTCAAAATGGGAGTTCAGATTGTTATGAGTGACATCACTGCTGGTCCCACTCGGCATGGATGTTATGTGTTTGACTTGTGTGTAGCAAAAAAAAAAAAAGTTGTTTGAAAGTGTTGTCAGTGTAACCCCCTTGGATCAATGTAGAGTGTCCAGTTTAACAATATGGCATGGGGATTTTTGTACCTTAATCAGGGATACCCCGGACCTTGACCTGGTTGGGACTCAATCCTACAACCTTCCGGTTACAAGCCAAGTTCATAATTATTTGAAGGTTACTAAAAATATGAAATATTATATTATTTTTTTTGTTTTTAATGACTGCCAGCTGTAGCACACATGTTGAGAATCGCTGGTATAGAAGAAATATTTTCCAGATAATGTCTCAGCTGACCAGACAACACTGCATTTCACTTCAACTTCATTTTACACAGTATGACCCTCCACTCTATTTAGTATCGATCTGCCCTCTTCACTGCACTTGATAAACCATCTGTTATGGGCCTTCACCTCTCAGAAAATATAACTTGATGAAATGTTGTGTCTTTGCCATTCATCGAAGCTGGCTGTGTCTGAGCACTTTATTGTCTAATTTTCTGTAGTCTCACACCCTGGCTGCAGGTTACCTATGAGGAAAGCTAAAACATAGATATAATGTCTGTAAAGGTTCTCAGTCATCCAGGTCATTGTATCCTTAACAGTGTAGATATAGGCAACTTGACCTGCTTGAGTTTTGCCAAGAGCCTTCTTTAGTTCTGACTGACTCACTGGTGGAATAATCCAAATATTTGACAGTCTTTATGTTAAACAATCCAGGTGTTTTACCCCTCTGACCATTTTTATGTAATTAATTACACCTGAGTCAAGGTGTGAATGAGGGCCATTGGGGTCACCTGAGAGATACAGTTCGCTATTGTGTGAGAGCACACCTGTGTTTTTCTGTCTATGAGTGTTGCTCCCTCTGAGAAGAGCTCTCAGGACATCATTGTAGGTGGCTGATAGTAGGTGTCTTAGGTTGGGCTTTGAATCAGACTATCGGTACTTTTGTCATATTGATCAGAATTCAGCCTAAGTATCAAACTAATGTGATGTCATATTTCAAATAGGAGTTTATCTCATCACTGTCAGTGTTCCACTAAGATAGCAGCATGCTCTTTGACCAATATGAGGGCAGAAATTTACTTGACTGCAAGAAGACAACTAGGACAGCTAAAATGAATTTACCATCATGTGTAATTTAGCTTTTGCTTTTGTTTAACAGATGTAATTACAATTGGTATCAAAATAAGTATCTAAGTCCAGATACTTATATTGATACCATATAGAAAATGTTTCATCAATACTATGCCCTAGTCTGAGATCACCTCCTCTATTAAGTAATGGTTTCTTCAGGTTAATGTAGATGGCTTATTTCAATCCTCTTTCAAACCATCTGTCTTCTCAGGTCAGACTTTGTAAATTCTCTTAATGATAATGATCAGTAGCAGTGACAACAGTGCCACTGTGTGTACTGTTCTCTTTGATTTTGGTCCAATGATGTCAGAGTGTTCCTATCGCACTTCTAGTAGTTATTAAAGCTATGGTCTATAATTTGTTTCTGAAACATTTCTCATCTTATTTGTTGAAATCCTCTCCACGCCCCAAGAGCCATCAATAAATAACTGTCTTTGAAAAAATAAAAGAAAAAAATCTCTGCAGCCAGAGAGGCAATACACCTCTGCAGCAGACATTAGCCAGATTTTACCAAGTAAGTCGCAGTGAAATGGGAGAGAAAGAACAGCTAAAATGTCTAGTTCCACTGCAGACATGACTTCCAGGGATTTGGAGGTGGAGCTTTGATGCAAAGACTGATAGAATAGGATGAGATGTATTGGCTACACTTTGTTAAAGTTTAGCTGGTGACATCCTACATTACAGTGTAGTAACTGTATGGCTGTAGTATGGTAATAGGGTTTTATTTGTGATGTAAATACATTTACATCTTTTGTCGTGAAATGGTAGTTCAGTATGGTAATAAGGAAATTTTATTGCTATAATACTGTGTTATTTCAAAAGTATTATCCAGGAAAAATTGGAATGACAATTACAATTAGTCACTATTTGTGAAATTTTGTTATCCCTTGTGTCTCACACACAATCCGTCAAGGTAATACTGCTCATATTATGTTCAATGTGAGGATGTTAGTGGGAAACATCTGCATTAAACAAATAAAGGAGACACAAATATAATTGTTGACAGGAATAGAGAACCTGCTTCCTCCTCATCTGTTCTGTGACAAAAGGCACAATGAATTCAAGTCCATTTCATAGAAAAAAATGGAGCCATAAGTAGCCTGTCACCATGGAAACCCTTTCTACATCTACCTACATTATTGCCACTGTTTTTGACAGTGGTCTACTTTTCAACTGTATCTTCAATATAGCAGATATAATGCAAATATATGATTGTCGAGAAGTGTTAGTGCCTTGCTCAAGGGCCACTGCTCTGTGTGTTTACCAGCTATCATTAGCCCTTGTTATTTAAGCCACAGCTGGAAAAACCTGTCAGTGGTTCTACAAAACGTATTAATCTATCAAAAGCAACCCAGAGAGAGAGAGTCGAGAGTGATTTTGTGTTTTTTGTGTGTATGAGTCTGTGAGGGTTTCCTTCCCCATGTCCTTACCTTCTTTCAGAATAAATTCACTAAAAATTAAACAGTTGAATGCAACTTAATAATAGTAATAATAATAATATTAATAATACATTTTATTTGTAGGCACCTTTCTGGACACTCAATATCACCATACAAATATATGAGAACAAATTAATACAGATAATATACAAAAAATATAAAAACAATAATATTCAATGAAACAGTATACAAAAAATAGCAGTACTGCAGCAATACAGATCAAAGTTGAAGCTATTGAGAATGTACCAGTCTGAAGAGGTTGTTATGCACGTTGATTTGAACGTGGTGAGAGAATCTGTGTTTGTAATCTTTTATGGGAAAGCATTCCAGAGGCGGGGTGATTGGCTGAAGCCTCTCGACCCTATAACGGTCAAATGAGCAGGGGGAAGGTGAGCTGGATGGAAGAAGAAGAACACCTGAGAGTACGGGTGGGTGTATTACTGTGGAGGAGGTTGGTGAGGTACTGAGGGTTGAGTTTGTTGATGGCCTTGAACGTCAGGAGCAGGATCTTATACATGCAATATTTGATAGGCAGTGAAGATGCTGGAGGACAGGTATATGACTAATGGAGGGGGTTCTGGTGATGATGAGGGTAGCAGAGTTCTGGACCAGTTGCAGATTATGAATGGACTTGCCAGGTTAACCGAATTGAAGGAAATTAAATTAGTCAAGGCAGGATGTGACCAGCAGTACTGTTGGGTAAGGGGGTGAGTGGAGGTGGGACATGTTGTACAGGTGCAAGTACACTGAACGGGTGTCATTAATGATGTGAGACTGAAATGAAAGAGTGCTGTTGAAGATGACACCCAGACTCTAAACCTGGTGGGAGGGGGAAACAGAGGGGTTTTCAATAAGGATGTAGAAGCTGCAAATTTTTGAAAGGGTGGATTTGGTGCCAACAAGAATAAGTTTGGTTTTTTAACTGTTAAATTTTAAGAAGCTGATGGAGAGCCAGGATCTGATTTCCCATAGACAGTCTAAGAGGGATTTGGGTAGAGGACAGAAGTGGGGCTGGACAGTTAGAGCTGGGTGTCGTCTGCATAGCAATGGAACTAAATGCTGTTTTTGCAAAATATATGGCCGAGAGGGAGGAGGTAGATGATAAACCAAAGGGGCCCAAAATGGGGGGGGGGGGGTGTGGAATAAACAGCAATACTGATGTGTTAATTGAATAAACTGAGCATTACCAGAGAGATATGAGATGAACCAGTCCAGGGGAGTGTCTGAAATACCAATGGAGGTTAGTCTGTTGATGTGAATGGTGTGCGGTACAAAGCATTGCTCAGATCAAGGAGGATGACGATGGAAAACAGACCTGAATGACGATGGAAAGCAGACTGGAGTCAGCAGCCATAAGACGGTCATTGTATATTTTATTCAGGGCTGTTTCGGTGCTGTGTAGTGGGTGAAAACCAGATCTGAGAAGCAACTTTTTTTCAAGGATTTTGAATAGAAAAGGGAGATTGGAAATAGGATGGAGATTATTGAAGTTTTTGGGGCCTGCACCAGATTTCCTAAGTAATGCAGATAATGAGAGATGAAGGAACAAAACCAGGGAGTAAACAAGGGCAGTGGGTGGTCAGTGAATAAACAGAAACTTTAACTAGACTAAATGTAGGAGAGTCCAGTTGACAAGTCGATAGCTTGGCTTTTTTGAAGCTAGAAAGGGGACAGGAGAAAGAGGTTCAAACCGTATAGAGGGTTATGGTGTCTGTTGTGAGCCATTTGCTGGTGAATATTGTCGATCTTTGTATTTAAAAAAATGCCATCCTTGAGTTGCAGTATTCAGTTGAGTAGTAATGAGGAGGAACAGAATCCGGTGGACGAAGTGTTTTGTAACCAGTGAAAGTATTTGAGTATATCCATTACCTGCATTTATTATATCTGCTACGTAAGTGGCTTTTAGCAGCGGAGAGCATATCCTTTTAGTGAAGAATGTGATTATTATACATGTCCTTGTGAATAGTGAGACTAGAGTTTCTGTAGAGGCATTCCAGTTGACGTCCTTCTGCTTTAAGTTGACCAACCTATACCTCGTGTAAACCAAGGAGCGGATTAAGTGAAGGAGACAGTCCATTTTTTTAGAGGAGCCAGGGTATCCAGAAAATTATGAAGCAGCGGCGTAGCCAGTAATAGCCCTGGGCGGACCAGTGCCGTCCACATTACTCACTGGCCCACCCAGCCCAGCCACCTTGAGTCAACGAATTGCTCATTTTTTTTTAGCAAAATGATTTTACTGTATGTGTGATTGATTATTAGGGAATGTGTTCTTTCTTAATTAAATTTTCCTCTGCTGGGTGTTTTTGTTGTATAATTTCCTTTTACTGCTAATTTGTGCAAGCAGCTGCGTGCGCATTTGCTATTATTCATGAGCTGTCCGATGGTACTGAAGCTGTAATAAATGGAGGAGGGATCGGATGTTTGTGATATCCCTCGTGGCTACCATCAGACAGCTCATGAATAACAGCTGCTTGCGCGTTTGTTATTCTTGAGTTGTCCACGGTACTAAAGTTGCAATGACACAGGAACGTTGTCTGATGTATCTCATGAAGCATGTTAGTTAACACATTATCTGCTGTTTGGGTTTATGTTTGCCTCGCTGTGCAATGAAATGATTCCGTTTTGTGCACTGTACAGCTGATGCGCTGCTGCCGGCCTGAAGATTGTATACAACGTTAATAGACAGCTTTGTTCGTTAAGCATATATTATATATATAGGCAATAGAGTACGTTGCTGTTATTGCCTTTGCACTGCATGATATGGCAAATTAAAATTATGGCTGTTTTCGGTGTGTTTATGTTTGCCTTTTTTCTACATCTACATTTACTTTTTCTGGAACAAGATTGTTCTTCTGGTTGTTCTGGCCCACCCAACAAATATTTTCTGCCTATGCCGCTGTTATGAAGATGACAACTGTAACGTAACTGTAACTGTAACGCAGTTTGTAAGGGGTGGATGAATAGTTGATCCTTGGAAGGTTTACAATGCCAGTAGTCAGAGCAGTTAAGTAAATGTCCTTAATATTATGGAATGAAATAACAATTCATATTTTAGCAAGTTAATGAGTTAGAGAAAATGTTTTGAGTCTTTAGATTGATACAGAGGCATAATTCCTTATCATGTTTCTTTTATTTCAATGTTGCAGTTAAGATACCTTAGCACACTTTAATTTTTTTTAATGATAACAGGGTTTCAGTCGTACCACAGAAAAGCATTTCCCTCAAGATCTTTGCTTATGGTTGAATACATTGCACTTCTCAGTGCATATCACAGTATATTTCAAACATAACAAGTAAATTAAGAAAGCACATATTCTGGTTTGTTCATGGATAGTAAATATTGTATAACCACTCACGGATTTAATAAGAAATAAATATGAATAACATTAAATTGAATGAACAGAAAACAATTTAATTGTAACAATCTAGTCTCATACTCAACTATAACTATTTGAAAGTCTTTGGAATATGAATAAGTTATACTTATTAACTTAATAATAACTAAATGTAAAATAAAGAAAAACGTATTCAATTGTGTCATAAAACATTTTTAAAAAGGGGAAAAAAATTAATATTAATAAGTATTTTAAATTATATATGTACGTCTGCTTCCATCATATAACCCTAATATGGAAGAGGACTTTTGGGGAAACAACCATAAAATGACATTTACTTGGCCAGGAATATGAAAAAATCATTTACATCAATGATGATTTATAACCTCATTTAATACTGCCAGTTAGAATAAATCAAGCATACCCATAGGTTTAGCCCTCCATGAGTTAATGTGATCTACTGTATATAGAGAATCATTCCAAAATTTAGGTTCAGTTTATTGAATGCACTCACTTTAACTCAAATGACAGTAAAAAGCAAAATACTGTAGGTGTTTTGCATATCCTGCATGACTGCATATATAGATGTCACAATGAAGAACAATACTCAGCTAATCTAAATAAACTGTAATAAACATTTTTTTTTTCTAATTCAAATTGGATGCAAAATTCCGATGGAATATTACACTATCTGCCCCCTTTTTTTTACTTGTAAGTGACATGCCCTGTTATCATTTTTAAAAACTTTGATACATACATCAAGTTTTAACTTTTATTTTTTTATGAGTTATTCAAAGCTGCATTACCGTATAAATGAATGTGCTTTATGTTCAAGCCACTGCCAAATGAGTTCACACAATGTTGAAGAAGCTTCTTTATTTGTCAGTGTTGTAGTGTTTTCACTATCTAAGAAAATGCTCACACAAGGTGTTTTATTTAACATCATGACTGACTGAGATAAGGCAGAAGCAGAACAGCAACAGCGGTGAAATGCACAAAAAGGCAACCACAAGAAGTTTCAGAAGTGTACTCTACTCAAACAAATAAATAAATAAAAACAATCAAACACTGGAGTCACTTACCTGGCTCACTCATATTTTCCACAGCACAGTCCCATGGTTGCACATGGGGGCTTCTGAATCTGATGAGTTACTCATTCTCACTGCATTTACCATTTGAGTGATACTTAGGTGGTCGTGTAAATTCATCATTAAATTTTGGTCTCTAGCTGTCATATTTCAAATAAATGAACTTAAACACAGACCACAATTTTTTTTACTTTTACTGACCAGCTTCAAGTGATCATTCATTTGTTACTAACAATGTCTCTGTCTAATCGGTGTACCTGAAAATGTTTAATATTTTAGTGACTGCATGTATAAATATAACTGGTCACAAGTTTGCATGTTGATGCTTGACATCAGCTTGCGATGACTTGCCTGCATTTTTCCATGCATTTCTTTCTCAAAACATTTTACATGTACAACAGTGCTGTAAAGTGCATTTGTGACTCCTGCTTGAAAGCTGGAAACAAGGTAGTGAGTTAAGGATTCTTCTATTACAACTTGGCTTTGATAAACACAAAACTGTTCACCATGTTTTTTAGGACCTTAAAGAGAGGAAACACAAAGTGAAGTTTGTGCATTATCACTGGCCATCAGCTATGTTTATAGTTGTCTTATTTGGACCAGTACAATCATTTTCTTTTCAGAGGACACACTTTTGAGTGTACTCTGTCATTTAGCTGACTCTCTCTACAACGAGCAGGACAAATCCTGTACTAGCAACTATGCCATCAATAAACAATGGAAGTCACACAGAAAATTAAACCCTTTACTTCTTCCTGTTGTTTATCTTACTTGTTATTATTCAGTATCTTTTTCCAATGTTATAATTTTGCTTCTCTCAAAGGTGGCACAAACCTGTCTCAGTGCTCAGTTGCTGGTCTTTTATCATAACAACACTTAAAAATATAGGTCAGCTTGTCTTTGTCAAGATGAGAATAATTTAATCTTGATGCATATTGTTTGCCGACCACAAACTCCTCTGTTCCTTCTTGTAGGGCACATGCTCTCTGCAGAGGTCTGCACCTCAGTGTATCGTGTGAGGCTTTAGCAAAGCAGTGCAGTGCACATTTTTACAACACTCTAATTGACAACATTGATTGGGTTCAAATAAGCACAAAGTACTGTGTAGATTATAGTCACGTTATTATATTATAGATACTGTATCTATTTATTTTTTTAGCATCTTTAACCAAAAGAGCGAAAATAAGCTAAGAGCTTTAACATGGTACTGGGTAGATAGACAGGTAGTTAAACAGTGACATATTGTAAAGAAGAGAACAAAGAAAAGATAATAAAGAACTCTAACAACAGACGGCTTTAGCTATAATTTTTTTTTCCAAAATGTTACATTTCCGGTCCATCAGTCCTTCACCCTTACTTCATAGAAAAGGCTCTTAACTGACCACCAAGAGTAAAATGTAAACTGCTTGTGAGTAAAATTGTAAGTCATTTCTTACACCCACAAATAAGACACCATTTCCTTTCTGAGCTTCTTTGTGTTTTCAGCCATACCCCAACACATAAAACAAAATAACTTTCTGGTGGTAGACCAATTTATCAGTTGGGCTAATTAATGAAGCCGATATTTGCTATTTTTAATAATTATAATTACGATTATTATTTATTAATTTAAACCTTTTATTTTTTGATGACCCATTTCTTATATTTAATATTTAGTTTGTTCATTATTTTTGTCCTCAAACAAGTAAAAGTCCTCTCTTGTAATATCCTTCACTAAATCAAGTTGTCATTGTTAGAACTCAGGCTAATTAGTTAATTTTTAAAAGAGCAGTGACAAATATTCTGTTTTACTGTGTGTCAGCCAGCATATAAACATGTTGTCACAGTCTTACCATTTATAATCTGTATTAACCCCCCCTCACCACCACCTTCTTAAATTAACCTTCCCTGATACATCATCATTTTCTACTGGCATTATTACTGTTTTTATTTACTTTTTTAAATCATTCTTTCAACCACCTATTTTTACTTAGTTTTAAATGCTTATTCTGTAATAATAAATACATTTATAATGTAAAATAATTTATTAGTATTATATGCATGAATGGATTGAACAGACAATATCTTACAAAACATAATAATATCCAGTTATTGCTAATGCAGTATTTGCAAGAGCTGACTTCAAGACCAGTATCACAGTTAAAATCTATTCAATTCTGAGTTACCTGTAGTTTAGTTTAAAAAAATATTCCACCTTTCTTAATGTAGGCTTTTCAAATACTGTGAATTGTTCTGAATTATTTGCTGTTATCCATTACATGCATGCCAAAGCTACTTGGTTGTGGATATGTATGTGTAGTGCTCCATGATGCTACTGTGTACTGAGCATAATCAAAATATACAGGCATCTGAAGATGAAGTTACAAATATAGCATCATATAACACTGATAAACAAGAGTCTATTACTTTATCAGTATCATTATTTTACAAGTCAAAGGGGTCTGCTCATCAAAACATATGTTAGACTTGGTCATACATACAACACAGAACAAACAGGATCACACAAATACAGCATAGACAGGAAATGCTGTTCCCACTAACAGAGCTCATCAGTGAATTTCACTGACAAGCTTTAAAACACAGCTCATCAATTAAGATGGGCTTCTCAGTAGGTCTTCTGACTCCCACACTGTTTGCATGAAGTTAACTCACTAGTAGTCATTTAGGTCTCTGTTAAGGACAGGGCATCTACTTTTCTCCCAGGCCTTATACCTGTTTACACGACAAACCACAAATCTGTTTTCTGCACCTGACTTATCCAACAAAACACTTTAGTGGCATCATATCAGCCCCTGGAGAAGCAGTCACACATCCCCTGACACAAACACTGGCAGAATCCATAGACCAGGCAAACTGTTAAACTTGATGGCACCAAGCTAACACATACAATACCTAGAGTCACTCTCTGGATCACTAACAAGTATATTCCTAGAGGAAGTGAGCCAAAGTATAAGAAACCCAGCAACCAGACCAGGATGCGTGGGACATGATTACAGAATTTAGACAGGGCGTCCTGATCAACTGGTCCATTGGAGCCAATAGATACTGAGTCCAGGCTCTGCTCTGCGTGTATATCGGAGCTACCATTGCGGCTTGGGGAGTGCTGTGAATCCTGCTGCACTTCCATAATGGTGATGACAAGGCAGTTGGAGGATTCATGAGATGGACTGGATGAGGAGAAACTCTTTGGAGTCAGGACCACCTCCCCATGGTTAGAGCTCCAGGATTTGTCCCGCATTGCCAAGTGGGACATAATATTAGCATCGTCTGGAAGGGCTGAAACCTCAAACTCTGTGATCTCTGTTTGGTGACGGCAAAATGGGCAGGATATGCAGCCTGAACCATCACTAATGTCAAGGATCTTACTGAGGCAGCGGGTACAGACCCGGTGCAGGCAGTCCAGGATCTTAGGTTTGCGGTTATGGGCATTGAAGCGTTGGTAACAGATTTTACACTCTAATTCCTCTGGTGGAGGACACTCCTCCTCTAATTCAGGCTCAGGGCAGCTCATCTTCAAGTCATGTTCTGGAGAAAGATATAGAGGCACAGACAGATTAGAGAGATAGTCATCCATATTCCAACATTAGGTGTGACTTTAAACACAATGTTAGGGATGGCTTCTGCAATGTTTCTACAGTATCTCATGTAACATGACGACAGGAAAAGGTCAGGACTCTGTCTTACCTTTGAAGGCTTCTGTTATGTGAACCAGCAGTTTATGAATGATTTATGGTTTGGGAATTGAATCAGGGTGACATCTTGCCATAGTCCTTTGTGGCAAAGCAACAGCCAGTATTACTATTGATCTTTGGTGGAAGATTCTAGGGATTCTAAAATGTCTTTTTCTGACTGTGTAGAATAAATGAATGGCCTTAGAACTGAATCGTTTATGTTGCAGCTTTGTTTAGTTAGGAATATTCTTTGAATGGTTTTTATTTGGTTTATTAGAAATTGTCAGACAGTTATTTGACTATTAATTCATATGATGTTAATATGGAATAATGTCACTAACTAAATGAATGTTTTAGTTAGCTTTAATTGATTCATTTCATAAAACTATTCCTAAATAATTATTGCATGATGAGAGGGAATCTGGGTTAAAAAAAATGGTTGAAAAACCATCATACCAAAATGAATTAATGTGCAGTTTGTATAAAGAAATCAGTGAATGTCTGAATGGTTTTATTGTTGTACAAAGTGGAGGATCAGAGTACAATAGCATCATAGACATAATTTTGATATCACAGTTCACACTATAGTATCACAACTCCTACATGCAGGACCTTTATGTGTGGAGTTTGTCTGCGTGGGTTTCCTCCAGGTTCTCCGGTTTCCTCCCACCATCACAAGCATGATTGTTCGGTCAGGTTAGGCCCATTGTGTGGCAGCGCGCTCAGTCACAGAGCCTCTGATCTACCCTCCATCTGACCTCAAAATTTCATTGTGCAATTTCCGTTGTATAAAGACAATAAAGATATTTAACTTAGTGTTTAATGTTGTCATCACCCCTGTATCAAGTCAAACTCACTGGCTTCAGTGGCCAGAGAGTGTACGATTGATAGAAGCCACTGAATTCCCAAAGGGCTGAAACATTTACTCAGCTTCTACAGCTTTATCCTCCACATGACCTAGCTGACATAGGGCAAAAGGCAGGGTACACCCTGGACAGGTCACCAGTCCACCGCAGGAACACATAGAGACAAACAAATATTCACTCTCGCATTCACACCACCGGGCAATTTAGAGTGTCCAATTGGCCTAATTCCCAAATCTGCCTGTTTTTGGACTGTAGGAGGAAGGTGGTGAACCTGGTGAAAACCCACACACGGGGAGAACATGCAAACTCCATGCAGAAAGGCCTTTAATTGTTTCAACCAGGTTATAAACCCAGGTCTTCTTGCTGCAAAGACTGCTAACTACTATATCAATCGTGTGGCGCAGGGCTCAAAGAAAACTCAATGGTCTGTTTTCTCCCTGGAAGAACAGCAAGAAGCTGTCAGTCATCATTAATAAGGTCAAATACCTGCAAGCATGCAGCCATAGACACTAAGCATGAATAGGAATGAGTATAAGGACCCCCTACATCCTGTACTCTGCACTTGACCTTTACTGTAGGAGCTGTTTTAACTTGCAGGCCCACCCACTTATACTACTGCAATTAATGATCTGATTTCTCCTGCTTACATCAAAATGGGGGTGGGATGGCTCAGTGGTTAGAGTGGTCATCCAGTGACTGAAGGGTTGCTGGTTTGATTCCAGTGTCTATGGTGAAGGATACTGAACCTCTAATCGCTCCCTGGGCACTTTGTTAATACTAAGAAGGGTCTTAGCAGAGGATGGGTTAATATATATATCTATATATATATATATATATATATATATATATATAGAGTGTAGAATAGATATAATATGGAGAGTGAATTTCATTTTGAGAATGAAAATTATTCAAATCAATCAAATCACAAATCAACTGTCTTTTATAGTTACAGACTATCCTGAGTTTTATATTCAGTTGCATACACTGCATGCACAATGTATTTACCTCAATCAGGCAATGTTTTTATTTTTATAATGTAATAATGCCATTTCACAATGAAATCAACGTTACATCATTTGCTCAACATTAATTATTAATTAATTAATGCTTGTTTAATGTCTTGTTTATAAACTGTAGATCATGTCATTCTATTGGATTTACCACTCTATAAGATATCACTTTCCAACTTCATAGTCAATTTCATGACATCACTTATCAAATTATAAAATTGTGATTCATTTTTCTGATTATCGTGTCATTCTATTATTTGCATTCTCTGTAATTTTTTCTTTAAGCCCTTATTTTGGTTGATCTTAATATGAAACCTTGAACAATCTTATCAAATAAATCCAAGCCCAAGTTAATCTGGATAGATTAGATTGAAATTTGTGTATGCACCAAGCACAATACTGTTTGCTATGGTGCACAAGGTATCTAATTACACAAACATTAAATGTTGAATATTGACTATCAGGTTGTCATTGCTGTTGTCAATGTGTGAGAGTGATAAAAAAGAAGGATAAATTGTCCTACAAACAGTTTCTGTAATGACACAATGGTTCAAAGCACCACACCTTTTCTGAGAAGTGTAGGAGAAGTGTAAATTGGTCATGATGAAACTGTGGCAGGAAAGCTAAGACTGTCTTACACACACTACTTTTTTGTAATATTTCTGACAGGTCTGAGATGTGAGATATGAGATATGACAGGTCTGAGATGGGAAAACAAAGTTAGCAGTAGGGCTGTGTATTTTAGAGTGTCATTTGACATTTCAAGATAAATTTTAAATATATTGAAACATTCTCCAGGTACTGTATTCAAGCCCAGGCAATGATGATAGTGTGCCAGAAATGAATTGCTGTCCTCTGTTAGGAAGTTTTCTAAAGCATTCTGCTCAGTGATGAAAAATAATAAATTTATCAGGTCATTGAATGAGTATCTTTCTTACTTAATCTTATTATTTGGCCATCAACAAGTCCTTCTGCTGACAGGAAGATGCTATATAAAGAAAAGTTATTCATTCATGACCATTAAATATTAACAAGGTGATGTTGCATTGGCAATTCCCCAGCTGACCTCTCTGGCCCTGTTCAGATCTGTGCGTAAGGTGATGAAAAACATCTCTTCACATTATGAAACATTACATGTTGTTAACACTTAAGAAAATTGTCATTGTTGGTATTCACTGGTATGAGATTATTGAATTAGCTTTTCCAGGTCATGGGGGGGAGTGTTGCTGTATTCAACATATTAATCACTACATCATCATGCAACCTTCATCAACTTCATCAACATGCAACCCTTCCCTCAACACAATATTGCCATCTCATAATTTTCTAGACTATCCGGGTGGATGATCTACAGCAGTTCTGTTAACACTTCCCTGTTGAGCTGAACTGGCTCCAATACTGACTGTTTTTCTCTGTATCTGCTGCCAGATTCAGATTCATCATTTCCCAACCTTGAAATTGTTTTCAGCTTGTCAAGGAAAGGTCTATGAACACAATCTCCATTAGCACACACCCCTACTCATAGCAGTGGAGGAAGACATATGTGGTGATGGGGTGCTTTAGAATATGTGTACGGGCCTATTCATGCCACACAAGGCTTTCTCCTGTGCTATGCAGTCTTGATGAAAAGTAGACCACTATGGAAATTTATTTAGAGAGTATGTAGGATGCTATGTATACAGAGAGGTTATTACCAGTCTAATCACTATCTTTGGCATTAAGCAGTATTTATTAGTCTATGTATGTATTACCAAATTTACCCAGTGGTATAAATAACAGGGCTCTCAGAGGCATGGTGGGTTGATAGAGGACAGTTACAGGTGTGAGGTGGAGTGATGGATAGTGTGGTAGACAACAGTGTTGTTAAGTCTAAGTTTAAGAATGTGGCATAACATTTAATTTAGGAATTTAGTATGTCAGTGAAGAATTGAAGCTGGAAAGAATTAAATTGTGCTCTTAAGAGAAGTTTAGACATCTTAGTTACACATGCAGAAGATCATGAGAGTTTGTATAAGACAATATAATGTGACCCTCACACCAGCCTGACAAATATAATGTCCCATACAACTACAAAGTATTTTCTTCAATAACATAATACATAACAAGGAATGTATTTCCACTCAAATTTTCTTGCTTTTTACATGTCACAGTAGTCATGCCGCAAATACCATTTTCAGATATGAACTCCTGATTATAGTTGGTAAATCAGATCCTGACATTCTATAACTAGAAGCACTCATTGAGCTCAGACCTCTACCAAGCAATGATAGTCCTTTAAAAAAATTGTGGATCCAGATGGCGATCCGTATCACCACCAAAATCTAATCATGTGTTCCTTGTCCCATTACACACCTTTCCTAAAAATTTCATCAAAATCTGTCCATAATATTTTATTTTGGTAATAGACAGGACACGCACATAAATGAATGTAGTGCTGCATGTGTGTCACATGATCAGGCTTTGCAGCAAGTGCTTCGGCATATAATGATACAAACATTCCAGTATCCAGACAGCGTTTCGGATCAGGACCAAAATCTAATCATCTGTTCCTTGTCCCATTATACACCTGTTCTTAAAGTTTCATTAAAATCTGTCGATAACTTTTTGAGTTATTTTGCTAACAGACAGACCAATAGACAGACAGACAACCCAAAACTGGGGAAAACATAACCTGCTTGGCGGAAGTAAATATAGATAAAAAAGGAGTTTTGTTTCAGAAAATACTCAATGTTCCTTATAATATGCAACTGATGATTTTGATCCCTGGCTTCTGTCAGCATGCAAATGTGTCCCGCAACTATAAATTCCGGCAGCCTGTGAATAGGTGTAAATGGTGTATGATAGAAGGTAGTGCTGCATATTGATTTGTCAGTTAGTCAGTAAGATATTTGGACACTGACAATTTCTGGTGTCTTGCCGATGAGGCCATCAGATCACAAAATAGGAGTAAAGGCCAGTTAAAACAAACAATTTCATGATTAATTTTGACAACTTAGTTGATACACTGTTATTCTGAAACCATACTAACTACATTAACACTGTTTTGCAGCTGACACTGACTCTCACAATGCCAGGAGAACTTTCCCATGATGAATCAAACTTCTTTTCTACACATTTTTACAAACCACTACCATTCATCTTCATAATGTTGGATTACTGCATTCTTTAACCTATATTTTTCTTTTACCCTAACCTTTTCTCCCTGCTACCATTCTTCTGCTTCTTTTGTGCTAACGGCAGTTGGCATCTGCAATGTTGTATTATTAATGCAAACTGCCATAAAATGATAAAGTAGAAGATGGAGTATCAAATGCTTAGTTAGTTAGGTTCTTTTAGGTTCTTTAAAAAGGGAACTTTTAAACTCAGCATGAACTGACTGCAGAGGATCTATCTCTTATACAACCTGGCAGGTACAGTTTACCTGCCATACTTTCAGCAGGTTTTTTACAACACACATTAGTGTTTTCTGTTACAGTGTCTACTCTTCTCACTGCCTCCTTTAAGTGCAGATACCGGTAGTTTAGCTCCGACCATTGCTGCCAGAATATCTGCTTGGTGGGGCTCTGTTCATCCAGAAACAGGATTGTTTTTTGGTAAATTAAATTGGGTTTTACTTGGTCTGTAAAGTAAGCTCCCACTCTTCTTTCTTGATTGGCTCATTTGATAAACAGCACAAAATGACCCTTTGTTAATAATAGTTTTATGAATTGTAAAATTTCTCAGGGCTTTGTAGCCCCGAAAAAAGTAGAACAAGCATATGTTAAGCTCTGCTTAAGTCTTATATTTCAGTCTATTTGTTTGTGTAGCTAGCATACTCCAACTGAGTTTATACCCCTCCAACTCCAGTGTTTGCTTTTTGTGTCAGTGGTCCAGTTTTTACAAATCATGAAAAAGTTTCCATGATACAAAATTTTGCCTATTCAGAGCTAAATCTAATTACAATGTATGATGAGCAGGTAGAGAAGGATGTTACTCCTGAATCATGTCAGTTTGTTAAGAGTGGTTTACTCCTTTCTGGAAGCTGATTAAAAACAAAGAAACGCATGATATGTTCTATGACGATAAAGCAATTAAAACATTTCTGTATTCCCCCAAGTGCACCTTCAACTGTAAACCTTTTCAAATAGTCCAAGGAAATCTCTAATTAAAAACATGTTTAAGATAAATACAGCTCATCTGTGACAGCACAACAGGTGTATGTGATGTACGGGACTATCTAAATAAACTATTTTATAATCAGTGGTGCTGTTCTTCAATATTCTACATGATCTGTACAGCTTTTTTTTTATTTTTCGACTGATAATATTCCCCAGTCCTCCCATCCAAATCTATGAATATGAAATGATGAATCTGACATAAATAATTTTCTGTCAGCAGCAGAAGTGTATTTCATTATGAGCAGCTATTACTGTATGTCAAGGCATGTGGCTCAGATTGGATGCTTCCTGCAATTCAATTTGGGCACACAAGTGTTAGACTGCAAGGGAAAAATGAGAGAATAGAGGACACCAACAGAAAAATGAACCTGGTGCAACAGAGCAGTGTTCAGATCACCATACAGGAAGTTTAAACAGTGACTGACAAAACATACACTAATCATAGACAAAAAAAAAACAAAACAAAAAAAGGAAAGAAAATATTGTGACATAGTAGTGTATGTGTATTGAAATGACCTAATTGTTAAACATTGGTTTACATTATTGCATTTTTTGAAAAAGACTCGGTAAGAAAGGCTAAGGTGTAGCCTACACAGTTTAATAACCTAACTAAAAACAAACAACATTTCTGACTCTTTCATTGTTTATTTGTTTTGCTTGTAAATATAAATTACCTATAATGGGTGGATGAAAATACATCATTTAAAATGTTTAAAATTCAAACACACTTCAGGTTAATACACCTTCACTGAACTGACAGCCTGTGGCTGCTTTTCTGCAGATAAAAACACAACAACAGAATGTTCAGTTCACCAGACATTTTGCATAATGTTTTTCCTTATACCCATTTGCTCAAAGATGGCTTCAACCCTTAAAATCTTGCTGTCTTTTCCCCTCCTTTCTGAATCACAGAGAAAAATAACCTGACCAGCCAGGACATGATGTGTCATGTTGGCTTAGATTAGTTCTCATTAGCTCCCATGCAGCTCGATGCTATGGGCTCTCCTGACGTGCAGCAGTTTGACGTCATGAGCCAGCATGACAACTCAGACTAGGGTTTGTCTGCTCAGTGTAGTAATGGTTTTTTTCATGCATCAAATCCAATAATCAAATAAAATTACATTATCAGACTGATTAAAGGTAGGACTTTTTCCTCCATTTCTCGGCCCTGATATTACTCCCATCCTCTATAGCACAGTAATCTCAAACTATGTGAGCCACATCAGAGTTACTGTGTTGAGTTCAGAAAGAAGAGCAATATAATTTCGGAGGAGAATTAGAAGTAACCAACTTCTCCAACTGCAGAAATTATCAAATTATTAGCTTTATTTATATACTGCCTTAGGCTCCATATGACTGTATGTCAGAGAAATGTGCAAAAGAAACAAAAACAAAGTCAAGAAAGCAAATACAAATTAAAGGACTGTACTTCAAAACACTATTCCTGCTAAATACCAGTGAAGTAGAAGTTGCCAGAGGGTCTGTTCCATCCCAGCTACCGTATGTCTGTGTGTCCTACATACAGTCATTTGCTATATCCACTTGTCCCTTATTAATTAATGCAGAAGGATGGGTATGGAGTAAGGTCTTTTCATATTAGATATTTTTACCCTATGCAACTGCGTCATTACCTCCGCTGTTTTCCTTTTGCTCATTTCTTGGCAGTAAAGGTTAAATCTATTTACACAGGCTGTTAGGACTCAGAGGATCAACTTCAGCTGGCGTTTCACACAGACCAACAAAGGAATCAGGTGACTGCTCAGTTTAGCAAATTAATGCTGTTAAAGGTCTGCGAGTCAAGATCTATCCAGTGTTGTTGGTTAATGCTACTCCCAATCGTCCACCTGTGGGAGGTTGCACCAGGAGATAGTTATTATTGTCAGTGTGTGCCCGGTGCGTATTCTATATTTAGCTACATATTTAATGTGAGTGTGCTGGCTGAAATCTACTACCAGTGGTTGTGATGGTGAAGGCTGTGGTAGAGGATTTTAAGGTGGAGTTTACAGATTACTGTAGAAATTTTACTATTAAGGCTTCAAACCCCATTTATAACATGAAATCCCATTCTTATCTTCAATAGTACACAATATCTTTGAATCAGATCAAACATGACTGAGATTGATAGCTGATCTCAGTACACACTGAAAACCTTGTCGCCATGAAGACAGTGTTTGCACAGCGAGTACAAAAAGAGTACTGTGCTTTAATGAAACACCTAAAAGGAAAAATCTCATAAAAAATGCATGTAAACAATGAAAATGTTACTGCGAAAAACTACTATCCCTCACTGCAGTGTGGTTAAAAGAATACTTGTCTGCTCAGAATTTTTAGTATATTTGTTATTATGGGTGGAGAAGGTCAGCCAGCCTCTGGGCTACAGCTACAAAGGGAGATGTATTGGCTTTGCATTGCTCAGCTCAGCTTGTTGTGAGGGGTAAATGTCACCGCTTCAGCTGGGCTGATGCTGGCGCCCTGCTGCCTCCCTCGGGGGTGGGGGCTTGGGGGATTCAGGCCAAGCTTTAGAGACATTTTACTCCCCAGCTTATTGTTCTCCAACAAACAGTATAATACCATAATATCTATTCATTACTGAACACAACTGGAAACTGACATGCTAGTTGGGGATAGGGTTAGGGTAACATTAAAGACTAAGGCTCTTAACTGTTCCCCGTATGTTAGAAATACATTTCAGTGGAATAAATAGATCCCACTAGTCAGCAGAGACTTGCCATCCTGCTGAGAAATGTATCTTTTAACATAATGATTGTGCTCCCCCAGTCACAGTGGCCACTGCATTACAACTTGTTTCAGTCATTTTAGCTCGGCTTTGTTAGTATCGCTTAAGATTGTTTCAGTTGTTGCTAAATAAAATTTGAAGGGTGAAGGAAAAATTGTTGCCACTGTCTATGACTCCTTAAGTCAAACTCTTAAAGTTCTATTTACTCACTTAGAAAAAAATATCACATTGCAATGTGACATTTCAGTTTCTAGTGTCGGAAAATTGCAAGGCAATTACAACAATATAAAAGAATGATGCAAAAAATAACAAACCAAAAAAAACAATTCTTCCAATGAGACAGTATGCTCAGAGTATAGTATAGTATAGTATATTATAGTACATACAATGCAAACAAATTGAGGTGTTCCATCATATTTATTACATGTAATGTAACAGGTAATTACAGGTATGTAACAGGTAAATTACAGGTAATTTAAAATTAACCTCTTAAATGTTTTTTTTTGTCTTCAGTGACATCACCTTGGTGCTTATGCTTTTTGTTTGCACATAACAAAAAAATTTTTTTAAGTGCTCCCAGCTCTTGAGTCTCTCTCTTGGACAATCACTTCCTCTTTCTCTTATCTTTCATCAGAGAGCGTGGGAGAAGAGCAAGCTCTTTTTCTTGAGCGAGGCCCAATCACTTACAATGAAAAGTAAAGTGAAAAGTGTCTACAATACTGTTCATGTTCATATATTTAAAATCACAATACCTTTCAAGTTATTGAATAGTTGATTAAATTAACCATGTGATTTTGAAGCCTATTTTGTGTGTGCATGGTCCACACAAATAGATCAATAAAATTACCGAGGTCAAGACTTCTTTATTTCATAAAAACTCCCATTTCTGTTTTAATGCCCTCGCACTGTTTTTGCACTCTACTCATTTAAGAGTACTCAATAATGTTTCAAGCTGTTGAAAGACGCCTGCATCCCAACTAGCTGGCTCAGGAAAAGCAATTGTTCCTTGCTGGAGGTTTTCTTTCAAAGGAAACAAAAAGTGCAGTGGTTTGTTGGTGCTTGCCATCGCTTTGTGTACACAGCAACCAGGAGCAGGTGGGGGATGAAATATACTTGTTCCGATAATTACAATTCACCTCTCCTCTTCAGTCCTTATTGCAAGAAGAAAAGGGTTGGGCGGCTTCAGAAGTATAGCCGTACAAATGTAACACTTTGCTTACCTTAACCAGCACAAAATGTCGAATAATCAACACTGAACACTCCAGGGAAAAGTCACAGTCAATTTGCGTCTCTGGACAGTAAAAGAGTACATCCAAGAAACATAATTGTTTTACCCTTTTCCAAGTAGGCACCATAATTAACTCCATTTTCCATACAAAAATAAATTGGCTGACAGAAATCAAGCACACAGTGTCTGTCCTTGCCCATACAGACCTTGTTTTTCCTATTGCTTAATCCTCTTGACCTGCAGACTAGGACAGAGCAGCAACACACAATATTTCTCTTTGCTGTGGCACTCTCCTTTGATTTACTGGCAGTGAGTTTTGCATTCACTTTAGTAATGTAGTCCACATAACAATAAACATGTACTCCACTTGTATGATTGTGCATTTATGAAGTAGCAGTTATGAAGTGGACTGTCTGCAGCTTAGCAGATGCTGATCTGTGGATACAACAAGTTAAAATTGAGTCTAGAGTAGAATTATTATATATCTGGACACATATAAGCAAACACAAGGACTAATCCTCAAAACAACACCAGACTTTTTGCGCAAGGTCTGCAGGTTAATCTGTGTTTGTTTGTTTGTGCGTGTGTGTGCGTGTGTGTGTGTTGTTCCTCACCTTGTTCCAACGCGTGTGACTCCCCCTCCTCCACCCCACTTGTCTCTGCTGTGCTGTCCTTCATGTTTATCCACTTTATTCATAGCAACACTCCACATCTCATTGCTGTGTGTGTGTGCAGGTGTATCGGAGGCAGGCGTCAACCAGACTGGCAGCACTGGAGGAGGCAGCAGAGGGGAAGACGGCTTCTTACCAGAGGGAGATCCTTCACCTGCAGAGGCTGCTAAAAGAAAGACAGGAGGCTGAGGAGAGACTGCTGCAGTCCAAACGGTAGGAGGGGATGAGGAGGAGAGTGAGAGAGGGAAGAGAGAGTGGAGGAGAAATGGTAGAAGGCAGGCAGGCAGCAAAAAGGAGGAGGATCAGTAGAGACTGTGTGAATGAGAGGAGGAGGAGAAAGGGTGAGGCAATGATGTGGGGAGCTCAAAAAAGGAGGAAGGTCAGGGGTAGTGAGAAGCAGCATCATGGTTTGCATGGAGGCACACCAGGTCACATCAAGTGAACATTTACTGACAAGCAACAGAATGAGATGTCTAGACTTACTGATCATTAAGTCTAAATTGTTCTTGTGCGGTTTTTTATCTTAAGTAGTGTCGAGAAGAAAACCACAGCTTTCAGCCAGACTTTGTGACCACACAACTCTAAATACAGTACTGTGCAAAAGTCTCAGGGCACCAGCAGCTTTGTGGTTTTTATGTCTGTCAAATTCTGTGATCATTTGGCATTTGAATTTGAATTATGTGACTGAAATTTGGTCTTTATATATTTGCAATCTGTAAATAAGTTTAACTAATACGACATGTGTATGTAATGCTTAAGCATGTTATGAATAATCCTGGCATAATGGACCTTTTTCATAGCAGATATTTGTCAATATGAAAAAGTAGGACAAACACAGGCTTTACCAATAACATTAATTAGGGCTTCACTCCAGGTTTAAGAGAGACAGGGTTGTGCTGTTTTCAAGTGTAAGAGTATGTCACACTGAATACTTAAACGATTAAACCTGTGGAAGAAAAATATATTATTTTGAATCACATACATGTTCCAATAAAGTGATTGAGAATTAATTATACTATATGGTTATTATAGCATCGCTAAAAGGACAAATCTAATGGTGGCTACACATTACCATATTACTTGATACATATATGCAGTACATGTTGTCTTGTGAGTTTACTGATTTGCTTGATCAACCAGCAGCAGTTTACGGCAACTCACCACAGTATAAACAAACACAATAAATGAGAGTAAACATGATGCCATCTTGAAGCAACATGGTAATGCAGCAACAAAAACAACACATTTCAACAGGTCACATCTGAAATAAGATATTAGTTCCTTCACCACCATATATTTATGTGTTCTGCCCAGCTTCTATATTTGTAGTTTCCGCTCTTATCATTGGGTTCAGGAGATAGATGCTGACATCTTTGTAAACCAGCTGGCACAACAGAGCACGTGGCATCTCTCTCTCCACTCTAAATCAGTTAACCTCCTCAGACCAGCTATTTCTGACAATCCTCCAGACCTCACTATGTATTCTCAAATACACTCACTGAGTTGTTGGGGGACAAAAAAAAAATCCCATCTGCTTTTTAATGGGATTTTCATAAGTAGTGCCTTAAACATAATATTCTAATAATTGTACAGAGAAAGGGTGTTCAGTTTAACATGCTGGGGAATAACCGGTCAGTTGATAACCAATAGAAAATGAAATAACCATTAAGTATATGTTATATTCATGTGCATGTATGTGATGATTGTAAAGGTACTAACTAAATTGTAACTCAAAAAAAATGAAAATCCAGATTGTTGGCTGGCTTGTGAGGCAGGGCTCTAAGAGTCCATGAATCTGAAACAGGAAAAAAACTAAACAACCAGTTAGAAAAAAAAAGATGCAACGACAATACAAAAACTAAAAGTCCAGACATAGATGGCCGTGGAGACTGAGACGATACCGCACTGAAATACAAGACGCACTGGCGAATAGATCCAGAAATCAGTCTAAATCGGAGAAGGTAATGAGGGAATGAGTTGCAGGTGTGTGATTCAAGACTCCACCCCACTGAAGAGCCAGCCTCCTGAAACACAAAGCAGAACAGACTAGACAGGAAACAAAAGGGTTAACAAAATAAGAGACAGGAACTAGGACCATCACATATGTACACAGTGTATTTTTCTTCGATATACACTGTTCGATAAATCTCAAAAGATAATATTTGTTGCTGGTGTGTTTTTAGACAAAAAGAGAAGAGCAGCCTTATAAATTAAGGCTGCACGTCAAAGATGATAATCTTCGACTATTCCATGAAATTAGTTGAATTGCCCTGGTAAAGGCCAGGTAAAGGGAAACCCCTTGTTCAGCAAAACAGTTGCAATTCTTGCCATCATGCACGTGCATAGCTGTGGCATATGGTATTATTTCAAATGGTAATTAAACTTCCTTGATTATGGAAATGATCTCAAACGTATTTTAAGATATTTTACTACAGCACATTGTGTAAAGTGATGGTATATTGGTTCCTGGTTCCTTTAAAAACTCAACTGTTTCTGCTTCATTCTCCTGTTAGTAGGGCTGTTTATAGCTTTGTCTTTGGGCTTGCTACCTGCTGCTTATTAAATGAAAGCTATCTAATCAGATTCTTAGAAAAATCTGTCTTGCTCTGCCTTAAGGACATCTTAATGACAAAGTGCTTACACTTCCACACATATACACCTTCACTAATAACCTAGTGGCTCCAACACATCAAAATCTCCTTAACTGTGACTGCAAAGATGAAACCCTGACCTCTAAGAACCTGTTCAGATCTGCTGAATATCTTTCCTAAGTGATTGATCACATGACAGCACTAACTATAGGTCTGAATGCCACATTCAGGGGTAGTTTTTGGATACATGTGGCCACATTTCTGAGCTGCATCAACACAATCCATCCTCAGAATGCATTACAGAGTAGCACAGTGGTAGAATGAGTTGTCTTTCAACTGTGGGTTCGATCCCTGGTTCCACTAGTCTTCACACTGTGTCCACACGTGTCCTTGGGCAAGACACTTAACCCCAAGTTGATCCTGATTGCAGCGTGTGCATGGGTATAAAAGATGTGTGATAGAAAACATGCTGCGCATGCAGTAGATGTATGACTATGTGAGTGAATCTGAATTTGTGAATGGGTGTGAATGGATGAATTGCAAAAACTGTAGTATAAAGCACCTTTGAGTGGTCATCAAGACGAGAAAAGTGCTATATAATTACAGACTGCCACTTCAGCTGCAGTCCTCTGACCCACTGCAGTTTCACAGTGAAATTGTAGTGGTTATTTTTAACCACTGCCACAGTATTAGGATTGATCACCATATGATTATTTTTTTTTCTAATGTTTAAAATTTTATTTCATGTAACAGCAGTATAATTGGTGCTTTGATTCACTCACCTCCACCTGACTTTTCTCTTGACACAGACACAAACAAGTTGACTTCATACACATTTGTATCATTAGACTCATTGAAAACAGATTTTTTTGGAAACAGATATGAACATGTTGTGTATTCAGTACAGCGTAGGTGAAGCCAAATCCGATCTCATGTGGTCACAGGAGGCGCATCTAGGACACATTTTAATTAAGTGTGCAAGTCGTTCTTAACATTCTCCACTCGTGATTAAATTTCTCAGGATTGAGAGCCTTAATGATGTCAGCTAAAAAAGAAAATTTCATATGCCACGGTGTAAAATCGATGCAGCAGTTGTTAGTGAGTTTCTATTTGAAACCTGTTTTTTCTTTTTTCTTTTCTTTTTAACAAAGTTTCCTTGCACTCACACACTTGTGGAGGTGAGATGTCAAACTTCCCACCACCAGCACGGAGTAAAAATGTATTTCTTCCTTATTCTCTTTGATCCATTGCTTTGTTTTCTGCCTGAGTAGAGCACATAGTGAGGGGTTGTGATCGTCGTCTGTCTACTGAGTTTTGCAAAGACTCCAGGGAAATGGCACTGCCTCAGACTTCCAGGAGCTCAGGGGTTGAAGCAGTCCTTTCTAAGCTGTACCCAACAGAAACCTTATATGAGCAGTATTCACTATTTGTGACAAATATTTCTGCTTTTATTCGAGACTCAGCAGACAGAGAAACCTCTCAGGGTACCACCATCTTTATTGTTCTTATGTCTGTCATTCTGTAATCTTCAACATTTGGATTGTAAGGTTTAGGGGAGCCAGGGTCGTGCTCCTGTTTAAGTGCTCCAATAAAGTGATTAGATAATATTCATACTCGTTATGGTCATTATAGCATTTGCTAAAATGACAAAGCCAATGGTGGTGTAAGAGTTTGTACAGTACTGTAAAATAATGCCTTGTACATTGAAATGCCAAGGTTCATCCTTAGTTTGAGTAGGTTAAGTCAAGGGCAGCTTTTTTCTTTCAACAAAAATGCTTGTCTGTAGTTCGAGGGTTGACTAGATAGTTGTGAGTTGACATTTGCGCTAATTTAGAGTTGTTTGTTAATATGGTGAGTGAAAACTGGACCATGCAAAAACCTATCCTAGTTTGTCAAAGTGTAAGCAAAAAAACAGTTGTGAACAGGAATACGTTTACAAATATTTGTAAAAATGATTAACATGAATAGCGACTATTAAACTTGTTTTTATTTAAAATGTTTGAGCTTAGTAAAACACAAATGCACACAATTAGGGCCCCATGCACGATTAATGCTAAAGCCCAATGAATGCAAATAAACACATTTTAGTAGCACTTAATTATCTCTTGGTTTCTCATCAGTTTTAGTAGTTCTAAGCCTTTTGTTTATGACAGAGAAGAAAGGACCAGAGAGGATTATGGTGTTGAGTTTGATATATCGTGTTTTCTGTCATCACAATGTGAAAAAGTGTGAGTGATTTTTTTCTTTGGTTTAAAGCACATTTTGGTGTCTGGCAGTGGATGAATTTTGCTCATAGCAGCATTCAACTCTCACAGAAATCTGCTATCTCTTCCTAGAGCTGTAACCAGCACCAAGATACCATTTCATAAGACCATTTCTGCAGATGAAATAATCAATTGTTGATGTTAGTTACTTATAGTTTACTCCAATGTTCAATAATATAATGCTTTTGTGCACAACAACAGAAGCTGCAGTTGGACATGATGTTTGAAGAATGAACAGAATGAACCTTAACTCAAAAAACAAACAAACAAACAAACAAACTCTGATCAGCATGAATGATTTCTGCATTTTAAAGAAATAGCTACAGTACATCTACAATTTAAGAGCTGGTGGCATGGGTAAAGCTTTAATTACCCAGTCTGTCTAAAATGAGTACATTTTCCATTTGTATTTGGACTTATGTATAAAAATTAGTCAAGTGCAATAACGCACTCCTCTTGTGGAGCATTAGCACAGTGAAGGACTTTGACTGATGCCAGCTCTAATATTGTTCCCTGTGGCTGTTTCACAGACAGACCCACTCTCTAAACCTCACTGCACAGAATGACAATGAAAATTTGTTATTTTGGGCTGACAGAGTATAGATCGTAAGTGATTCACCAAATACTAAGATGTTTGGCCAAATGTTCACTACAGATATCCCCCCAAAACACACATAAACTCCTCATGAATTTCCCATTTATTATGACAGCAGCTTTCTACTAGCCTCAGAGGAAGCACTAGCAGGGAGTATGGTTGCCATGGGTAACGTGTGTGCATGCTGTTTGGACTTGAGGCAATTAGCAGGCTGCAAAATTTCTAAGGGTTTTTTACTTGAGTAAGATGTAGAACAAACTTTTTTCCAGTGCATTACTCAAGGAAATGTGCAGATACAGAAAGAATTATAACATTTCCTCCCTACAGCACACTCGGTGTTCTCAAGGTGAGTTCTAACAGCCCCATCATTACACACATTCTTGTACTGTATTCTCAGTGAGGGCACTAATAGACATAATGTATTCGCTATCCCTTTTCCCTACACTTAACCACCCCAACTAAAGGCCCAACCCTAACCCTGAACATAATCCTAAACTATGTCTTAATCTCAAAGCCTATTACACAAGTGAGCATCAAATGTGGAATATACAAAGTAGATGCTCTGCCCCCCGTTGTTGTGCATAAGCTTGAACCCCCTCAGTCAGATCCTCACAAAGAAGTGGCTTAACTCCTCTACACGGATGACATCAAGCTGTATGCCAAGAGTGAGCAGGACATTGATTCACTGATCAAACCCAAAACACAGGAATTTGCCATCTCTCAACAATTGTGACAGCACTTTCTCTTCCCTAACTTTTGGCTATCATCTCACTCCAGTCAAGTGATGAGAGAATGTTGTTTAGGCACCGATAGGCAGGTCAGATGGTCAAGTACACCAGCCAGTCATTCCATGTAGTCTGATTGAAATTATTGTTTTTATTGCATACAGTGGGGTTTTTATTTGATTTATTATTTGATAAATAAGTCAAATAAATGGTGGCTGTCAGAATGTGAAGAGGATGTCAACAAATAAGACAAATAAGACATACTAACAGACATACAACAAATAAGATATATTAAAGGTTTGAGAGATGTCTTACATTATTTATATGTGATTTGTATTTTTAAAAAAATATACATTTCCCTTGTGGTGTGCCAGGAGCAGATAAAGGTATGAGAAAGACTTATATTTGTTGAGACATTCTAACAGAGGAATAAATAATGCAGAGGAATAAAAAATAATATACCAAGCATATAGAGTGAGTGATTTAAACTTGAGACACAGCTCAACATCCTGCCATTCAGTACTTGTACATGTCAGATATTAAGAAATAAATAAATAACAACCCACCTACCCATCCATCTATCGTCCATCATGACATCCATCCGTCTTTTACTGTTTCATCCGGCCTAACTAAATCAACATTATTCATGAATCAAAACCATCTGTGCCCTCTTGTGGCTTTGAGCCAGAAAGAGTGAATACCATATCTTAATTCACTTTAGAAAAGAAGACCGAACAGAGATTACAAACTGTGTAGCTTCATTATACAATAGTTTAGAGCCTGCCACTTTGTGTAAAATGCACATTTACATATATGCATGTACAACATGCTTGTTTCACACGTCAATGCTGATGTCCCCACCACTATAATATGCAGCTTACTCATTCCAGACAGAGCAAATGATTGCTTCAGCTGCTGATGTGTGAACAGCCTATGACAGAAGAGCTTCAGTGCTTCAGCCATTATAGCAATAACAGAACACACAGGTAATTATGTGTTGTCTCCTTGGAGCTATTATTCTCTTCTATTATCATTATCTGTCCTTCTTTCAGTCTTTGTGTTATCTGCAATAGCAGGTTTTTCGTTGATTCATCCAATATGCATGTACATTTTGTCTCTTTTACAACCATCAAGCATCCTATTATTTCCGTTAAAGGTTCCATGGAATGGTCTTTTTGAACCAAAACTGTAAGGTCAACTGAGAAACAATCTTGTATTTATGGTCCCCCCCCCAAACACTGAGTTTCTTGTGATTGGCCAGCTACCCACTCACTTGTGATTGGCCAGGTAACCGAACCAAATGGCACGCCCCCTCCCAGAGCCGCTCCACATCATGCTAAATGCCAGCCGTTAGCACTTAACAGCATCTTTGGGAAGTAGCTTTATCGTGGCCCCTCATAGCTCCTTTTAATCCAGAGAAATGGAGACAACTGAACCACCTCCACAACCAAGGTTGCAGAAGGACGTTTCACAAAGGTAATCTTTTTTTTTTTCTCTCTCTCTCTGTGTGGTTAGAATCCTGAACTCTGAGGAAGCACTGGTGCTAATAGTAATGGTAATGGTGCTAAAAGCACCTGACCTCACTGTGTGTCTACACATAAGCTTCTTCACTTTAGACCGATCGTACCTGTTACTGTAAATAAGCTCTTTTAAATTTTATTCAGATTTAATGTGTTCAATGTGTTTCTGCACTATTTTGCCCATTTGTTGTTTTTTAGATAGTTAGCTGGTGAGACTGTGAGTAATTTTGTTTGGAAATGACTGCGTAACTGTACTTTCTGCACACCATGTTCTCTGTCTCTTCTGAGGTAACAGCATATCAAAGCACACAGAGATGGGAAACATCTGCTGCAAAGACGTACTGGAAAAGTAACATTTTGCCCAGTGGTAATCACAGTGAATTAGGAAAAAAAATTAATTACAAAATTTTAAGTGGTCATTTTGAATGTAGCGCGATTTTGTCAACTCCTGACTGTAATTTACAGTAATAAGACCACTGTATTTATGATTGAAAAAAAAAACAATTACCACATCTTCCATGCAGACTATGGGCCTTTGAGGAGCAGAACATTACACAAGTACTTTTTAATCACATTTAATGTAAAATATGAGTGTAACATGAACATTAGAGGCCTATTAAATCATTTATATGGACCAAAGAATTAATGAAAGAATGACAAAAAAATTTTCCCCATAATATTTTCATTTCAAAATATTTTCAAAAATTATACACTGAGAGAATAGCATTTAAACTGTTCAACAATTTTGTCTGATTCTCTTCTCAGGTGTTATCGACATCTAGCGGGACACATGGCAGGAGTGGAACACATGGCAGGTGACCACATCCTCCTGGAGGACAGGCTCTCTGGAATGGGGATCTTCTTCAACTCTGTAGCAAACGATTCTGGGTCCTTCATAATCTCCTCAAACACCAGTCTTATCAGATCAGCCACAAAGTCATTATTTTTTTTTTTTTTTCCAAGATTTTAAAAACAAATTCTTTGTAAATAATGAAGATTTCTCAGCAGTTGTACAAAGTTAAAATGTTTTTGTTATGAGAGTAACTTTTGGTTGTGACTTATTGTATGTGGGGTCTGTATTTACTGGCTTTGCAGTGGCTTCTATCACTCTCTTTGACTATGAGTATGACACCATGAAAATAGGTTGGCCTGCAGGTGTTGTCGCCTGCTTGCAGCTTATATTCTCATTGTGATGCATGGTCGCAAAGTACAACCTATGCATATGTGAAGATGCATATCAATGAGCCAGCACTTCTTTTGGATCTTAAGGTTATGATGCCACATAAGTTATTTTTTGAAATACCGCTACAGTGATGATTACTTGTGCATTCAACATGCACTTTATCCTATTGTGTATTTGTACATAAATATATATACATATACTTTTTTCTTGCCATATTTTCCTCAGCTCTTATATTTAAACGTTCCACTGTAGGAGAAAATCACATTCTTGAGTTAAATGCAGGATGGTAATGGAGCATGATTGTGAGTGGCTGTTTGTTTGTTATTAACCTGGTGTGGTATATCCTGAAGATAAAAGAACAATATTATAGACCATGGAAACTTTATAAATTCAACAGTAATTTCAAAGACATGAAAAGTTATGATAAACTATTCCAGCAACATTGATTGCATTTGTTTCTCAAAACCCTGTTTTTTTAATAAACAAAAAAACTATAGAATGATTAAAAGATTTGTGAATGGGGTTACAATGGGGCTTCAGTGGGATGCTGTGTGTAAATCAAGCTTCAAAATAGTTTTCACTGACCTTATTTTGAGCAGCATGTCTCCACAGGAGCAGCGCCTGTGTAAAGCCAGCACTGACTGCTGTGATGCAAATTCCCCCCCCCCATAATTTGTTTCCTAGCATCACGTTTTATGTGGTGGGAGGATTCAGTTCACGTCAGATTTACTAGTTGTGTAACAAACATGGACTTTTCAGATCCGCTTTGCAAAGCTCAGGTAAACAGTGACACCCTGCGTTTACAGAAGTGGCTGAAGTGATACTCTGGTGATGTATAGATGCGGGAAGGACACGGGGATACACCAAAAAGCAACAATTCGATTTTCCAGTGAATGGGACCTTTAATGTAAGCAAACACAGGATTAAATACATGCATGTTATTTCCTTCTCCACAACTGGTGGGAATTGATTTTTCTTATCTAGAGATGGACTTAATTTAAATTTACAAAACATTCTTACTTTACAGTATGTATGAAACAATTATGAGTAAATAACTTACTGTCTGATTATGTGGCACATCTGTTTATTATGTCTGAATGTTCTAAGGTAGAGCAGTCATTGCAACTCTGACATTTATTTCCATTTCATCTTAATAGTGTAACATGCTGACTGAGACCAGTGGATTGCTGCTTTACATAGAAACACAAATTTATCTGACATGTTGCCTGCTGTGATTATTTGATATATAAGTGTTCTTGTGCTGTAGTTAAAGATCCTTTTGAACAGGAAAATGGTTGCTGTGGCCGTCAGACATGGAGTTTAAGGAAAGCTTGATGTTTTATTCATAAAGTCTTAATTGAAGAATGTGGTGTTTTCTGGACACTGGGTGTGTTTGTCTTGTGTTCATTGTGTTATTTAATGTCATTATACTCCAGTACAGCGAAATTGTATGGTGCTTTTTTCAATTTAGGTGTTGTGGCCTTTAAAACTATGGATACTAGGGTTACATAATGCAAACAATGCATTTTATCAGATTCATTAGCAACAGAATTTTCACTTCATCCTGGTTAGATTTTTTACATCACTGATTTTCTCAGCTGTAGAACCCTGCTGCTTTGAGTACGACCGTACGACTTCCAGAGGCTGACTGTTGGGAGTCAGCACAATAAAACATGTGTAGCAGTTCAGAAAGTACATTAAGAAGAAACAAACATGGCAAGAATTATTATGAATGATGAGAGTCATCACCTCATCTCCTCCTTTAAACTGCTTTCACCTGGATGGTGACATTGCCCCCCATGGTAACAAAAACAGATCTTTTTCTAAGCAGTCAAATTTTGAACACACAAAATAATTAAGTTTGTCCAACTGTTTAAACTGTTTAAATTGATCCATGTGTTGTAAATGATGATGATGTGCAGAAAATTCCATGTGACTTTTGCTGCAAACCACTTTTACTATGGGGACAAAGAAAGTGATTTAACTGTTTTGTGTATGTCACAAAACCTTTATTAGCACTTTGATTTCTCACCTCGTTTGTTATTCTGGATGTATGTTTGATCCAATTCAGTCCATTAGTGTATATGATGATAAATTAATCTTTATTCTATTTAATTTTAGTAATAGTGTGTCACCCTGATGACTTGCAGTCAAATCCACTGACTGGTTTCCTTGTCTCTTCCATTCTCTTTTCTCCTTCAGGGAAATAGAGGATGAGTTGGAGGTGGTATGGCAGGCCGCAACCAGGGAAAACCAGCACATAAAGGAGACAATTTTAGACTTGAGATTCACTCCTGACTTCCATGGCTGGTCCATTTGTGACAGTGCTTCTCCTCGCCAGCCATTTTGGTCTCCAGATAAGACCACCTCATCCAACCAATATCAACCTCACAGCTCCGAGCCTCCCCTCTTCACCTCTAATCCAAGCCCTGCACTGCAGAGAAGGTCTGTATTTAAATCTGACTCAGACTGTCCCAACAACTGCATGGATGAAAAGCAAAAGCACAGCCTGGATTTCTATTGCTAAAACTCTTGGAGCCATGAAAGATACCTGACAACTGGGCTTTTATCGTAAACTAATTTCAGTCCTTATGTTAACCTTCACACATGCAGCATGCACACTAGTGTGACCTTGTTCACCAAGTCCTATTAATTGAAAAATCTGTTTCTGATAGAAGCAGCAAGTACATTTAAGTAGATATTAGATTATTTAAGGGGTTCATGCAGCACTTAATACCTTCATTTAAACTGTGGTAAAATATGTAAAACATTATAAATAGTATAAAATGGTGGTAAAATGTACACATCACATTAAAGCTCAGTTTTGATAGCGAGACCAAATAGACTGAGTCCAAAGACCATGGGTGACATTTTTATATATTGTTTTATTTAGTTTTTCTTTTTTAAATTGGTCTCAGGGATTTATAGACTGTGTCAATCATAACAGATTAAAAAATAACAGCAGTGACAGCTGCAATATTCTACTCAAGCCAAATGAACATAGACAATGTTGTCATCTGCTGGATACAATCATTCATAACAAATTAGTCTGCCATGCAGATTAAGAATTCATAGGAAAAAAACTATAAATCATAATGAGCAATTAAAATTACATTAAAATAAGTAAGTTAAAGTAATGCTGTACAAATATTCATATCTTTTGATACTTCTCTTAAGTTTCACATTAATGTTGTTATTAGACTTAAAGATAATCATTTTATATGTTAAGGTATCGGTGTAATCAGTGTAACTTTTTTTTCTGTAACAAGAAGAGTATGTAAAAACATCACCTCTTTGATGCTCACAGAGAAGCTGGATTAGTTTGTCATGAGGCTGAGGCCTTTCTGTAAAAATATTCACCACAAATCCCTGCTGATGAACCAACACAGGCCACTGTGGTGTCAGTGCAGTGGCTCAGACGTCTGTATGCATGCATGTGTGTGTGCGCGTGTGTGTTCTTGTATTTGTTAACTCTTAATGACCTTTTTTTTGCCATAAATGCTGACCTTTTCAGGTCCACTGAGTCCGAAACCAGATCCTAATTAGACAGAGCCTCTTTTACACTGAAGTAGTTAGTGGAGGGCTAAGAAGCTTGAATTGTGGTAAGGTCAGTGTTAGAGATAAGGCTTTGGTTTTGGCTGTCCAAATGAATAGAAATCACTGAGGGTAGTATAGCCATGCCAACCTGTGGGTGTCTGTGTGATGGGTGTAATGGTATGATGGCTCCTCCTAACACTTGATGTAAAATTCAAATGTACAGCTTGCAAGTAAATTTAAATGCTTTATCGAAAGCCAGAATGTCAGTTGAAGAATTACATCCCACAAGTCAGCCAATTTTGTCTGTCCTCTCATCCATTGTGTTGTTTAACTGCAATTAAACAAATAACATGATCTGTATTACTTTGTCTGTCCTCCATGGATACTGTACACTACAACTACAATTGGTACACCTATCTCATTTAATATAATTTAAAGCCTCTTACTGACTGCAGAGCAACATGTGGCTGTAATTTTATGAAGCAATCGACCTTTAAGTGTTTCAAAGTGACAGATATTAACCTTTATTTATGCAGAATAGTTGTTTGTTTCCCACACATTCTCTTCAGAGTCGAGGCCCTTAACCGTCAATGAGAATCCTAAATTCGCCATCTGTCTAAAGGCTTTTCAAATTTTCCTCTTCATGAGGTAAAACTGAAATAGTTTTTGTTAACACTTTAGATCACAGTGAAGTAACAAAATAGTAACCGTGTGGTAATAATCTTGTAATAGGGAGGTGATATAGTAATCTTACTATCATATTTCTAATGGAATTTCGAGCCTGGTAATAAAAATGGTAATATTGTGATAATTAGAGATAATATTGCAGTGATACCATGCCATCTCCAAAGTATTATCCGGGTAATGATGAAATGCAAAACAAAATTGATAATTACATTATTAAAAGTTGAATTTCACACTTCCTTATGTCCATTATGTTACCAAAATACTCAATTAAAGAACCTCTGTTTGTCTAGCACTACATTAAATACTACAGAACAACTAATACTGCATATTTAATACATTCAAATACATGGGATGGACATTTGGAAAATGCAAAATAATTAGTATGATATTATTAAAGTTGCCCAATTGCCTGCTAACCAGAGGATAAAATGACACCAAATTAGTTTTTGTTTTTTTTAAATTTAACTCTATAATGACGTTTCCAATCATGAATGTTGTATTTTAGTTTTTTTCTTTCTCATTTAGTTTTTAGTCTCTTTGAGAATTAATGTTATTTTTTTTTTTTATACCTTTTTTTTATATTTTTTTGCAGACCTGAGACGATGCATTTTATTACTTTTTAAAAATGTCTTACCTCTCTGCACCGCAAGATGGAGCGCTCGTCTAATGTAATTGTACATTTGTACATTTGACTTCCTCTTCTTCTGTTTGGTTTTTTTTTTTTTTCCAAAATAAATTTGAAAAAGGCCTTTTATTTTGAAAACTGGTACCGGAAACTTTTTCAGTTTCAGCTCGGAGCTGAGTCTTCCCGGCCGACAGTCCAGCCTTGACACGTCTGTAAAAATGAGCGACAAAGGTCTGTCAGACGAAGATGCAACTGCAGCTTGTAAAGATGGACATCCAATTACCAAGGTAATATAATTTTTGTGACTATACACATACTGAAGTGAACTTTCTCCACACACTAACATAAACCCAAAACCAACCCGATAGGCCGTTGACTCAACTGTGACAACTGTACGCAGTGCGCCCATTATCGGACAGTGTCACTATTCCCGGTAACCTGTGACTCGGTTGTGCTTAGAGTAATTAACTACTTTTGTGTTATATAGTTGCGACGTAATACGCTTAAAGAGGCATTTAAACATAACTGGTTTCATATGAAGTACAGGCGAATGGAAGCTAGCTGCCCAACTTTAGCTGATGCACCTTCGCGTGAAAAGTAACGCCTTCAATTTGGTGAAGTGTATCGATCTGCACATGACGTGAGATAACAGCCAGTACTCTGCAGAGAGTTGGTATTTAGGTGCGGTCGCACCTGAACCTGCTCAAATCCGACAATGGCGAAAAGCAGGTGGGGCTGGAAGTAAGCTAACGTGGCCCAGTAGTGACCGGTTCTACAGTAACTAACAAATACAACCACAATGTGAAGAATCGAATCGTGTGTGGTTTTAATGATTACAAATAATAATGACCATGATCATCTTGATTTATAGAGCACTTCCCTGAACCCATGTTAAAGTGTGCCTCTCCTAGAAATAGCAGCCCCACAGATAAAAACACAAGCCTCAAGGTCCACTGTGTAAGAATTATTGACATCTACTGGCAAGACTGCGGTCTGCAACAAACCAGGGCTGTGAATTATTTCATAACTGATTGGTCAGTCAATTATTTTTCTTAATTAATCGAGTATTCGTTTGTTTCAGAAAATGTTAAACGGTGCTTTTCAAACCTGGAAATGCCTTGTTCTGTCCACAAACCCAAAATGATTCACTTTCAATGATTTCTTTGCTATATGGAGCAAAGAATCCACAAAATGTATGAAGCTGAATCAGACAACTTGTTTAAAGTTGCAGATTAAGAATTCTTAGGAAAAAAACAACAGACAGATGAATCGATTATCAAAATAGTAAATTTGGTAATGGATTTATACATGAATAATTGTTTCAGCACTATGGACAAACAGAGGGCTTCTCTGCTGCTCACGGCTCCATTTTTTTTAAGTGGGTCATTACACAGTTGCCTTTTGAAAAACAGAAAGGATGTAATCATTGCCACATATCTCTCCCCATTCTTCCACACTCTGTTGTTTCTCTTTTATATATAGTTGTTTTATACATCAGGTTTATGTGGGTGGATATGAATTTTGTTTGTCTAGAAAGCTTCCCCCTTAAAACAAGAAATGTGCATCCTTCCAGGCTGCTGTAGTAACATGGCGTTCGCAGTAAAGCCAGTTTTTTACCTTAAGTACATATAAAAGGCCTTTGTAAAAATAAGACATTTTATTCTAATGCCAATAAACATAAAAATTACACACCAACAACACTCATAAGACTCGCTATGCTTGTGATTTGAATATTTAAATTCTGTCTTTCTTACGTACTTAGTTTGTAACTTTTAAATATAAACAAATGTATAGCACCCTTGTCAAATGTGTTCACATAACGCTGTTTAAGCCTATCAGCTCCACATAACCCTCTCTGTGTCTCTCACTACTGCAGTGTTCTGTTTCATTTTGCCTGGTGAAATTCCCACACTGTACACAGAGTGATACATTTTTGGAGCCCAGCCACTGCACAGTGCTAGTAAAGCAAAATGACTGGATGGACTGTAGCTAAAGATGCCAATAAGCCAATAAGCATGGAAAGTTTCAGTCAAGTGGATTCTACTATTAAAAATAAACTTGTACATTCAGTAGGGCAGCATAATTGTATTTTATTAATGACCACACTATTTGTGTTCTGCAAATGTGGACATCAGATATTGAAAATGAACCCAAAGCAAATCAAGTGCTCCCAAAATCACTGGCTACTACATACCTGCTTGTGCCAATAACAGCTACTGCTGTTCCGGCACCATGTATGCGCAAGTTTTCTGGATGCATTCTGGAGAAGTAACATTAGGTTAAAAGATGGATAAACAATAGACAAAGTACTGTAGAAATTTGTTTTTTTTTTTTTATTTTGCACAGGAGATGACACTGCCTTTTTCATTTCTTTCTGTGTGTGTGAGCAGGGAGAGTGGAGAGAGTGGTGGGGTAGTTAAATGTAGGTCATGGGGGCGATAGGTGTTCCATACTGGACTGAAGCCTGAAGACGCTTCAAAATTAGAAAATGATGTCTCTAAAAAGCTGTTTCAGGACGACTGCCAAAGTGGGGCACCTGGGCATGAGTGTTTCAGACAGACTTTATTTTTCCAGTGTCAGAATATTTTTTTTCAATCATTATTGGCTTCAAGTTTATTTTGTCAACTTTGTCTAAGAAAACATAATGACGGGTTGGTAGTTCTGAAATGATTGATGTGTCAAAAAATGCCAAGAAAATACATAAGATTATCTGGTCTTGTATGAAATATCTATTTGAAGGTAAGCAGTGATAGATTTGGCCTTAGCTAATTTGTATCTCCCCTGTATCATATCACAGGCCACGTACTTTAATATGTAAGGAAGTTTTTATTATTTTATTTAAAAAAAAATCAACAACTGAGAATGATTTTGGTTTGTGGACAAAACAAGATATTTAAGAACATGATCATTTCCAGGTTGGAAAAACAATGCTCAACACTTTTCAACATTTCATGACATTTTATAGACCAAGCCATTACTCGAGAAAATAATTGACAGATTAATCGATTTTGAAAAAAAACGTTGTTTGCAGCCCTAGTCTGTTGCTTCACTTTGCTCACATTACGTACTTCAGAAATTTCAACTTACTCAGCAGAAGTTTGTTCTCCCTATTCCTGATGTTTTTTGTCCGACAGAGTACACCCAACAAAGATGGACAACACATCAGCATCACGTTGATAGCATTAGCAACTCTTGCTATGTATTTGGCCCTGACAGACACTGCTCTGCCAATCATTAGTATGTACCTCCAGCACCAAACATTAGAGTCGTCCATCATCAAGCATTAAAGGGATATGGTTTATAAGGCACCAGACCCACAAGTGCAGGTGGGGTTGAGTTCAACATAATCCTTCCTGCACAGAAGTTTTGCATGTGATGGTAGTTGCCACCAGGTTAGAACCCTGTACCAGCTGCTCCAGGGATCATGGGCAAGAGGTAGTTGTTATTCTATTAAGACCATAGTGATGGTCGCAATGAACAGATTGGGATCAGCAGCTGCAGTTTTACATGCAATAACCATCTATGAAGGTGATTCTGTCACAGTCTTTTAAGTGGTGCATGCACATTTATGGAGTTGATACCTATCAAATGAGTCATTGTCTGCTCAGTAGCCCCTTTAATGTGTCTGTCTTTTTTTTTTGGTCTCAGGATTTCAAGATGCAGCAGACAATGCTGCGGATCAAAGATCCAATAAAATCCCTCGATTTCTACACCAGAATCCTCGGCATGACGTGAGTATTGGTGTAAGGGCTTCACGGCAGAGCAGTCAAAATCAGTCTTTACTGGTTATTGAATCAAGATAATTTGCAATGCAGTTTAATCAGTTTATCAGTCACGTTTTTAAGTTGTGTTGTGGGTTGTTCAGATATTTTCCTATTTACGAAGTGGATTTGGTAACTAAATTGTGGTTTTCTCTCTGGTGTGCAAATTCTCACAGGCTGCTGCAAAAATTCGACTTCCCATCTTTACGTTTTTCTCTCTTCTTCTTGGGCTACGAGGACAAGAATGATATTCCGACAAATGTGATAGAGAGGACGGGCTGGACCTTTTCTAGAAGAGCCACAATTGAGCTGACACAGTATGGGTCTACAGCTGTATTTTAAACTCCAATAAAATACATCAGTGGTTTTATATGTATAATATATGAAATTAGCTTTTCTTAAACATGTTTGAGGCCTCATTGTTTGAAGTGACTTCTCTCTCTCCCCCTGTGTGTCAGTAACTGGGGCTCTGAGAGTGATGAGAGTCAGTCTTATCACAATGGAAACTCTGATCCTCGAGGCTTTGGTAAGATTTCTTCCATCATATCATACAGTCACAGATTTAGCACCAATGACACTGCATATAAAAAATGTAGTAAAATGTGTCAAGGTACTGTATGTCAAAGGTTTAGTGATACTTAAAAATGAAATGAAATCCATTTATCTTTACAATGTGTAGTAAGATGTTTATGTCTTAAATGCTTTATATGGAACAAACAACCGCATTACAGTCTTAAATCTTTACAAAAAGACATGCAGAAATCATCCACGCTACTATTTAGGCTGCCCACATGTTAATGTACCATTGCACTGAAGCAAACAAACTGGTGATGTGGAACTGTAATTTTGATTCAGGTCACATAGGAATTGCTGTTCCTGACGTCTCCGCTGCCTGTAAACTGTTTGAAGAGCAAGGAGTCACGTTTGTCAAGAAGCCAGATGACGGTAGGATGAAAAAACAGGTCTATCATGATACATAGGTGTCGATCTGATATCTATTGTAACACGAAATGATTATTTATTGACTTTGCCTTTATTTGTGAACACTAAACCATCAACACTGGTTTCACATCTAATTGTTGTAATATGTCCACCAGATGCACTCACTCATTTTCTACCGCTTTATCCACTGAGGGTCGCGGGGGCCGCTGGTGCATAACTCCAGCTGACATGGGGCGAGTGTCCAGTTAACCTAATCATGTCCACCAGATTTACTGACATAATTTTTTTTTCTATTCAAATTATACTGATAACAACTTTTAATCATAGCATAATTATAATGACAATAATATTACTGTCAGTGATAATAATAATATTATTGAAAACTGAATCTGCATCCTGCAGCCTGCAAGATGAAGACAGACAGAGAGAAAGAGAGGACAGGAAGGAAAGGCACAGAGTTGGAGAGAGTGAGTGTGAGTGCACCAAAGGAAATCCCCCAGCAGTCTAGGTCTATAGCAGCATAACTAAGAGATGGTTCAGTTTTCCCTGAGCCAGCTCTAACTATAAGCTTTATCAAAAATGAAGATTTTAAGTCTAACTTAAAATACATGGAGCATGTTCCTCAGGAGAGGAGCCTGGTAACTGAAGGCTCTGCCTCCCATTTTACTCATGGATTCTGGGAACTACAAGTAAGCCTGTGTTTTGGGACTGAAGTGATCTGAGGGGCTGATAAGGCTGATAAGGTCTTTAAGATAAGATAGGGCGTGATCATTAAGTTCTTTCTCTTACTAGAGAGACCACATCACTCCAGTGTGTATTTACTAGCAATGTCCTAATACCTCACATTTGCACTTTCTAGACCAGGGGTGTCAAACTCCATTATAAAGGAGGCCAAAATGAAAAACTGTGTCCAAGTTGAGGGCAAGTAATATAAAATTTAGAACAAACCATATAGATAAAATAAAGAGAGAAATCAGAAATTAACATGATATAATGTAATATAAATAGAAATATTTGTAAACACAATGAATACTTATTTTCCATAAAGTAAATTTAAATGATTTACCCATGGAATATACTCAGAAAGGGCTAAATATCAACACTGGGTGAAATTTACAGTATGTACACATCAGTTCTCTTAAAAAAATGTAGAACAGTGGTAAATATTATGAGGCAAATAATTTCTAAATGATTTTCATTTAAATCAGCCGTATAGTAGTGTGTGTATATATATATAGTAATGCAATTTCCATCCATCTTAACTGATTTCCTCCGCTGTATTTCACATACAGGCCTGTAGTCATGTGTATCTTAGCCAATTATTTGCTGTACTAAATAATACTGAATCATTTTTGCTAGCTTAAAAAAGAGGCAACAATGCACAAATGAGGGGGCTGAGCTCCCATATAACCTCCTCTCTGGTTCCGACTCTGTGTTCGCATTTCATTTATTTATTTATTTATACGGGTGAGGCAACTTCATGTATTGTATTAATATGTGTCAGTGGAGAAGCAGAAAAGACACATTATTTTGAGGGTCGAATACATTTGTATGGCAGTCTGGATGTGGCCCTCGGGTCTTGAGTTTGACACGTGTTCTAGACTATTTGGAGTATTTCACATGGCTGGATTTTCTTAGGTCCACTTTGTTATTATTACACATACTGTTAAAAAAACAATATAAATCAACATAACTGTGCATTTTACATAACTGATAGTTGAGCTAGGTAAATGAACACCTGTCATTTTCTTGGTTTAAATTTGAAAAGTTGCACAGAATTAGCCAATTAGTGATGAGATGTTGATATAATAAATCATGAAAAATATTAATAGACTTGTTTTGGCCTATTGTTATCTCAGCATGCATAGAATATTTCCTGTACAACCTCAGGAAACGTGGTGCATTTGCTTTCCAGCAGTCAATGTAATTTACATTCAGAAAAGAGTTTTTCATGAAAAAGCTTTTTTTTTCCGAACTGCCCTATGCCCTAATGAAGGTGGAGCACAGAGGCCCCTTCATCATGCCTGACACTTGTTTCCCTGCACTTTGGCTTCTTCTGTTGATTAATGTTTTGTTGGATGTTTGGTCTCTGCTGGTATAAATGCCACTTACACAACATGTGAGGTCTAAACAAACTGACTCCCAAACTTTGGACCAGATATTTTATTGATGTGTGTATTGTCAGTTTACTACTGCATTATGATTAAGATGAGCACTTGTAGGAACCTGATTTTAATGTTTGTTTCCCGTCCTCCTCCCTCCTTGTTTCTCTCAGGTAAGATGAAAGGCTTGGCCTTTATTCAGGACCCTGATGGCTACTGGATCGAGATCCTGAGTCCTAACAATATGGTATCCATTACCAAGCAATGACAACATGCTGCCTGCTGCATTGTGAACAGTCCAGACCTGCTGTGGCTTCATTAGGAGAGCAGAGCTTTTGGGTTTATTGTTCAATTTAGTAGCCTGTGTTGGAGAGTTGAGGGGAAAACGAAGCAGCAAAAGTTGCACAATGGCAATCAGTGTTGCCTTTGCATGGGCTGGACAAGTACTGCAAGTTGATAAGCAAATAAAATGTTATTTTTATGAATTACAACTACATAGTGTAGTTGTTTATCTGCCATCGGTTTCTTATGTTTTCAAAATAAAGTGTTGTTACTGTGCAATAAACGGGAAAGCCACAGATCAGATGAAACGGATCTGTCATTCCTTTTGCTATAGAGCTGGATAACATGGATCAAGTATGAAGGGCCACACGTTGATTTAAATGCTCGTCAAATTTTCAGATTGTCTCCTACGTGTCTCTATTTTTTTCTGTCCTTTAATGCAAACACAATGCAAAACCAGGAAGAAAATTTGTCTTAGCTTTAAACAGCACCAATAATAAAAAATTAACATCTGAAATGAAAAAAAGAGAAAACAGCAGGAACAAGTGCTACGCATAACAAAGCATTGTATGTGGCAGAAAAGCAGTGGTGGACAGGATCCTTTTAATAATTTAAACCAGTAACTGGTAAATTCATTGATACACTGCATTTCCTGTTATCAATTCAAAATAAAAGCATGCTGATTGGTCAGATTAATGCTTTTAATTTGAAGATGCAGGAGTAGGAACTAAGACGTGAGGTCTAAATTAATGTAATGCTCTGCATACTGGTACTTAGCATTATCTCTTGTGCTCCAGGTGGGGGGTATGAGGATTTCCGTGGAAACAGTGTGCCATGAGACACTTAATATATTACACACACACTTTCTCACATCAACTTGATAAAATGTTTAACATGGGGAAAACACTGTATATTAACAATATACATTTGTAAATTGGTATGTCAAACTGTTGCCTTACTTTCCCCAAATAATGACCTGCTATCTCAAACATAACGTTTCAACTCAAAACAAGTACTTCAGTGTCCAACAGCTGCCATTGTCAGCTTTACTAATATTCTCATTGTATATACACTGAAAAAAATGTTTCCCATTTTCAATTTAATAAACTACACTTTTCTATTTCCAAACAAACTACAGTACGAATGTTGGCTACATACTAGCTTGTTTTGTCATTAACTGTGGGTTATTATTTAGTATGCGAAAAATGCCGTCACCATGGAGTACTCAAAGTAGCCGCCAGAGGGCCCTCACACGTTTGATGATTTCACACTGGGACCGCCCTAATCCCTCAGATTTACCGTGCACGCGCCTGTGAGGGTGGACGTGCTTGGGACAGGTCCACTGTCACTGTGTCGACGGAAATGGAAGACAAAGGTGTCTCGGACGATGCTGCGGCTGCAGCCTGTAAGGATGGAGATCCAATAACTAAGGCAAGTCAGTTTTGTGACTCCGGAGAAGTTGATAATAAATAATGATAATGGCTGCTGTGTTAAAGAAGGTTGTTTGGAGGAGTGAGTTTTGCCAGTTAAGGGTCTTGTGTGAATACAGACACACAGGTGATCCAGATCAGCTGATTGAACACTTTTAACACTTTTTTTTTTAAGATCATTGTGGACAAAATTAATGCAATTAACACACACACTTGTGACAGTAGTCAGTATTGTATAATCTAAAAGCTATGCAGCATCTGACAGCAGATTGATAATTATGCACCAATGATTGTGTGCATTTTTAAATCTGTCTGTCTGTAGCTGTTTACCTTGCATCTATTTCAGTTCATATTTGCTGCAGGTTTTATTCATTGCTGTTAAAGTTAATGAATGACCTTTTAGACCTTGTTTACACCTGTGTGAGGAAGCAATTTTAATTTTATGTTTCTTACCATAAGATGTAAAAAACAAAAACAAAAAAACACAACTTTGATTAAAGCATGGATGTGTTAGACTAAATGGGTGTTCTGGGCGTTTCTATGGACGTGTTGATAATGTGGCGCTATTTGGAGGAAGGACATGGGGAAGGGGAAGAGGCTCTAACCACAGAGATAATGTTCAACTGTGAAAGAGGAGTTTGTTTCTAATACAAAATATCAGGATCAGAAACTCCAGCATAACATAAGACTAGTTTCATGCATTACTTTTCCACTAACAAACTGTGCTTCTGTGGCCTGAAAGGTCCCTGCAGGACACAAACATTTATCTGCAACTTATAAGCCACAGTAACCTGACAAAGCTAATACAGCCACTGTCTGGTAATAGTACTCACTCTCAGTATGCTTTTGTTTAATCAGGTCCGAGCACATTTAATCATCATTTGGCACATTGAAGCACGACGGTACCGTTTGGCTGCTCTTCCATGAGTGAGTGCCAGGATACAAATAATTGTCAGAGAAATCGTTTTTACCTACGTGCTGCACTAAGCCGTAATACACCACTTGAAGTCTGCACTATTATTCAGTGCAATATATATTTACATTCGTACATGTTATAATTTTGCATTTATCACTGAAGGCTGCAGGATCAGGATTTTGCCATGCACACTTTTATTTGCACATGCAGTTTACACACATCTTGTTCTCACAGGCCAGACAAAAATGCCTTGACTGATGATATCCATAATTCCGTGGCTAATCAGCTTATATTCACTATTATTTAACTCTCACTGTTTCTACTGAACACACTGTGTTGCGGCACGTTCAAAGTCATAGTGCTTTCATCATAGACTACATAAGACATGGACGTAGTCTTCAGTTTTCAAGCTGGAACCAACCAGGAAATAAAAATATGTTGAATAGCCACCAGGGGACAACAATAAAAAACATTTGAAATGAAAGTCTGCTGAAAAATGAGTCTAATTCTTGCTTGATGTATAAAATCAGTAAATATTTTCTAGGGCTGCAGCTATCGAATATTTTGGTAATCAAGTATTCTATCGAATATTCCATCAATGCATCGAGTAATCAGATAAAACATACTTTTATCCTATTCCTCCTGTTACATTTGTTTTGCTGCATTTGCTCATTTTCGCTGTTTTCACTCCCGGCGTCTGCCGTCCTGTACAGCTAAACTGTCCACACACGTTACCCAAAGCCCGCTTCCGTCGTCTTCTGTTCTGTAGAGGACGCATAGCCTGCGACGTAAGCACGTTGTATCACACTAAAAAGAATCCGTGCGAAACGTGAGCTTTAAATTAAATTAAACGAGGCTCCGAGGCAGAGGAAATTCCTCGATCGTTTTTTTGTAATCGTGTTACTCGAGTTACCCGAGGAATCGCTGCAGCCCTAATATTTTCCGCTAGCTTCAGGTTTTATTCAACACATTTTTTTTCCCTTTAAAATTTGTAATTAAAAGTATTTAAAGGAAATATATAAAGAATGTATGAGTTACAGCACGACCGTTCGTTCTCTGTTGGTGCTCATGTTTAAGCTTTGAAATAAGAACTACTGCCGCGACAGATGAAATAAGAGAGTGTCCTGTTTTAAAAATGTTTATTTAAAAGGTTCTGTGTACATGTAGGATTACATGATGCAGCAGACTATGTTGAGGGTTAAAGATCCTGTGAAATCCCTGGATTTCTACACCAGAATCCTCGGCATGACGTGAGTATGACACAGTTATGGCCTGTCTCTCTCTCTCTGTGTCTCTCTGCTTGTCTCTCTCTCTCTCTCTCTGTGTGTGTGTAAGGCTTGTGGAGACAGTTTCTTATTCATAAACTGGACTTGGTGACGTAAGTGAAGTTTTTTTCCCTCCGATATGCTAATTCTCACAGGCTCCTGCGAAGACGTGCCTCCACTCTCAGGGATGAGCTGATAACATTTGTATTTTCCTCCCAATAAAGATATTTGTTTAAATAAACAGATCAGTATTGGCAGTAATGCAATCTGAAGGTTTTTATTGGTTTCCACACCAGAAGATCCTATAAACCAAACTTTCCTCCATCACATTGTTACGTCACTTTATTATTTATGAACAAACATCACCATCCTCATTTTATGTTAAAATGCTTGTATCAGTTCCTTTTGAAATCTTTACACTTTTGACCAGTACAGTTAAAAAAATCCATCTTTACTAGTTATTAGATGTTTTACACTTTTAATCTGCTTGTGTTTGCATCTAGTGGTTTTCAGTGACTGGACTAGGCGACTTCAGTGAGGGTTTTCTCTCTGGTGTGCAAATTCTCACAGGCTCCTGCAGAAGTTTGACTTCCCTTCCATGCATTTCTCTCTCTTCTTCTTGGGCTATGAGGACAAATATGATATTCCTACAGATGTGGAGGAAAAGACGGCGTGGACTTTTTCCAGAAGAGCCACCATTGAGCTGACGCAGTATGGTTTTTCAGCGTTTTGCTTCTTCGCTGCCTTTACGATTTGATCGGGCTGCAATAGTGATTATCCTGTCAAAGATTCAATTAGATTCCAAGATTACTTATTACTCCTTTCATCTTCTCTACACTGGCTTGTGTTTTCTTTTAGAATTGATTCCTTTTGCATCATATCGTACATTTTAATAGCTCATTACCCAGCAACAACATTCAGGTCTGCCGATGCTGCTATTTTTAAAGTACAACACAAACCCTGCAGAGGAACATGTAAGCTATCATGTAATCTTTGTTGATTTTTAAAAAAGAACACAAAAACAATGTTTTAGCATTTTAGCGACACTTGAGGGACTCTCTTCTTTTATTAGATTATATTTTTTACTCTTTTCCCCTTTCTTATTCATCCATGTTTGTTTTTCTTTTACATTTTGAATTTTGTTTTGAGAAGCAGTTTCAAAATCGGTACATTAAGATAATTATACATTTCCCATGTGGCCTTTTTTATTGGAACATTTCTTAACAAATGAAACTGAATATTCCTGTGCCCCTCAAAGAAAAACAGTATGACACAAAAAAACCCACTAATGCCTCTGGTGTTAGTTCACAAAAATTGATAATGTGTTGTCATTATCAATTTTTGCATGTCTGCATCTAAAAATCATCTATAAAAATATTGTGTCTAGATGTATATATTTAATGAGACTGAGCCCCAAGCCTAAAAACAGACTTACATTTGTAGTTATTGCTGTGTCTGTTCCACTGCAGGTTATTACAGTTTATTTTGGAATCAGCTTTTCATGCATTTTCAGTTACTTTAAATAATGTTTTGTAAGTAATTGTCATGAGCCAGGTTGTTAGGGGAAAGGGGAGCAAACCAAACATTTAAAATGATTACAGAGTACCACCTGAGAAAATGCTGAGCTCTCAAAGTAACACCAGTATCACTAATGGTAAAATGCAGTGGCGTAGAAAGACCGAGCAAAGTCAACTACGGACTTTTCTCAGGAGGCAGATTTATTCCCAGTACGATCATTTGCTCTCTCATCATCCTCCTCTTCCTCTCAGACACTGTTGTGAAATTAGATTAAGATGGAGTGAGCGATGAGGTGACTTTAATTATTATTTAATTTTTTTTTTTTTTGTTATTTGATTATCTATGCACTCCAGTCAAAATTCTTCATCTCCAATCACATACCATAGCACAACAGTATTTCTGATTTTCCACCAGAGGAAACTTGCGTACCACTGGTGGTACACGAGCCATTGCCCAATGGGGATCCTTGTCAAGTAATTTATTAGAAAACACACTACATCAAAGACGGTTAGACAGTGTTTAAGCACAGATGGTAAGGAGGGAGGAACTTTTAAATCTTCATTGTTTGTTCAGTTATTAACTGACTTCTCTTTCCTGTCATCAGTAACTGGGGCTCTGAGTCTGACGAGAGTCAGTCTTATCACAATGGAAACTGTGACCCACAAGGCTTCGGTAAGGTCTCAGATATACCACCGGTAATACCTTTTACATACATCCTAGTAAACTCTTCCTATTCATCCACAGTAAAAAAAAAATGAACTGGCCTTGTTGGTTCCCAGTTAACAGCTTCTGTCTAACTGACATTTTGACAGGACATATTGGAATCTCTGTTCCTGACATCTCCGCTGCCTGTAATCTGTTTGAAGAGCAAGGAGTCACGTTTATCAAGAAGCCAGATGACGGCGAAGATTTGAAATGTCAGTGAATATAAGGTTTCTCTTTAGATTACATTTTCTCACAACCTTTGTGTGTGTCTTGTCTTATACACAAGACATGTTGTGTGTGTCTTGTCTTATACACAAGACATGTTGTGTGTGTCTTGTCTTATATACAAGACACACACAACCTTTGTGTGTGTCTTGTCATTTTACTGCTGTACTATAAGTGGGATGAGCACTTGCCAAAAGCCCCTCCCCCCTTCTACATTACATATACTGAGGTGAACTGTCATAATCCCCATACCTCCTCTCCGCAGCTGCAGTAAGTGTTAATCCCATCAAACATCAAACACACTGTCAGGTGACAGGGGAGGAAAATGCAGCCGTACTTAGACACATGTACTGTAGAGCAAGAACCCCCTGACTGGAGAGGTGGAGCAGGGACCCCTCACTCTATATGTATTGTACCTAAGCTATTCAAATAACACAGGTTCATGTATTCATGTTTTTATGTCAAACATGTGCAAAGAACAGTGAGTAGTGTGGCCGCGACCCTGCCGTTTATAAACACTTTAACTGAAACCAATGCCAATATACAGATATCCGGTCATGTGCCTCGACTGGTTAGGGAGAAAGGAAAAATGGGGGGGGGGGGGGGGGGGGGGGAGGGGAAAGGGGAAGACAAGATAGAGACAGAGAGAGAACGGGAGCAGAGACATGGCCTGGCCAAAAAAAAAGTTGCCACTTGGATTTAACCTAAGGGGAAGACAAGATAGAGACAAAGAGAGAACGGGAGCAGAGACATGGCCTGGCCAAAAAAAAAGTTGCCACTTGGATTTAACTAAGCAAATGCTTAAGAGCCTCCTGTTAGATAATTACTGCATGCATTAACCCGAACTGATGCAAGGTTAGCTTCTCATTTCTTAAACAACCATGTACGAAAGACACATCCTGTGGTTGTGGAAAAGGTCTTAGTCTGTTTGAGAAGGGTCAAATCATTGGCATAAAACTGGAAGGATAGCGGGGAACCATCGTCTTCGAGGAAGAAATGTTGTCAGAAAAAATCCTAAATGATCATGATTGGTGATCACTTAAATGTTTGGTGAAATCAAATGGTAGGAAAAACAACAGTAGAACTCAGGGCTGTGTTTAAAAGTGAAAGTAAGAGCATTTCTACACACACAATGTGAAGGGAACTGAAGGGATTGGGAATGAACAGCTGTGTAGCCTTAAGAAAACCACTAATCAGTGAGAGCAATAGGAAAAAAAAGGCTTCAATTTGCTAGGGAGAATAAAGATTGGACTCTGGAGCAATGGAAGAAGGTCATGTGGTCTGATGAATCCAGAATTTTCCCTCTATCGGAGTGATGGGAGCATCAGGATAAGAAGAGAGGCAGATAAAGTGATGCACCCATCATGCCTGTGGGGTTCAGCAACATTGTGTCCAGTATATTCAGGTAATCCGCTGACCTCATTCTTTGAATGACCAGGTTATTCCATCAACGGATTTTTCCTTCCCTGATGGCACGGGCATATTCCAAGATGACAATACCAGGATTCATCGGGCTCAAATTTGTGAAAGAGTGGCTCAGGGAGGAGGAGACATCATTTCAGAGTCCAGACTTTAACCCAATTAAGAATCTTTCCCATCATCAGTACAAGATCTTGGTGAAAAATGAATGCAGCACAGCTTAATTTGGCTTTACTGTAACAGCTTTTAGACAGACTAAGTTATCCACTAAAGTTTTAATATGTTCATTCATGTAGTATATATAATAGATTGTCCACCCTGCCTCTCCTCTTTTATGTGTTCCTCTCAGGTAAAGTTAAAGGCTTGGCTTTCATTCAGGACCCTGATGGCTACTGGATCGAGCTTGTGAGTCAAGAACTGACACCGTGCTACCTGCTGCAGCGTGAACAGGCAGGACACGATGTGGCTTCACTGGAAGAGCAGAGCATTGGGGTTTAATGATGAATTTATCAACCTGCTCTGCAGAGCCGAGAGGATAAAATGAGTAAAATCAGTTGCACAAAGGCAGTCGGCGGTCTTTCCGCCGGGCAAGTTGATGAGCAAATCGCGACTACAGTGTAGCTGTTTATCTGCCATCAATTTGTATGTTTTCAAAATAAATAAAGATGATACTGTGCAATTAGTGAAAGCCATCATTCAGAGGAAATTAATCCTTTTTTTTTGTTTAGAAAGACAATAAAAATTGTACTTGTAACAGTGGCTACACAGTCAATTACAGTTGCTTATAAGACTTGGTTCCTATCTTACAGTTTATTCATCGAGGGAAATATATCATTTACAGCTTGATGTTGATTTCAAATTCAAATCTCTTTAATATTTTCTTTAGACTTATAAATATCAGAAATATTTCCAGTTGCACAAAAGTGTTTTGGATCAAATTTAGATTTAGGGTTTAAGTACTCAAAGGTGGAGATTTAGTGCTAGTTTTAGTAAAATGTAGATAAACCACCTGCCTCCTCAGGACTCTGGTAGCAGGCGTTGATAGCTTCCTCTTCCTGTCACGTCCAGGTAGAGTAGCTACTGTTCCTTTAAACATGTGAACTATGCTTCTAACTGTATCTCCAGGAACATTCAGTGCCTTTGCTATCTTTTTGTATCCTTTTCCTTGTTTGTGCAAGGCTTTTTGGACAATTCTCTTAACTTTGCCATATTTTGAACAGTTAAGTAATTACATTTTATGCTCCTTTTTTAACCCACCCCATGTAGGTCTTTTTACAATGGCACTGTAAAGTAACAGTTCTGGGTTTTTGAAGTGTGGATATATGAGACTCAGACAGTCACTACATAAGAACTGGAGTCTTTTGATGGAAAAGTGGAAGGACTTTGGCAGCAGGGGACACCAGAGAGCTGCTGAACCTGAATTTGAGCACCACTGCTTCTCAACTGAATCTGAATTCAGTTTTTTGGATTAGAATTAATTGGCTTATAATGGAAGTTAATTGAAAGTGAACTTACTGCACTGTGATTGATTAGATTTATTAAATAACTTGGATGTTTTTGGATTATTTCGAGTTGAAAAATGTTGCAATTTATTTGAATATACAGAGGGTAGAGGGGAACTATGCAGGCAGGAGGGCTTTGTGACGAAAGAACCCCAAACAATATTATCTTGATGATCTACTTAAATTATCTATTCAAATGTATTCCTATGTTCCTGTCCTTTTTGTTTAAAAAAAAAAATAAACGTAAGACAGGATTAAAAATAGAGTAAAGAGATGAGAGGAAAAACAGAAGGACAATATATTTCAAATAAAAGTAATTAAAGCTGCAGTAGGCATTTTTATTTGCCAAAAAAACCCCATAATTGTTCACTTTCATCTTCGGGTTATTAAAGTATTTATTTTTGCATCATCACTGTTTGCCTGACTCCAGGCAATGTCTACTGTAGCCGCTATGATCCAGCCTCTTACACAGGAACCTCCTGCAGGATCCACCTTAACACTCACGCACAGCATCCACCGCTGCATCCCATCACACTGACACATGAGCAAAGAGAGACAGGAAAAAGGACAGGGACAGCGTGGGGTTCATAACGAAGAGAACCTAATTTTGCATGCCATTAACTGAACAGTGCCTGCTACGTGCCTGGTAGATTAGTTCTCCTGCCACTGGATTATTCACAGAGGTGATGATTTGTGGCCAATTTTGCTTAAGGGCTCAAAATAAATGTACTTGAACTTGGATTCAAAGATGAAATACTGCATATGAGAAATAATTTTAGATTTGGACATAAAATTACCAAGACAATTAAATGAAAAACTGGCTGCACTGATGACGGTGTTGTAGCTTGTTTGTTTACACAATAAACGTGTTTTGATTTGATTTCTTTTTTTTTTTTTTTGACGGTTGCAACACCCAACCAATGACACAACTCGGAGCAGTTCAGCACTGGCAGAAGGAGCAGATAGAGAGCAGCCATCTGCTAAGCATATTGAAATATTAAACTCGGGATAGGACCCCTCTCAAAAATGTCTTGGTCAGAGAAAAATGAGGATCTGCAGTGGCGATCCGTTTAAATATAGACAGCTGAATGTGGAGAGAAAGTTGATAAAAAAGTATTGCCAACATCCTCACTGTTTCTGACTTTGTTGGTGAATATTTAACATATATAAAATTTTTACAGTCCATTATTTTTACCTCCTCTCATCATGTGATAATTATGTATGTGAATGTGTACGACTGCTGTGTAACGCCTGGTAAGTGTCTTATTTACAGTATGTAGTTACTTGAACCACTCTCATGCAGTGTTTTTGAATTAGGAGTGTGAGGAGCTAAAGGTGGCAGTTGTACATATTGTACAAGTTTGGCTACACTTTCTCATTGAATTCAATGAGAAAGTGTAGCCAAACTTTTGACCGGTAGTGTAGATCAGTTGTTATTGTTCAGAAACACTCTGTCATTCCATTTGTGTTCCTATAGGCCGTGCTGTTTCATGGCTTGCTGACCTTTAAATCTTTCCATTTCCATTTGTGTCTGTAAACGTCAAATTACCTTTCAGTGGCCATCCATGTCTTCAGACAGAAGAGAAAATAAAATGCCACTGCAATACGATAATAAGTCTATTACAGAAATCTAATTTCTCTCTCGAAGACAGTGACAAACAAATTGTCGTTGCCTTGTGAATCTAAATTAAGTTGTGCACTGTGGGTTTAACACACAAGTGGCTCAACCATCCCTGTTGATGTCATCATGTAAAATATTTTATGTTACACAAAATGCACTGAAGTACATTTGTAAACTGTGGTTTTAATGTTCTCCACTAATTTAAAGCATTTCATTTTGACAACTAACAGGAGTCTGTAAATCCCCTTTTGATTGAATGAACATGTAATTCTTTCACCGCACTTTTATGCTCTTCTGCAAACATACTGTACTTATCTCTGTAATGTCTAGTCCAAATAAGACACTTTGGATAAATGCATTAAAATCTGAAATCTCAATTTGTTAATTTACTTGCATCTTTATCAAATAATAGAATAAAAGATTCTGTGTATTCACTGACAACATTTAGACAGTGATGTTTACACCATCATTTAGTTAATATCAGAGACTATACTTTTTATTGGCCAAGTATGGTATGGTGCGTGCAAAACAGTTGAAAAAAATATCTCGTCTTCAAACCTTCATTCAGAGTCACCTCAGGAGCACTCACTCTCTGTGCCTGTTTTTTGCATACAGCAACAAAGTAATGTTCCATTAAGCTTAGCGTTTATTTTCTCCATAATTTCCATTTGCAGATGACTTGCTGACTGACTCATGAAAAAGCGTGCATCAATTATCTTGCCATTGTGCATCTGAATGGTGAAGTACTCTTCTCTTCTTTGCTCAGAGATAATGAAGGACTGCACATGTGAACTACACTGCTTGCTGAGATTGGCCTACTATAGAAAATAGCAAGTGCTAATTGAACTGTCGCTGTCCTTCAGGGATGTGCATGACATGCTGATAGTAATGCATAATTCCGAAGTGAAATTGAGCTCATAGAAGTCACTGTAAAGTCAGGAGGCAGAGTATAAGCCATAAGAGAATACAAAGCATATGTGTTTATACACAGTAGTTATTGGAATACTTCCCAGTGATGTACTGAAGTTGCACGATTGAGAGCGTGAGAAAATGTCACACAATCCTCACTGAAACATACCACCTGCAGTGCCTTTCTGTTGCACAAACTCTTCGCAGGATCTCAATGGTTTGCAGAGGAACTGCGTCTGTTTGAAAAAATTATAGCTCATATGGCAGAAACAGAGCACAGGACAAACCGAATAAAAACAATAAAAAAATTATTTATAGAGTTCTCTTTAAAATGACATCATTAAAAATGACATTATAATTTTCTTCATAAATCCAATCAAGCCGTTTTTTACAAGAAACAGGTTAAAATAATTTGGAAGATAATACCATTCTATAGTCATACAACCAAAGAAGGCTTTCCAGAAAAGTTGTGTCATATAAAGTTACGTCACAGACTACTTTGATCTCCGCAGGAAGGTTGTTTCACAGTCTCTGGGCCCTGATCCTTGTAGAGTCCACCATAGACCAACAAGAAGATGTTGGGACATTTCAGTCTGGATGAAAATGGTGAACCGCACCACTGACAGACAAACTAACATTATCATCACGATAGCAATATTTGTAACATGACAAAATGGTTGAAAAATAGCTGTCCAGAAGTATGGATGCAATTTAAACTGAACAGTGCACCCACTGTGTCTGCACTTAAAACAAATTTGAAAACTGATCCAATCTGAATGACTAATTCAATTTTTAAGACTTGTTGTCCACAAACTGTTTTGCCACAAAAGATGCTCGTTCATGCGGATAATGCCTGCTACCAGAAATTAAGAGTATTTCTTCATTTAAAAAGGGAGCAAAGACTGTAAATTGTAAATGTTTATTGATAGAAAGGTTGTCATTTGTTCAATTTTCAGTAAATCTTGGTACTGGTGTGTCAGATTATGGATGGCAGACAGTCACACAACCTTTGGCCATATGTTGAGAGAGGAAAATATTGTGATCCATTTAAAGCGTTCAGGAGATACATGCATACAATATTTCACTGAGAGAGTCCATGCCCTGAGTGCATAGACTAAAGACAGACTGAAAAGTCTAATCACTATAAAATTAAATATATAGATGGAAAGGAAGAGCAAAGCAAGAGAAAACACCCATTTTTTATGCCTTTTTTTGAGGGGCAGACTGGGGTTCTGCGGTCCTGGAAGTCAATCTCTTATGATTATGCTACACTCTAAAACAAATGCTTGTTTTTGCTGAGTTTTGCTTTCAGCATGTTAGTCCATGTCAGCTCAACTTCTAGTCAACACTGACTGAATGTATCATTAGTTAGGGCCCAGTCGCAACTTCAGGAATCACAAATCCAAATGATCCACCTACAGTACATGAACAGGCAAAGACAGGGCAAGAAAATAAGAAAAATAAAAAAAAATAAAGAAATCACACTTGCTGGTGATGACATAACAGACATCACAAATACCACCAAACAGCCGGTTTTGTTGGTTTGTTAGGTTTGACATTTTCACTTTATTGTACTTCATGCATCATTAAATGCCACCTGAAGACTGATTCAAGGAAAACCTCTTTTTGGATGCCATGTATGGCACTAAGCAATATGAGGATTTGTTTAATGGAATTATTTTGGCTCAAACCAGCACAAATTATAACCCAGTAAGGATATACTGTATGTGGTGCACACACTCATCACACTAAATCAGCCTGAACACCACATGTTATTGTACCTCCATCATATTTATGTTGTATTGTTTAGCCCTGTTAAGTTTTTGGACCATTTTTTTCGGTTGCGTGCTGCTTCTGTGATTAGTCTCTTTGTCTTTATATATCTTGTCCCGGTGTTGCATTTTGCACCAAATAAAGGGAGAAACTATGTGTTGTGAGTCCAGGAAACTGCACTAGATCCAACCTGGTGTTTTTGTATTTGTTGGTTTTGCAAGAACGGGGATTGTGTCTGGGTCAGAGTGAAGCAATGAATGATAATAAGACTTAACCCCAATACAAACAACTCAATTACTATGGATTAACCTGAAATTGAGTCTGATGTTGGTGAATTTGGGAAGGTCATAGTCTGACTGGACTCAATCCCAAAAGCTAACATCTGCATAAACCAACAGCCAGTACCAATCAGCTGCTGCATCACACTGCACAGCTGATAATCCAGCACTATTAACAGAGGAGAGGATAATAATGTGACTGAGAGGTCAGGCAATGACACACGCAGCATTTATGGCATACATAATGTCTGTTGATTTTCTCCTTTGCATGGTCACTGTCAAGTTTCAGATATAGCACTGCTGATTTAATAAGCATACTCATCACAGGCCAATTAATTAGGTACACCAGTTCAACTGCACGTTTACACAAATATCTAATCAGCAAATCACATGGCAGCAACCCAATCCATTTGCATGTACAAATGTAAAAAATGTATGTAAAATACATGCAAAAATAGTCAAGCTAACATTTTTAAGTGAGTTTTGTTTTATGTGACATAGTTTAGTAAAGGCAGCCCTGTAATGGACTGGCGACCTGTCCAGGGTGTACCCTGCCTCTCGCCCTATGTTAGCTGGAGATAGGCACCAGCGCCCCCCGCGACCATTAGTGGATAAAGCGGTAGAAAATTAGTGAGAGTGAGTGAGTTTATTAAAGGCTGATGATTAGATGTTTTTCTCTTCTCTGTTAAAACCTCATACTCAGCTGCCTGTGACACATGCAGTTGGTCTGAGGTCATGATCTTTCTTACTCTTTCTCCTCATCATTTCTGTCAGTCTCCCCTCTATAGTGGAATAAATACAAGGCATTTTATTTAGTCCATTACTGCATTGTTTTTTTGTTTTTTTCTTTTCAACCCATTGAAACAGCAGTGCTGTGCACACTACAGGCACCGGATTCAGTAAAAAGGCTGTTTAAAGGTAATCTTAAAACAGAGTACACTCAAGCTTTTATTACGTACATGCAGCATTCAATTTATAATCTGAACTTTGTTTTGTTTTTGTTTTCTTACATAGTTAAAGGTTAGATGAACTGAATATCTGCCTAACAGACAGCTTTCAGTGACTGTTTTTTGCGTGGTCCAACAATTTCACACACATACGCACTAAATTATTGAAATTATTATAATTATTTAATTGAAATTCCAGGAAAAAGGTCTGGCCTCATATCACAGAAAGTGAAAGAAAGAGAAGTTCAGCTTTACTTTCATAGGAAATCTGGGTCTTAAGTAGGGCAGGCACTGATTAGAGACGAGGGGCAGCTGTGCTGATTGAGGTCCCGCCTCACCTGTCACTCAGACTCCTAGGACCAAAGCAGTGAAACACTCCCAGGAAGTAACAAAAGGGGTTAAGAAAATAAAACAGGAAACAAAGGAGCAACCCAGACCAGACATGACAGGCAGCAAGTCTTTTAGTTTTCAATAAATGTCTGATAATAACAGTCTAGGATCTTGGCCTGTACTTCAAAGAGTCTAAAGTTTAATATGGTGTCGGTCCCCCTTTTTGCAGCTGAAAGAGCTTCCACACCTCTTGCAAGAATTTCCACCACATTTTGAAATGTTTCCATTGGAATTTGTGCTCATTCATTCTGTAGAGCATTTATGAGGTCAGACACTGGTATTGGATGAGAAGGCCTGGTTTGCAGTCTCTGTTCCAGTGGGGTTGAGGTCAAGGCTCCATGCAGGCCAGTCAAGTTCTTCCACACCAAACTTGTCAAACCATGTCTTTATAGACCTTTGTTTGTGCACTGGGACACAGTCATGTTGGAATAGAAAAGGGCCTTCCGCAAACTGTTGCCACAAATCTGGAAGCATGTTTTGTCCAAAATGTTTTGATGTGCTGAAGCGTTAAGATTGTCCTTCATTGGAGATAAGGCTCTAGCTCAAAGCCTGATTGAAACACCTGCATTCAATATCTAACAGGTCTGTCCAAATACTTTTGTCCATAGAGTGTCCTGTATGTTGACTATAGGTAAGTAGCCTATACCTCGTGGGTGGAAAACATCACCTCTACACTAACTCCTGCCTGTGGTTTTGTCAGTGAAGTCTTTCTTCCATTAAGCATATCCCCTCTCTCTATTTTTCCCTAAAGCACCTTAAAGGGAAGGATGCATAAAAGCTCTTCTTTTATCTAATGAAAAGAGCTCATGCATCAGTTCCTTCACTGCTGACATTGTGAAGAAAGAAAGTAGAATATCTGTGTTTGATAAAAACCGGGCCTGCAGGATGATTTCTACAATAATGAGTCCAACAGCTATTTAAATGCAAATCCTCGGATCATTGTTAGAAGCTTTTTTTGTTTGTTGATTTGATGTATTACTGTTTGGATTAACTGATCTTTTTTTCCATAACCTAGGAAAAACCAGAAACACAACCCTGACAGTTTTTAAATCAGGATCTGGTCTCATGTAGTCTTCATATGAAAAAGAGAGGAAAATTTCCCTTTTTGCATTACCACAAATCAGATACTGTAGAAGGTTTCACAAATCCCAAACTGTGTTTTAATGAATCTGTAGCATCTGGAATGTTATAATCCAGAGGCTACAGTCTAGTATGGTGATTTTTGATAAAGACCCCCACGGTCCAATTTTGTCATGATTGATGGTGATGATGTCATGAAAAGCAGTGAAATGTTCATTTTGAATTCTCACAAATTAAATTTATCTTTTTCAAATATCTTAAAGTGGATTTCAGATCACAATGAGGGTTTATCTAAAAAGTCAAATGTTTTCTGTTGGCCCACAAACAAAGAAGAGTAAGCAGTGCAAATCAGTGTTCTGAAACAGAACAGAAAACCTTTATGGTGAAGGAAACCAAAAAACAATTATCTTAAATATGCTAAAACACTCCTTAGGGCTGATGGGAACTTCAAAATAAAGATTCTCTGTGGAATTGTCACCATTCAAACCAAATTGTTGTTATTAAAAATTGTTAACTCTTTTGTCTCACAAATTTAAATTCTTGAATCCAGACGTGTATCTGGTTCACCACCAAAATCCAACAATTTCTAATCCTTTTTTTCCCCCCATAAGTGACACAAAACTGAATCAAAATCCATCCTTTATTTTTGAGCAATGCTGCTCACAACCAGACAAATACACTGACAGACTGTCTGATATATGCAGCAGAAAACAAAACCTCCTTGGCAGAAGTAATATACATATATTAGCTTTAAAAGATATGCTGCAAAATACACTCTGGAAAGCTTAAGAGCTGCAGCTTATAGATCCAGTGGGACAAAAAAAGCGGCAAGTCTCAGTAGACAGATTTGTTCAAGCTATTTGCATTAGACATTGTTATTAAAATGAAAAAAAGCAAATATTTTTGATGTGCAGAAACTCAAGCTTGATGATAAAATTGTTTTATGTGGAAAACCTTAATTAACATATGATCAAAAATGGCAATCCCTTTAAGCTGCTGTGACATAATTTGGTTTTTAACTGCCTTGGTGTCTGCCTGGCTGGAGCATATGACTACCATATGTCCTGCATGACCAAACACAAAGCTGCATTTTGTGAGTTTATGACTCCCTGACTTATGTTTCCATCCATTGCTAAGAACAAAAATACTGGGAGATAATCTTCTTTTCTTCTAAACTTTAGCGAGGTAATCAGTAGGTGGGTCACTACCGAAGGAGAAGAGAGTGTAACTTGATAATGGCTCAATAGCTGTAGATACCTGGTCACATTATGATTGTAATATTTGTTTCTTGCACAGATGAACGTCGTGGTTTCATCATCAGACCACACATACCTTCTCTCATCTGCCCCAACAATTTTCCAGGTCAGTAAAAAGCTGAAGCTGAGGTGAATCTGTTTCCATCACACTTAATTGTATTTTCACTTTTTTATCAACATTCCCATTTCCCCACCTCTGTCAAGGATGGAAAATTTTATGTGACATTTTTTTCCGTTTGTTTGTTTGTTTTTTAATTTTCTGTGAGATAATTCTGAAAATGCAACTACTTACCAGATGTGCGTATTTGGAGCGCGGCTGCCTACGTTTTTACATATTTGAGCTGAATTTATTTATGTGGAGAAAACCCTTTATTCTAATTAGAATTGGTTCGTGGTGTTAGTGAAAATGGCTTTATGCCTCATGCCGTTTGCTCCGCCTGAGCGGACTCTTCTGATGACGCGCACCAGAAACGTGCCGAGGGCGCACAGAAGTACAAGTGAGAGAGGAGAGCGCAGACCGTGAGTGCAGGATGAGCCACTAGTCAGTGCAGCAGCCAGCGGAGGAGACGGAGCTTAGGCTGGGACTTGACTTTGTTTCTGTCACCGTGTGAGCTGTGAACACGACTGCACGGCCAAAGATGTAAGTTTGTTGTGTGGATATTTTTTTTTTTTTTTACATTTACAAACGCTATGAATACCTGAATTTTTGCTTTGTTGTCTGCAAGACAGTAATGTGTTGTCCATTATAGCATATTTGGCGCATGTTGTTGATACTTATGCTATTATTTGTATAATACTCTTTCAACATTTTGAACTGCAGATTTACCCTCAACGACCACTTTGTTTGGTTCATAGGGCACAAATAATAATAAGGTGGCACACAGTGTGGTGCTCTGCTGCTGTAGCTCATCTATTTTGTTGTGTTGTGCGTTCAGACAGGGTCATCTGTTTACCTTGGTTAAAAAGCTCACTTGAACTACAACTGCCTCATAATTTCCCCCTGACCTCTGGCATCAACATGACATCTTTAACCAGAGAACTACCATTCTCTGTAAACCTCTGAGATGGCTGGTGTAAAAACATATACTCAGCCCAGCCAGTGCTGTCTGGTATCAACAACAGCAGATTCTTCTTCTTTCTCATGCTCAGTCTGAACATCAGCAGCTTGTCCTGACCATATCAGCACATTTTATATTAGATCTTTGTCTATAATTACAATTTGAAATTGTTATGTGAATTGTAGTAGTATGTTTTTTTTTCTATTCTTAACACCAGGGTAACACTTATTAAAGAAAACAAACACAGTGTTCTAACCATTTTTTTTAGTTGATAAAATCCTTATGGTGTCATTAACTTGATGGACTGCTAGGACTGTTACACAAAAGATGGTTGCCTGGGGCCCTATGCTGTAAAGTGGCCCACATGACTGGCTGATTACTTGATGGCCGAGTCATATCTTCCCCGTTCCATTCGACCCACATGCTTGTACATGGCCATGGCTTTGGTGATATTAATACAAGGGCTCATGTCAGTCTAGCAATGCCCCACACAGTACTCCATCTCTCACTCCAGTGGTGCCGATTACTTGGCAGGAGTTCACCCTCTTTCTAATGTATCAGTATTTTTGATCGCTCAGTTGATTTGCACATGTTTGGGTTCTGGTGGACCTCCTCACATAACTTCACGCATGGACCAATGTAGAAAATGGGTGAATGACAAAATTCACATCATGTGGAGCCAAGTGGACCTCTGTGCATATGCAGACAAGGAAAGCATGACACGGTCTATGTACAGTAAACTCTTGAAAACCCACATAAAGCTTTATGCTTTGTAATTTTAAAATGACGTTGTATGGACCACAAAGAGTCAAAATGTTTTTAAAAATAGAAAGCAAAGGCTAGAAGCAGAAAATAAAGGTTTGATGAGTTTGAGTTGGTTTGATGAAGTCCATTTAAATGTCTCGTTGATTGTCAGGTTGTTGGGTGACAGTCAACAGGCACTCATTCACATGCGCCTGGTGATGTTTGTCTTCACCTCTGTGAGCATCAGCCATGAACTCCACACTGGTCACTGCTCTCTTTCTGTCTGCCACTGTTACACTCACTGATCACATTTTTTTTGTCTTTGTTTGCAAATCTATGCAGATGAATTGTTTCCAACAACTTCATACATAAGGAAGGCTTATTTAGCCTTAACTCCCTTTGGCTTTACCAGAGTCTGTGTAGCTGAACATGATTCTGACTTCATGGTGAGGGTCAGAAAATGAACAGTTCCGTCTGCTGTGATCCCCCAGTCATCATGTACAAGCAGAGTGATGGATTTGACCTTAATGCTAGCTGTAACTGGACATCAGTGGACAGAGGGCCACTGCTGCCTACCTTTTCTACAGCAGCCAAAGTCAGAGTGATCATAACCTTCATCCTCTGTGGCATTTCCACTCTCTGCAATTCAGCTGTGCTGTGGGCAGCCAGTGGCCACAAGCGCAAATCCCATGTCAGAGTCTTAATAATCAACTTGACTGTGGCTGATCTCTTGGTTACCTTCATTGTGATGCCCGTGGATGCTGTTTGGAACATCACAGTTCAGTGGCTGGCCAGCGATCTGGCCTGCAGATTCTTGATGTTCCTCAAACTGCAGGCCATGTACTCCTGTGCCTTTGTCACGGTGGTGATTAGTCTGGACAGGCAGTCGGCTATCCTCAACCCCCTGTCCATCAGTGTGGCCCGCAAAAGGAACAGAGTCATGTTGATGATGGCGTGGACTATGAGCATCCTGTTCTCAATTCCCCAGGTAAGACTGGACTGCATGTGACAATTTTCTTTTTTTTTTTTATAGCCAAATAGATTATTAATATACAAGTCAAAAGAAATCGGTCACTGCACAATAATTAGTAAAAGGAGACAATATGATATATGTATATATACAAAACTAAGAATAAGAATAAGAATAAGAATAAGAATAAGAATACATGCTGAATTATTAAAGACTATTTACCTTCAAGCTCCATGCATTGGATACCAGGCTGGATACCAGGAAACAGATAGTTGAATCTACATAATCATATGTTTTATTATGTGTAAGGAAACTGTACATGCTAATGAAAATTATTATCTTGTTTTACATTTACTTTAATTAGACCCCTTTAATCTCTCTCTCTCTGCTTACATCTCTGTGCATTTACATAAAATGTGGAGAATTCACAAGGCTTTGATACAGGAAAACCAGCTGCTTTAGGGCCCACATAGATTTAGGATGAGGAGCTCCTTCACTGAGTTACACTGTGATGTAACTATGATGTAATGTAATTTTTATCGTGTACATGTTTTGAGGAAAAAAAAATGCAAGTGTGCAAATGTTGTCCAATCACTTGTCCTGTCACTTTATGAAATGAGACATAGTTTATGGACAAAATTATTAATTGGGAGGATTAATAGTTGTTGCAACACTTGAAGAGGTTATTATGCTCACAGCACATAACCAGTGTATAAAGATATTTTTAAACAATGAGCCCTTAAATTCAGACAGATGTGCAGCAGTTTGAAGTAAGTTTCTCATTTCATCTTTTGTGATTTACAAACTAAAAAATGTAAGCAAAACAATGTTACCGGTCTGTTCTTTCTCCACAGTTTGAATATAAGCTCCTTTATCTATCTATCTATCTATCTATCTATCTATCTATCTATCTATCTATCTATCTATCTATCTATCTATCTATCTATCTATCTATCTATCTATCATAGTATATTTAAATTTTATTTCAAAATCCACAGATGTTCATTTTCCATAATGTGACCATCACGTATCCAGCCAACTTTACTCAGTGCACCACGCGGGGGAGCTTCGTCACTCACTGGCAGGAAACTGCCTACAACATGTTCACCTTCTCCTGTCTCTTCCTGCTGCCGCTGGTCATCATGATTATCTGCTACACCAGGATCTTCATCCAGATGACAAAGAAGAGCTGTGAGTTCTGTCTGGTCCCTCAAATAATGTTTGTTTCTGAAATGTAAACTTGTCTGTGTCCAAAAAAATAGGAATTTTACCTTTGACTGAGCTGAGCAGCTTGTTGTTGTTTGTAATATTTTAAAGCACTGATCTTATAAATATGAATGATTGGTGAAGATTGGGTTGGCTCTGTTAGTATGTCAGTAGCTTACAGAGCCAGTAGTAAGAAAAGGAAGAAAACAGCTTGCTATTGAGTTATTTTATAACACTACTCCTTATGATAATTTCATTTGAAATGTCTATTGATTTTTTCTTCCTTTTTATCTACATTTATTTCTGCATTATCTTTCTTGCATCAAATCGCCTGATGACCTATTTGACCTATATTCTGGTGCCCACTTACACTATTATTTTTATGTGTAGTTACAGTATTTTGCACAATAAAGAAAATTTATATCTACACCTGCTCCTGCTGCTAGGGAAGTAACTAAAGGACCTCTGAGATTGAGCACAGGGAAAAAGCTATATTATGTATATCAGTATGAATGATAGGCCCAGGCACTCCTGAAATATCATCACATTGGATATTGGCAAAAAATCCCATATTATGTGTCCCTAGTTACGTTGTTGTACTCGAATCTAATACTTGTCTCTGATTTTCCACTGTAGTGTTCTCCAATGAACTAAGCCTGCGCTGTTCAAAAAACAACATCCCCAAGGCACGGATGAGAACTTTGAAAATGAGCCTTGTCATAGTGATCTGCTTCATAGTGTGCTGGACTCCTTACTACCTGCTGGGCTTATGGTACTGGTTTTTTCCAGACGACTTGGAGGGAAAAGTCTCTCATTCCCTCACCCATATCCTGTTCATCTTTGGTCTTTTCAATGCCTGCCTGGACCCCATCATATACGGTCTGTTCACAGTACGCTTCTGCAAGAGACTGAAGGGCGTAAGCCACCGCAGGGCCACAGAGATGTCAGTCAAGGTGACTAACAGCGTACTAACAGAGACTTTGAAATGCACTGCAGTTACTTTTCCGTGCAAAACAGGGGGTGCCACTGGTGAAAAGGAGCGCAAAAGTGAACAGGCTGAGCCAAAATCTGTTGACACCAGGTGTTAAGTCATGGAGAAGAATAATCCCACCACTTCAGCAATGAGAGCATAATATTATGAAGAGGAAAGAAGAGTAAAGCAGTAACTTAAGACCTTTTATTGAAACGGTTCATTTATTTGCCTTTTCTTTGTGATGATGTATTATCTAGTGACTGGATATATTTTCATTGTTACAGCTCCTAAAGTGCATGTGCACAGTAGGTCTGAAAAACAGAACAGATCCCTAAGTAGAGAAATGTCTCCAAATGCATCTTTATGTGTGAGGCACCTGAGGCTGTCCATCTTGCGTTCACATTATATAAGAGCTTTACGAACACAGTAAACCATGTTTGGAGCTGTTTGTGTTGTGTAACTGGCTTGATATATGAAATGTGCATTCACTGTGCTTTGAAAAAAAACCTTAATGATGGTGATTGTCAGGTTACACAACAGTCCTGTCCGTGCTCTTGTCCGTGTTCAGCGTGGATGTGCGCTGAATGCAGGCCTTTGTACGTGGTTCTATCCACTTTGCAGCAACAACAGAATGAGACAGGTAACAACTTACAGAAATCTATGGTCCAGTCCATTCCCTCAGGAAGAGAAATGAACAGTCTCATCAGAAAAACCATCAGACAGGCATGAGGAAAATTAACTTAAGCACGCCAAAACTCGTAGGCCACAGCATTGTGTAAAGAGATTATAATGATGTTGGTGTAGTGACATCTGCTTTGTCAAATAAGGTGCAATCAGAAGATTAAAAAGTACCTTGTTTTACTATTGTCATAATGTGTTAGATGTTTTGGGTAAAGCCTCAAAGCTGCCTGACCTCCACTTTTACATTTGCAGAGCCTGAATTTCTTTGTAAAAAAAAAAAAAGAGAGACATGAATGCAGCACATCAGACAGCTACGATAAAAAAGAGAAAAACAATCGTTAGACATGTCAGAGCTAAACTAAATTTTCACTGACAGACCAAAGGGGTTTTAGAACTGTCTGTATATTTACTGCCTTTTTTCACAGACAGACCACATCATCAAAACGCCCACTTGTCAAATGTGGACAATACTATCCCAGAGAAAAACACAGTGACAGGTTTTTTTATTTATTTATTTTTTTTAGTGAAATGTCCAAATAATTGTTAATTTTTTTGTACACTGTCATGCTACGATCCTCTCTTTGCACAATGAATTTATTTATTGCATCTCTAATTCTTCAGTCAGCTCATCTCAGTATTTAAGAATCTTCTTACATATTTGACAATGAGGATGAGGAAATTGACATTTCACTTATCAACGTTTAACCAGCCTGAAGGTTACTTGAAGGTTACAGAGGGGAATGTCTGACTGACAAACTGAGTAGTGGGTCCCATGAGAGTTCATCCATGCGTTACACACTCCTTTATGAGTGTTTTGGGAAGAGAGCTAGTTCTTTTAAATCCTTTGAATTATTACATATCAGGTTTCCTATAAATGTGGCATTAAAACTGCTGAATTTGTGTCATTATTGGTAAATGACAGTAGTACTCGGTGAATATGAGGTGCCATTTGTAAACTAGCTCAGGCTGAAAATAGCATCAACAATTTGCCACATTTAGCTTCAAATGTTTAAAAACATGAAGTGAACTTTTTAACATTAACCTTTTCCACATTTACACCAATATTTGTTAACTTCTAAACACATCAAATAGTTAAATCTAAATATTAAATGTTACACCTAAATGCTAAATATTAAATCTACATGTACAATCCTGTGAGGTGCTGTGTGTACTTTGCAGACGGCACCTCAGAGGTGAAAGCATTTCTTTATGGTACAAATGTAGGAGAAGGGAGGAAGGACATAGGACGGCATGAAGAAACTAAGACGGGGACAACAGACAGCCTCATGAAAACAGAAGAATGCACTTCCTTTGTATGATAAACCAATTTCAGGTTTTTCTGTCAAAAGCCCTGTCCTGGTGGGGAAAAAAAGAAAAGAGTGAAAGCAACAATATATAATATATTCAATATCTCTCAGTTGTGTAGGATAGCTAGTTTGTGTTTAGTGACTACACAAATTAAAATCATTATTGGTATATTGGTTTTTGTTTGTTTGTAATTTTGCTCTCTGTTTTTAAAAACACCGCTGTTTTTATTTGCTTTACACGGTGGGATGCTCTGTCCACACTGGCTGCTCTGCTGAGTGATAACAAAGACAGCTCCATGTCTCTGAGGATGCTTGCAGGCTCGGAACATTTTAGCACTGATGTTGCCACCTAGCAACCAGTCCCACTGAGTCATCTGGAGACATCAGGTCCCTGTCACCAGAATGGTCCAGTGCAGCATCATTGATGAAGGTCCCACTCTGGTCTGATGAACTCAGTCCATTATTAACTGCCCACTAAATTAATTGCCAACTGTTATGAAACAGTTGTTATGGGATTTATTTGTTTTGTTTTTTAATAAAATATCAGTTTTATTATTGTATTTGCACCTCCAGGACAGTAAGCTGCATATATTTGGTTTGTGGAAAGAAAACAAATCACTGACTCCAGCTGTTTTTCTTTTTTTAATCTTATCTAATCTCTCTCATATCTCTTACCTTACGTGTTTCATCTAATCTAAATTTTGGCCATGGCTGAAAGATACTTTGTATTTGATGAGCGACGACGATAGAGCGAGTTAGAGCTTACAGTGTTTTGGTCTTAGCCCACATTCTTTTATCATCTGTTCTCGTCCTGACAACCTGAGCTCATTCACTGCTCACCACTCTTTCTCAGTCTTGTCCTCTCCTACCACATCTCCTCCAGTGAGACAGGGACACACACTCCGATGAGTGTGCCATCACACAGGCATCCTGTCAACATTTATCTCAGTTGTTCTGCCACATGGCAGAATAGTGGCTAGCACTGTTGCCTCGCAGCACGAAGGTCACCAATTAAAATCAAGGTTTGATCAAGGGCCTTTCTGTGTGGAGTTTGCATGTTCTCCCCATGTCCAAGTGCATTTTCTCCAGGTAGTGTTATGATTTGTGGTAGGACATGTATGGACCCAAAAGAGAGGCGGAAGACTGAGCTTTGGGCAGGCAAAAGGATGATATTTATTAACAAAAACGACAACAGACTGGGGGGTAACAAGGCGAGGAGATTGACCGGCTGGCAGAGCAGAGATCTCCCAAACAGGCTGAAAGGCAAAAATGCAAGATTACAAAAAGGCACAGTGTAGTGAGGTGCAAAAGTCTAGGCTGAGCTGCTGCAGATAATACCGCATAGACTGCGTTACACACTGACACCTGCTGCAGGAAACTCCAGGCATATAAAGGCTGGGACCAAATCAGGGAAACGAGCAGCAGGTGCGAGGGGGGAGACTCCGTCCGGCTGCACGGTCAAGTGTCCTGAAACAACAAAACAACGGAGGTCGTGCAGGAAATAAACACATTAACAAAATAAAAGGCAGGAAGTCTTGTGAAACCCGGACCCTGACAGGTAGTCCAGTTTCCTCCCACAGTCCAAAAACATGCAGAGATGTGAGTGAGAGAGTGAAAGGTTGTTCAGTGGTTGTGTGTTGGTTCTGCAGTGAACTGGCAACCTTTCACCCTCTGTCAACTGGGATTGGCTCCAGCCCCAACCTCCCCCCCCATGTGTAGGATAAAGTGGTAGACAATAAGAGAGTGAGTCATTTTAAATATGTGCCTAATAATAATTTTCATTCTCAACTGACTAATTCTCAGGTGGAAAATATCCACTTTAAGGCTACGATAAGGCTATGTTTGTTTGCGAACATCCCTAGTTAACACAAACAACAGCTAATTTATTTTTCACACACTGCTGGGCATCTCTTGTTAACATTTCAAAAGCACATGGTCACCAGTCGTTCCACTGATGATCCACTGACTCATTTACATTTAGCACATGTTAGCCTGTTCCACTGACACATGCCCCGAATGCTCTCTCATCTCAAAGCCAACTTACTAGGACCCACACAACTCTGTGAGAATCCTTATCTTTGAGAAGCTACTATTTATTTGGGAATTGTATAATGTGTCTTAGGAAAAGTTTTCCGATTTCCTCAGACTTTGATAACTGTTGCTGTTGCCAGTGACAGACTGTGAAAAGTTGCATTGCTCCAGATGAAGTACATTATCTCACAGGTACATACTGTATACAATAACAAAGAATAATGTGACTTCTTTGACTCTGTTTACTAACCCACGTAGTTGTTGTTGAAGGCGTTGAACACTGATTGCAGACTATGGAACTTTTTTGCTGTAAAATTGTTGCCATGTGGAGCAGAGGTGCCTATGCCTAATTTCTCATCACGAAGTATGGATCAATTTCTTTGGGCCAAGAACATTACCTGAAAATGTTTTTAAGAACATTATGTTCAGAGTGAAGAGTCTATAAAAAGCCAATTTTTTTTTGTGCCAGCTAAAGGGCTGTGCTCTTTTTCTGACAAAGAAAACAAATTGGAGCCAAACCTGCATTTGCTGCAGTTCAACCATTTAACTACACAAGCTGATGCAATTTTCTCTTGTCAAAGATTGTGTCCAGATAAATTGCAAAGATAGCTGAAAGCCATTAAGGGCACTTTAGATAATAATCTACATTCACCTCCTTGATAAAATAGCCAAAATCAGTAGAAACTTAGTCTGTCATATCAAAGAGCAATTTTGGACAAATTGGGACTTTTTCAAAAACAAAGAAGCCTGAAACTTGTCAACACTGAAGGGTTTAAGTTTCAAGTACACTTGTCAAGATTTTATATTTCTACTTATTTACCAACATTATTGTTATTATAATAATATGAGCAAATTGTCAGTATTTATTTAGGATATTTAGTATATTTAGGAAATTAAAAACAAATATGATGGAAACATGGCAAATAAACCACCATGTTAATGTGCCGGTATCTATTCCCTCTCCATCGCCTCAGTCAGTATGGAGAAGTTCAGCTGGAACAGCTGGACTGGCAGGATGTTTAACATCAACATTTAATTCTGTGTTATACAATCATAAAAAATATTGTTTTAATTTAATTATCATTTACTCTTGGTCATACTTACAGTACATTAACCAGTAAGTTAGTGTTTAAAGGGTTACTGTTACATTTTCACACCTGTTTGTTACTTTGGAGTTTCAGATCACAATACAGAATTTAGCAATCAAAAAATATGATATTATTCACTTCATGTTAACTCTGAAGGTGTTGAATGTTAATTAAGTTGAATGTTTTTAGACATTAGATGTCATGCGTTGGCATGATTCCCAGCTGCCATCGCTCTACTACTGCTTGGAGCAGATGGTTAGAAGTTTATATAATAATTTAGAGGGACAGATATGTCCCTCTTTCTGTCCCTTTTTCATGAGTACTTGCATGAACACAGTGGTGTGGTGTATAGTTTGCCTATACAGATATATGATATAATGCTCCAATACTTACATTTGGATTGGATTGTCTGTTTTAAACCCTGGTGGCCAAAGTAGACAATGAACAATGGCCACAAAATTATGATTTCCCTCCACAAGGGTTTTTGTGAGGTCAAAGCTATCATTTGCTGTAGAGAGTGTAAAGCAGCTTCGAGGCAATTTGTGCTTGTGATGTTTAGTTTTAAAAATATAATGAAAATTAACGACTTGATTGTCTCACTTTAATCTTACATATAAAGTTGATACTTTTAGAGTCCATATTAATAAGAGACATTGTTAAAGGATTATTAGTATTAGTATTAGTATTAGTATTAGTATTAGTATTAGTATTAGTATTAGTATTTTACCAGTATAACCAACAGATTTGAAAGCACAGAAATAATATGACAGTAGATGTACTTGAATTAGCATGTGAACAGTAAATAACATACTACATGCATACTATCTTCTGGTTTTAATTGTCATTTATTTAAAGTGAAAAAAGTAACACCAATCAGATTTGAAAATGTGGTCAGTGAAGAAGCACTAATAACTACGCTTCTGAATGGAGTATCATCTGACCTGCTCATAGTTTGGTATTGAAACTTCTCCTTGTAGGCAACAACCTCACTGCAAAGTTGAAGTTCAATATTTGACTCCATAAACAGTTTGCAGATTGACATCTGGTCACTGCTGCGCAAAAGAAATCTCCTGCAGCTTACCACTAAAAGACAATGTATATAGAGTATTATGTAAAAATTGCACTATGATATAGCTCAGCATAGGGATGAGGGGATGGGTTTCTAATTTCCTCTTTGTCTCGAAGGGGATTTGAAATTGTAACATTGTGTCATCTCTGGACCAGGATATGACAAAAGAAAATTAAATTGTAATAATGCCTTTGGGGTAAAAGTAGAGTCTGGATAAGAAACAAACAAAGGTAAAGTCATGACAACAAAATGACACAGTACAAATAGCAGTGTGAGGTTGATGCAGTGAGACAAACAGGTATGGCATGCTTTGCTGCCATCTGCTGCCACAAAGTAAACATGCAGTAGTGTCAATATAGTAGTTTTAATAGTAGTGATGGCAGTGTTAGTAGTATTTGTAATAGTTGTATATTGATATGTTTTTGTGCTTGTGTGAATTTATAAGTAAAATTCGTGTAATTCAGTTTATGGGTTTGAAAGTTTTGCTCATCTCAAAAGTTAGTTGGCCTTGACTTTGGGCCAGCTTTTTTTTTACACTGACAGAAATATTTTACTATCCATGTTTGTATTGATCACCTGTGAGCCTTGCCTTAATGGTGTTACTCTTGACACCCCCACAACCCACAAAGGATCAGTGGTTGATTTAATTAATTGATAGACTGTTGGATGATTTATATAGCTTATGTCATAGAGAGCAATTTGTAGTAGAGGCAATATTTTTTCTTATTCTTTTGACAACTGAAAAGTTAATGAGGAATTAGAAAAATATGATGCAGTTACATGTTATATAAGTAGTACAGCTTCTTACTTAATTGTGTTACAAGTATTCAGCAATTATTTAGCCCTCCTTCACTTTTCTCAGTGGCTGTATTTTGCTGAAGATGACTTCATATACATATACATGTATGTAAAAGTATTTTGTAATGGCAAACACAGTCACATAAAAATGACACAACAGCAGTCATGTTGCTTTACCTTTATTATGGACCTTTGAGGCTTGTTAGGGTCATATATTATGTGGCAAAGTTGAGCATTGTTTATCGTAGATTATAGTTGCTTTTAATAAGTAGAGGAAAATTAACATAAAGAGGACATTTAACATCAGCATTATTAGCAGCCATAGAGTGTGTTGATCCTGTTGATGTCCCAGTAGGACATGCCCTGCCTCTGGCCGATCTGGACGTTGGGGTCGGGGATGGGAGTGATTGTTTCCTTCCCGTACTGGAGAGTGAAGGCTGTTCTTCCATAGTGCATGATGGAGGAGTAGTCATAGGGAGTGTTGAGGTTGTTGGTGTTCTGCTTGTAGAAGTTGTAGGCATTCTGTGGGTTAATGTTCTCCCAGTTGATCCTGACGTAGTAGTCGCGGTCACTCCTGGTCTGCTCATGCTGGAAGCCCAGAGCGTGGTTGATCTCGTGCAGGATGACGCCGTGATAGACGCAGCCCTGCCTGTTGAGAGAGAGCACCTGTCTCCCTCCAACTCTGCCCAGAGCAGAGAAACATCCAGCTTTGTTCTCAATGCTGATGTAGTCATACTCGTTCTGACGGGGGACAAAGCGAATGCAGGTCCTGCTGTGGTAGACCTTCATAGCATAGTCAATCTTCTGCTTTTCCCAGCTGGAGAACTCACTGCTCACAGTGAAGGGGATCATCACCAGACCATTGGAGGCTTTCTTCCACTGGCAGCTCTGGTACCAGCACGTCATGGCGTTTCTGGTTTTGGGAGCGAGCAGGTCTCCTTCCAGCAGGATCTCATCTGTGCCGTTGTTGGAGGTCAGAATCCTGGTGGTGATGTCAACGGCGTCTGGGACTTCATCTTCATTTCCTTCATCCTGGAGAGGATGAGCCTGAGAGAGGCCAAGCAGGAGCAGCAGCAGCAGGCTGACAGTGGGAGTCATCTTCAGGGTTGGTCTGGAGGCTGTGGAGCTTCTGTGGAGAGACTCCTGATGATCTATGTTTGACTCAGTGCTGCCCAGGGTCTTTATACTCTTCTCTCCAGGTGTTTCTGCAGGAGGATTATGGGCTGGGATCCAAACTGTTTGGACTAAATAAACCTTTGGAGGGAGGACTCCACAGACAAACCTACTGATTCAACATGTTTTGTTATCTCTGGTCAGTAGGTGAATGAACACAAGCTTACCAAAGAAAGATTTTTCCTCAAACACTTCAACCAGAAATACCTGGTATTATCCTTGAAGAAGCAAACTAAATGGAATGACTTGTATATTTCTTTGAGATGTCCTTTGGAACAAATTGATGCTGATGCTTATCACGTTTCTCATTTTCACAACCACAGTCTTGTGCTGTAGCATGCTAACATTTGCTAAATGGCATCAAATGACATCACTGCTGAGGGAAATTGTAATGTGAATGGGAGAAACTAACCAGCATATGGGACTAATTTTAAGTGTGACCAGAGTACAGGGCTAAATGAAAAGTGACATCACCAACATTAATAAGCTTAATCGTATCAGAAGCATGAGTGTCAAAATTAAGATAATGACCATTTCATTATATAGATATATGACAAATTATAAGAAAAAAAGGAAATATAATAAACATCAGGAGATCATTGAGGTCATGTGGATTTGTCTCTTTGGGACAATTGCAAGTGTCCCTCCAGAATTTATGATAATGTCTTAATTTTGTTAAGATATTTCATCCTGTGCCAAAGTATTGGACTAACCATCAAGTTAAGAGACCATCATTAGCATCACCAGAGCTGTTCTGTCAGACTAACAAACCCAGAAGGTCATTTGACACCACTGTTGTTCTGACTTTATATCCAGAATTCTCAAAGAAAAGTCAAATAATTGATTGAAAACCTGTCTGCTGAAAGACAATAGGTCCCTTGCTTTTCATGTTTTGAAATTATTAAACATACTTGTCTGATAAATTCCAGTTTGTTCATGTTAATGACAATGACTCATTGCAGACAAAAGTTCATTATGGGGTGCCCCAAGGCTCAGTGCTGGGGCCTATACTTTTAACCATATATATGCTTCCTTTAGGGAACATTATTAGAAAGCACAGCATACACTTTAATTGTTCTGTAGATGACATACAGCTTTATTTATCAATGAAGACAGAAGAAATAAATAAGATCGTTAACTCAGACAAAACTGAGGTTATTATACTTGGCCCATATTTCTTTGAGATGTCCTTTGGAACAAGCTGCCTGATTTTCCCAACAATCCTACATGCTGATGCTTATCAGGTTTCTCATTTTTATAAGCATGAGTGTCAAAATTAAGATAATGACCATTTTATTATATAGATTTAAATTGACACATTGTAAGAAAAAAAGGAAATATAAGAAACATCAGGAGATCACTGAAGACATATTGATTTGTCTCTTTGGCACAATTACTTGTGTCCCTCCAGAATTTATGATAATGTCTTAATTTTGTTAAGATATTTCATCCTGTGCCAAAGTATTGGACTAACCATCAAGTTAAGAGACCATCATTAGCATCACCAGAGCTGTTCTGTCAGACTAACAAACCCAGGTCATTTGACACCACTGTTGTTCTGACTTTATATCCAGAATTCTCAAAGAAAAGTCAAATAATTGATTATACCTGAGCTTCCTGCTCAGGTATAAAGTGCGTCTCACTAAGTTTACGGTTACGAGTTTTTTCCTCCTGAGTCCTGACTCGCCAGCCAGTCTCAGCGCCTTTAGTTCTCCTTCCCCTTCTTAATTTTTAGCCCCCAAGTTCCTTGCCCGGCTCACTCTTTGTTTGTATTTTTTGTAATAAATCTAGTTATTCCTTTTTACACCCGTCTCTGCACACTGGTCCTTACATACACCCACAACCCCTACACTCCAATCATTACACCAACTTGATTTATAAAGCACAACAGCTGAAACAAAGTGCTGTACATTAGAGATAAATAAAATAAACTACTGAAAAATACTACCTAAAAGACTTAAAAACAAACACGATAGACAAAACAGTAAAACACCATAGAGTGTACAGATACGGATACACACATATACAGTACATTCGTGCAGCAAGTGAAATGGACAATATACCCATACATATGCACACAAACATGCATGTACTGAATACGTACATACACACTGCATACATATACAGAATGTATACATATATACACACACACTCTCTCACTCTCTCTCTCTCTCTCTCTCTCTCTCTCACACACACATACCTACATATATATACAAACAAACATAAAAACAATAAAAACTGGTAAAATCAATGCCTCAAACTGGGTTGAAAGCCAAAGAGTAAAAATGGGTCTTAAGATGCTTTTTAAAGATGGACAGAGAAAGGGCCTGTCTAATATGTAAAGGAAGATCATTCCACAATCTAGGTGCAGCAACAGAAAAAGCTCTGTTCCCTCTGAGCTTCCGTTTAGACTTAGGTATCTGTAGGAGCATCTGATCAGCTGACCTTAAACACTGGACAGGAGTATACAGATGAAGCAGCTCTGCGAGGTATGGCAGGGCAAGACCATTTAGGATTTAAAAGCAAGTAGAAGAATTTTAAAATGAACTCTAAAGTGCACAGGCAGCCAGTGAAGTGAGGCTAAAATGGGAATTATATGTTCCCTCTTTCGTGTTCCAGTTAAAAGACACGCAGCAGCATTTTGCACAAGCTGAGGACGTGACAGGGACGACTGGCTGTAATCCAGTAATCCAGGCGAGGTTGTAATAGAGTCATGGATTACTGACTCAGAGTGCTTTTTTTTAAAGAATATGTTTAACCTTCAATAACTTTCTTAAGTGAAAAAAGCTGGACTTCACTACAGCACCAATTTGACGGGCCAACTTAAAATCACTGTCCATCTTAAAGCCCAGATTTGTGACTGTAGGCTTAACATGCAGTACCAATGGGCCCAGGTCAACAGGAGGAGACTCACGGGAGCTATTTGGTCCAAACACCATCACTTCCGCACTTCCGTTTTCATTTCATTGAACTTTAAAAAGTCCAGGGCCATCCAAGCTGTAATCTCCTTAAGACATGCAAGAAGTGAATTGATTGAGTAGGCATCCTTGCGCTTTAGGGGAACATAAATCTGACTGTCATCAGCATAACAGTGGAAGGAGATACCATGTTTCCTAGGAATGGACCCCAAAGGTAGTAAATACAGTAAAAAAAAAAGCAGGGGCCCTAAAATTGAGCCCTGCAGGACCCGGCATGACAGGGAAGCAGAGGAGGATTCAGAACCAGCGAGCCATACACACATAGTTCTATCTGCCAGATAGGACATGAACCAATCTAAAGCAGTACCACAAATTCCCACTAGCTGTTATAAGCGCAATAGCAATATGCTGTGGTCCACTGTGTCAAAAGCAGCAGTAAGGTCAAGCAGGACAAGAATAACATAGTCACCAGAATCAGAAGCAAGTAAAATGTCATTAAAAACCTTTAATGAAACTTGTGTAAACATTATGTCTGTGTAAAGATGCTTTCTTTGTGCCTTGACAGCAGACGGGAAACCTTTTAGCTATAGTTCAGGACCATCTCAAAATTGTTCAAGAGAGGTTTAGTGCTTTTCATAGCCTTAGCCCTGTTTATTCATTATTACATTTCTTAAACCAGTTTCAGTTTTAACAGCTACATACACATTTTCATGGAAACTGTAGCTTTGCATTAATTCCAATTAAATGTTCAATCTAATATTCAACCAAAATTCAATTAAACCATTGTACATACAACATAAATCCAAAGACATAAGTACAGCTGCTGACATCGTTGTATAACATTTTAATGATTTTACAAAATTTTACAAAAAACTCTCTTGTGAGACACATCAAGCACTCGTGGGTGACCCTTTGTAGCCACAGGGGCCCAACACTTAGTTGGCCTATGCTTTGGGTCAGTTCTTACCACATGTGAAATGATGACAGAAAAATGACACATCCATGTTTATATTGATCCTCTATGAGCCTTGTTTTGATGATATTACTCTGCTGACCACTGGGATGGTGGTTTTCATGAAAAACAACGATGACTTGATTTATGACACAAAGGAACTCTGATATTTCATATCCAAAAATAATAAAGAGAATATGATTTACCTGGTAACCATTGTGTTTTTTACACAGGGATATTTGCTGACACACAACAACACAGGGTCACATTATAGTATTAACTCTCCACCTTGTTGTGTGTTATTTACACAGAATAAAGGCATTATTATAATACAATTTCTGCAAAGAAATTAAATATATCTTAGGATATTTTAGCTTGTTTATTTTTTTAAAATTATATTTGGAGGTTTTCCTATTCTTATGACATGTGTAAAAGATAAAAGAAATTTGATTATTAATATTAATAATGCTCATCAATTAACTGGCCATGCTTTACTTTTCTCAGTGATTGTATTTTGGTGAAGATGACTTCATATATATATAAAAGTATTTTGTAATGGCAAACACAGTCACATAAAAATGACACAACAGCAGTCATGTTGCTTTACCTTTATTATGGACATTTGAGGCTTGTTAGGGTCATATATTATGTGGCAAAGTTGAGAATTGTTTATCGTAGATTATAGTTGCTTTTAATAAGTAGAGGAAAAATAACATAAAGAGGACATTTAACATCAGCATTATTAGCAGCCATAGAGTGTGTTGATCCTGTTGATGTCCCAGTAGGACATGCCCTGCCTCTGGCCGATCTGGACGTTGGGGTCGGGGATGGGAGTGATTGTTTCCTTCCCGTACTGGAGAGTGAAGGCTGTTCTTCCATAGTGCATGATGGAGGAGTAGTCATAGGGAGTGTTGAGGTTGTTGGTGTTCTGCTTGTAGAAGTTGTAGGCATTCTGTGGGTTAATGTTCTCCCAGTTGATCCTGACGTAGTAGTCGCGGTCACTCCTGGTCTGCTCATGCTGGAAGCCCAGAGCGTGGTTGATCTCGTGCAGGATGACGCCGTGGTAGACGCAGCCCTGCCTGTTGAGAGAGAGCACCTGTCTCCCTCCAACTCTGCCCAGAGCAGAGAAACATCCAGCTTTGTTCTCAATGCTGATGTAGTCATACTCGTTCTGACGGGGGACAAAGCGGATGCAGGTCCTGCTGTGGTAGACCTTCATGGCATAGTCAATCTTCTGCTTTTCCCAGCTGGAGAACTCACTGCTCACAGTGAAGGGGATCATCACCAGACCATTGGAGGCTTTCTTCCACTGGCAGCTCTGGTACCAGCACGTCATGGCGTTCCTGGTTTTGGGAGCGAGCAGGTCTCCTTCCAGCAGGATCTCATCTGTGCCGTTGTTGGAGGTCAGAATCCTGGTGGTGATGTCAACGGCGTCTGGGACTTCATCTTCATTTCCTTCATTCTGGAGAGGATGAGCCTGAGAGAGGCCAAGCAGGAGCAGCAGCAGCAGGCTGACAGTGGGAGTCATCTTCAGGGTTGGTCTGGAGGCTGTGGAGCTTCTGTGGAGAGACTCCTGATGATCTATGTTTGACTCAGTGCTGCCCAGGGTCTTTATACTCTTCTCTACAGGTGTTTCTGCAGGAGGATTATGGGCTGGGATCCAAACTGTTTGGACTAAATAAACCTTTGGAGGGAGGACTCCACAGACAAACCTTCTTTTTAAACATAGCATCTAATCCTCCATAGTTTCTCATGGCACTTTGTGTGTGTGTGAGTGAGTGTTTATAGTATATACTGTATATATTATATATATTGTCCTGATCAGATATCATACAAATTAAACCCATGTCTCAATAAGATCATCTGTAAATAAATGTTTGAGAAAACTGTGTGCTTCATACTTGAATATCTCACTTATTGGTTTAGATCTAACATCGTAAATGAATGACATCCTAAGTTTTCAGGATATTTTGATCTGGTTTTGCCATTTTGACATATAGTAACTGCTTGAAACTGGGGGAAGAGAGCAAGGGAGCTTTTGTAAACCAGACTCTCAAATCACCCAGCTCATGTACATTTTTGTAACTGTGCTGATCATTTGTGAAAGGTCAAGAGTGGAATGACCATGAGTCTCTACATCAGCATTGTGTTAGGCAGCTGACAGGCAACAGTTCCAAAACAAAGCATTACTCACAATTCTCATGGGCTACACTACACAGAGGTCTTGAGCTGTTACTGGAGATGTACAAAAGGCCATTTTAGTAAGCAACTTTAAGTGTGTACATGTGAAAACATTGGTTTGTTTCATTCTGATGTTGGTGTATTTCTGCAGGAATGATGATTATAAACCAAAATTAAAAAAAAACACAAAAACAGTTCCCCGTTTGGCTGCCTGACAGGTTTTGGCATTCAGAATTAATGCTAGCATCATTTATGTCTGCATTTTGGCGATTTATCTGTTTGTTACAGGATAAATGCACAAGTGTGTTCTTCTCACAGTGGACCTTGTGATTATGAGGCATCCTAAAATAATGTCTTCAGTCAATTTGCACTGCATCAGCAGGTACTGTGGTAGGTCTTAAATCACCACGGCTACACTGAATGAATCCATGAGAAATGGATGCTCACCCTGCTGAGTCCACACTTTGTCTGATAGATTGTGCTGCTTCAGATGCTATTGAATTTGTCCTGACTGGTCTAAAGAATATTGTGGAGCCAAAAGCTGCAGGGTGAGTGTTGAGCGAACTTGGCACTCTGTGCTCTCTTATTTCACGGTTATGATGGATGATTTTCAGCCTGTGTTTTTTTTCACTGCTGCCATTTTCATTTCTTTAGCACCACAAACTTTAGAGAAGACAGACTGCATCACTCCAATCCATGACAAAAAAGAATACATTCTGTATATTTGGACATCATTTTCTTTTAAAAAAGGAAGCTGATGCAAGCAGAAGATAAATAAATGCTTACATTTCATACAAATGAAATGAGTGTAAATAGATTTTTAAAAACATTTTGATCTCAAATACCCAACACTGATATTTGAGATAAGTATTACTAATAGAAAAGAACAAAGTGGCATCTTAAAGCTTTAAGTTCAGAAAAGCCAGTGAGTGATTTCTTTTCTTCTGGTTTGGCAAGTCTTGAATTTTTAACCACCTTGAAGCCGAGTGAACACGTTACAATCAAGCCTGTAACACCACCATAACATAGCAATAACAAGAGCAATCAGAGAGTGCAGACCTCCACCAAGGCTTATACACTTGGTCACTTGTGTTTGTGCGTACCAGATTCTGAAAGATTTACATTTTGTTGATCTGTATTGAACTTTACCTGCTTAATTGTCATGATCGGTCTCCTGGCTGGGGGTTTTGTCTGATCACTTCCTGCATTTTATTGTTGCATTATGTGCGTAACTTGTGCTTTCTTGGAGGCTGGTCACACGGCTGGGCAGGTTGAGTAATCTGCACAGCTGCTCCTAATCTGCTTATCAGGACCTGCCTTTATAGACCTGGTTTTCCTGCTGCCTCCTTGTCAGCTCGTCATGTTTGCAGTGTTTGGTAACTCACATCACGTTCGAGTCAGCTCTAGCTCTAGTTCCTTGTTTTTTGTAGTTGTACCTTTTTACCGTCCTGATCCCTCGTTTCCTTTTTCTCCTTAGACTCCCATGGTTTCCTGAGCTCAGCCTCACCAGCCGGCCAGCCTCAGCGCTTTGTGTTTTCTACTGACTGGTTTCCTTAGTTTTTGAGTGTAAATAAATCATTTTCGTTTTATTCTCTAGTCCCTGCCTTCTTTGGGTCCACCTTTAGTTCTCCCTTTTTTACGATTCTCACGAATCGTCACATTAATACTGGCAAAATGGCGAAATTCATCCTAATGTGATGTTGCTGAAATATACACATCAGAATATTTGAAATAAAATTGCAAACTTGTATATACATATAGTTGTACAATTTGTTCAAATCTGATAAATTTTGAGAGGGATGTTTTTTTTTCTTTTTTGGATAGAGAATTTGATTTTTTTTTATTTTCACCACCAGAGTGATACTTAACTGAGGGCGACCTGGGCCTGTTACAGTAAGAGTAAACAGTTTGCTTGTCCATCTAATTCATTAATGAAGTGTTTCAAACAATGTGCATACAATGAGCAACAGTTTAGAAAAACAGGGTTGAAAACGCAAGCTATGCAAACTAAAGCACTATCGTTCTTTGGCCATTTTTTTTTTCTTCTTTCTGGGGTTCGTTTTTGTTTCGAATATATTTTAAAAAATAAAACAATATAATCCTATTGTTTTGTACATCAGACTTCACCAGCATCAGTGGTTTCTCAACAAATTCACCGTTACCACAAGATACGAACAAAAAGCTATACCGTTCACCAACTGTAGGGGGAGCCACAGAGCAAATCCTACAGTGTGTTACTTTAACATGTTTCCTTATTGTCCTGTGACAGTTCATGATCATTTTATGACGTAATGAGGTTCTTACATAATGCACGTGCTGAAATTCTGCACAGGTAAAGTGATGAGAGAGAGAGAGAGAGAGAGAGAGAGATGCTTTTTGCATGGGAGGAGCATCACAGCTTGAATGCGGGGCTTGTGGAACCAACAGCACCATCACCGGTCCTGAGTGGAGACTTATGCCGTGTGCGCGTGGTGATGAAACAGCCGTAGCTAGAAGAAGCCGCCTTACAGGCCACAGCTGCACAGACTGTTACCTACGTACTTAACTGTACTGCAGGAGAGAGAGAGAGAGACAGAGAGAGAGAGAGAGAGAGAGAGAGAGAGAGAGAGAGAGCTGACGGACTGTGCGTAATCCAGTGACTGGACAGCGTTTCTCTCGCCGTCTCCCAGCACTGACGGGCCACTGACAGTAGAAACGCACTTCCTCTGCAGTGCAGCTCGTCACCAGAGCCCGATGCGTTCCGCCGGACCCAACCAGGTCCGTTTCATGCCGTCCGTCCATGCAGACAGGAGCCTGAGCTGAAGGATGCAGGTTAAAAACCAGATCTGCACAGAGCGGAGCAGCAGCAGCACCGACGACCCTGAGCAGGAGGACAACCAAAAAAAGACCTCATGCTTCTCCAACATCAAGATCTTCCTGGTGTCGGAATGCGCGCTCATGCTGGCACAGGGAACAGTGGGCGCTTATTTGGTGAGTTTCCACAGAAACAGCCAGTTCATATCAGCTGTAAGATCGCGCTCAGGCAGCGTCCTTCAAACAGGCGCAGGTAGACAGCGGGTTGTCACAGCCGAGCTGCGCTTCCGCTGATGCGGCTAATAATCGTATTATTGTGATCAGATTAGAATAATCACATCATCCAGTATCAGCGGAGAGCGGTGCTTTCACTGACTGATGGGCTGCTGCGTGTTATCCATCAGGCCTTTGCAGCATCCGCACAATTCACCACGTTGTTGGTGCTGGAAGATGTAATGTGTGTGTGCGTGTGTGTGTGTGTGTGTGCGTGTGTGTGTGTGTGTGTGTGTGTGTGTGAGGGGGTCTGTCGGTTGCCAGGTTATGAAACACTGGTCAAGAGTCAGGTCTGTCCAGTCCGCAGCCACCTATAGGCCTTTGACACTGGAGGATGCAGGCCCAGGCAGTGATGACGTGATTAGCACAGAAGAAGTGACAGGCATAATGGCTTATACGTTTTCACCAAAAAGGATCCGTTAACACTATATTAGAGTGAGAGCTTGATCAAAAATAGTGTGCTTAAAGGAGATCACACGATTACACGAATGAAGTGCTGCTGTGGGAGTGGGGATTTATCCGTGCGACCAGATTGAGGGTCACCTTTTTTAAAGAATAAATAAATAAATAATAAAATTAATGGATTGAACCACAGAATCTTCAAAAAGGCTAAAAAACCTTTTTAGAATTACCTCACTTGGTAACACCCAAATTAAATATGGCCATTGTGTTAGTATTTTCCTTATATTTTTTAACTACTGTGTTAAAGTAATGATTTTAAGTCAAGATGGGCAGGAGGAGGGACATAATATACATTTGTGGTAGAATTTACTCCATAAATGGCCAAGCCACTTCCTGGCAATCTTAAAATAATATCTAAAGCCATATCATTGTTTTCTGGGATTTTTGCTTTCCTGATTAGAGCGAGTTGTCCTATAGGTGAATTAATACGTAGTTATAAGTTGAGTTATAAGAGAATGGGACTGAAAGTCATTTTTAATGACCTCGGGAACTGAACAGTAGAATTAAGTGTTAGATATATGGCAGAGTGCATGTATGGAACATGCACTTTGAAAGACAAGGGGAAGGTGAGAGGCTGGAGGTTGGAGTGAGTCTCATCAGACACCTTTGTTTTGCCAAAAAAGAAATAGCAAAAGACCTAAATTGTGTATAAGTAAATCCTTAATAAATGTGCTCTGAACCTCAGAACCCAGTTTCAGGTTCAAAGACCATTAGTATTTCCCTGCAGTGGGAAGTGGCATCCTAAAGTAAAAGGCGGTATACACTTTGCATTTCAGTGATATGTTGCTTTTTCAACAAATGTTGAATTCGTCAGAATGAAATTGTGTTTCTCTTTTGTCTTTTCTACAAAGCGAGACAATGGCATAGTCATGGCAGATACAGCTGCATGTGAACTGGACTCGTGAACTTGGAAAATTAAGTTAAAATGTGTCTGTTTTCCATCAGTGTCCAGGATGAGGCCATGCATATACAGCACATCTGTCATATTTAACATGTTCTACAGCAGACATAAGTCTTTGTGACTGTAGTCCAAGCACTTCTGATGGCAAACACAGGCCCAGTACAGAGGATGTAGTTCTGTGATTTCTGCTTCAGCATCCAATGAATTCAGTTTTTTTAAATAATAAATATTCTCTAGTTTTAGTTTACTAAGGAAAAGTATGCTTCAACAAAAAAGCTGTTGTAATATTAAAGTCAATATAAGCTTCTTTATATTTTATATATTATATGCAGTGGGTGGACATTTGATCTTTTGATTAATAGTTTTAAAAACATTTTTGTCATGTAATTTTTCAACATTGTCTTGCAAAGTGCAAGAACTTAAGCTTGTTTTGGATTATTCCCTAATATTGGTGAGAAATACATTTGCACAATTTATGCAACTGATTCATTAGTAATGAATCAAAGTTTAAAATAATTAAAGTTTTAATTTTTGGGTGTTGAGCCAGCACAGAGTTGATGCAAGGAACCCATTCCTCAGTGACTTACACCCAGAACACAGCTGGTATGTTGTGTATAGTTAAATGAAGTCCCATTTAAGCTCTTACCTTTCTCTGCCAAGCTGGCAGCAGGTTAGCCTCAGGGTAGTTTTGGGAGAGAGTGGATGAAGATGTTAGAAGCAGATTATCCGTCACAGAGGAGCTCAGCTTCTGTGTGGCAACAACAGGTTACTGATGTGGCTACCAGGTCTGAGGGAGTGGCATGTGGTCATGTTTCTAGTCTGCTCATGAAAAAGACACTTTCACTGAAAACTAGTGTGTACTGAGTTTAGTTTAGTTTATTTATTTCAAACATGTTCAACATCCACATGTTTTCAACACATTTATATTTCCTTCTCGTCACATGTTTGAAAGTATAGGGGAGAAGTATAAACTTATATGTTCCTCCCCCATTCCCATTACACACAACTCAATTTAACAGCTTCTTCTTCCCTTCACCAAATAATTCCACAATATACATTTTATACAATGTTCATTCTCTTCTCAATGAAGCACAAGAATATTTTTGGTTTTGAACACTTCCATTACTGTCCTGGATTTAACTGCCTTTCTTCATCCTTATATTTATTTAAAGTTTGTATTTACTCTTTGTATTTTGTATATTCTTTTAAACTGATTTATGTTCTTACGTTGCTTTAATTAATCTGGTAGAGTGTTCCACAATTTCACCCGAGATCGAAAACACAATTTCACACTCTCAAATTATACCCCTTGTCTCTCTGAAAACAATTTCTTTATTTTATTTGGAAGTAAGTTATTTCTTGCTTTGAATATTATTTGCGTTGTTTTAAATACAAATATATACTTTACCAACATGATAGTATGTCTGTGCATTTAGGTTGATGTGTCAGATGGGCTAGTCTGAGTTTTTCAGAAACTGCTGATCTATTGAGATTCTCATACAAATCCGTCCCGTTACAGAGCACGATCTGAAAAAGAAAATATCCAAAATGAGCGGCACCTATATGGGCTATATGTTGATACCAGAAATGTCAGAGAATGACCTGATCAACTTACTCTTGCCTTTCTATAATTTTTAACCAAATATCATTTGTAAAACCAAGAAGACAATTTCTAAAAGTACAGCTGTTGAACCTAGAAAATATCTACAAACTACAGTCGCAAAAGCAGGTACCAATCCTCCCATTTTATTAGGGTTCCTGTGTACCTAATAAAGTGGCCAGTGAGCCTCCATCCCCTTGGAGTGTCCTATATTGATGCCCAGTTTTACTTTCTTAGAGTTTTTATGTATAATTATTGGTAACCTGTTGGAGGCCCTCTTTCACTGTCTATTTTGGGGTACCTAATAAAGTGGTAATTGAGTGTATGAACCTGCATTAAGAACCAGTGACTTGGCTGAGATGTACTCTCTCTCTCTTCTGTGTGTGTGTGTGTGCCAGGTAAGTGTCCTCACCACTCTGGAAAGACGCTTCAACCTGCAGAGTGCTGACGTGGGCGTCATTGCCAGCAGCTTTGAAATTGGCAACCTGGCTCTCATCCTGTTTGTTAGTTACTTTGGCGCCAAGGCCCACAGGCCCCGTCTGATTGGCTGTGGTGGGATCGTCATGGCACTGGGGGCATTGCTTTCAGCACTGCCAGAGTTTCTGACGCACCAGTATGAGTATGAAGCCGGTGACTCGTGGCACGCTGAGGACGGCAGGGACATCTGCTCTAACATCTCCAGGTCAGAAAATCGAGACTCTGGGTTTAAATGTGGCAACAGAGCCAACACCAACATGATGTACCTTCTGCTGATCGGAGCCCAGGTTCTGCTGGGTATCGGGGCCACACCTGTCCAGCCTCTGGGAGTTTCCTATATTGATGACCATGTCCACAGGAAGGACTCCTCATTGTACATAGGTGAGTCTGCCAAGTTTTTTTTTTATAATGCACTGTATGTGGATTTTTGTTCTTTAAAAGATTAATAATCAAATCCTTAAACTGAACTTAGTGAAACGTCTCACTGTTATTAGCTTCCGCTTTGATACATGTACAGTATGTTCCTCCCTGGCGGAAACTCAAACACTATAGAAATAATACTAAATATCAAGTCAAGAGGAAGGAATTACTTATCTTCATCATTCATAAAACATTAGGAGCAGACAAGCAAAAACAAGCATTAACACCATCTCCCAACTCACTGATAATGTTTTGTAGCAACTCATTTCAATAAGCTGTGTCTGGTTTGACAACGAAATCGGGGATAAGGTTAGCAGAAGAAAACTGGTATTAACTATAAATAATTATTTAATCACTTTTATTTCCTTAGTGGCACTTGTGCAAAGCACTTTAGTCCAAATTCCTGCAAATGTCCAGAGACCAGCAGCAGAGGACTTCTTTAATGCTTTGCAGCAGGAACTAAGAGGCTAACATAACATGCATTAAGGCCTATCTACCTAAGTTGCCAAGGAAACAGCACAGAGAAAATCAAGGAGGCTATGTGCCATTTCTGTTGTTCTCTCTGCTCAGTGACCTCTTAGTATCAGAGCTCCATCTGGGCAGATGAAGAGGCTGAAACTGAAGATTAAAAAATCATTAAAAACAAAAGAAAATAAATACAATATGCAGGTTACATGCGTATGAACACAGAATATGAAAGTACCAATTAAATATCTGAATACTTTAGTAGTGGTACATTAGTAGTGGTACATCATTTTCTGATAGCTGACTCTAAATTAATACAAATTTAAACATTTTGCAACCAACAATTACTTGGTAGCTGTTTCAGCATTTCTGTTAACTATGGATGAACACAGCGAGTGCAATCATATTAAGGGCAAACTGATACTTATCTGCATTTCAAACAGCGAAATTGGCTGTCAGATGAGTGTGACATTATCAAAGGGGCCTTTGCTGGGTTACCTACAATTTGTGCATTAAAATACGTAACAGTGATTGTACCTGTGTTTCCAAAGAGACTGATGTGGCACAATGCAGATTAGTGTCAAACCGTCGTTATACATGGTTTCCTCAAAACACTAACTGAGCCTAAATGACAAGTAACTGTGTATATGTACAGTGAAATGGAGTTTAAAAATCTGTGTTTTTTAAGGTAAAAAAAAATAAAATAAAATGAAATGTATTATGTATTACTTCTGCATCGCCAAGAGACTAGTTGAACCTGCTCACTGTCTTCTCTGTTTGCTGTTGGCCAGTAAAATTGTTCCTGCTTGTGTTTCAGTGCAGACCTCTTGCAGACTGTGTGAGGAGAGGAGAGGAGAGGAGAGGAGAGGAGAGGAGAGGAGAGGAGAGGAGAGGAGAGAATAGGAAAGATGGAGGAGAGCAAACAAGACTAGCATAGCACCCAACACCCTACCATCCTGTTTGGCTGGAGGCCAACTCATACCAGATGGCTGACGATATAGAATTTCTATTTTAGAGAAGTGAAAGGAATTTACTGCACTTAACTGAATATGCTGAATATGTAATAATGGAAGTTTGGTGAAGGGTGGGGGTATATTTGCAAGACCCATTAGGTGATCTGTCAAACTTTTACTTGAATTTTTAGTTTCCCTTGGAACATCTGACACTTGACTTTGTGGAGGTCACGTTAATAAACTTGCTGGGGATAAAGCATGTTGAATGATGAGTGAAAAACCCGTAGTTGTGGAGATGTTTCATTCAAAACTGTAGATGTCAAGTAGTTGTCAGAACTGCCTGAAAGTGTGAACCTGACTGCGTTTGTCTATTTGCAGTAATGGACTGGACTTGACAGTCTGGTCAGTCAAACAGGGGCATCTTTCAACATTTTTAAAAAGATACCACTGTTTACTGTGTTTTTCGAAGCAATTCTTTTCATGTGAATTTTGTACTGATGTGCACTCTGCAGTACAGAATGTCTTGGCTCAGTGCAGTGAGAACTTTACTGGAGCCATTTCTTTCATAACATCCCACAAGATTCTTCCTTTGACACTTACAGATATAATCCATTATTCCTTTTGTTTCCACCACCCCCTCACTGTACTGCTTTTTTGACAGTCCAGGCATGTTGATTGCCATGGTTACCTCCTACAGTGTGACTGCTGGGTTGTCTGTTTTGGCTACGTAATTGCATGGAGCTCAGTCTTTATACAGTGTGTACAGTGCCTCTTACGTGCTGCTTAATATTTCAGTATCTTCTTTTTCCCTCTCTCAAGGCACTGGGTGTTTTTTGACAAGCTTCACATGTGTGAAGACACAGTAGCATTGTTAGAAAAAAAAAACTGACAGAGCAGCAGTAAGAACTTGTTTAGTGAACATCTAACCAGATTATTAAATATTAAAACAGCAACACAAGTTTACTAACAAACCATATGATAGACAGAGAAGCTGCTGTGTTATGGCCACAACCTCACACTCACGTGCATCAAAACTGCCTGAATCAGACCCAGCATGCACCTGTCCTGTATCTGCTATGTGTCATCACTGCAGCCTGTTCTTTGGTAAAGGACACGTAGGTGTTCATGCATTGTCCATCAACTTTGTGTGTCTGTGTGTCTCCTGATCAAATTGGAGGCTGTTAAAAATAAACAGATTTTTTTTTCCTTATTATTTTATTGTTGCCTGAATCTTAATATTTCCCAAAGTATGACATTTTTCAGAATTCTGAATGAATTACAGTACATAATGTCCTAACTGGGCTAAACAATTAATCTAATTACTTTATGCATATGCTTCTCCAGTTCTTTTTGATTTGTGCCATCTACGTTTCCAGAATTTTGTTGCCTCTGCTCCAACTTTTTTGAGATGTGTTGCTGCCATCAAATTGAAAATGAGCTAATATTTTTCATTAAATGGTAAATTGTCTCAGTTTCAACAGATGATATGTGGTTTATGTTATATTTGGAATAACAATATGGGTTTATGAGAGACATGAGAGTTTTCATTTACATTTTACACAGTGTCCCAACCTTTTGGGAACTGGGGTTGTAATTTCATTAGTTAACAGATTAGCATCGTGCTCACCTCTCTTTGACCTCTCTCTGTAGCCGCATGTCCTCTAAGATTAGTTTTAGGAGCTCCTCCTCCTGTTCCTGTTCCTGGTTTGTATTCAGGGATGGAGGGGCTAAAGACAGGAAGCAGTGGAGGACTAACCTCTAACCCTAACCCCAGCACCTAATCTATGAGGACAAACTGAGGCCAAGTTTCAGCAGTGGGCTCACCACTCACCCCTTCCCCCAACATGAAAACGTGCAGTTCTGAAAAAGAGGAAGTGATCATGGCAGTCAACAATAACAACAGCAGCAGTGAAAAATATACTTTTTAGTACTTTTATAAACTGGCCCACTTTTTTCTTTCCCTGCGTGGAAGTAACCTCCTGTAGGCCCATTTTCTCCAAAGTTGTCCTCATCAAAGAACTGGTAACATTTATCATTGTATTTTAAAACAGGGGTTCAATCTTCACATTTCCACATTTCCTATTACCATTATCCTTACTGGATTAGGAAAATATTGTAACCTTAACATTATAAAAAAATTTGAGGTCGTAAACATATGTTTTTAAGTCTTACCTCCAGACAATGCAGCTCCAGTGAAGAGGTGATCGTATTCATCTCTGAGCCTGTTAAATATGGCTGTCTGGTCTTTGCTCAATAAAACAAAAAAACAAAACTATATGTTTTCTTCATACCAACAAACACACTTAATATACATAGCAAAATAAGCAGGGTGAGAGTGATAATCAGCAGTTTAAGAATAAAAAAACATTGCTCACAAGCATCACAAATGTAAACTCAAGTTTATCTTCAACCATCAAAGTTTGCAAGTTACGCTATAACTTTGAACCACATGCGGATCTGGTGCTGTCACAACAGTGGCAGCTACTTTCTAGCTTTTTCTTGTCCCTCACATCAGTAATGTTAGGTCAAACATTTCATCTTTTGTGTGTGTTTAGATCGTCTGCGATGTTAGGAATGGAAATCGCCAGACACACCAAGATACGATATCATTATGATTTTTAAGTCACCATACGATATTATCACAATATTAGTAATAGAGTATTTCATATATATCTTGCAGTATACTCACATAACAACTCTAGTGAAGGTGAGCACTTGGCACTACCTAGTGGAGTATAAAGTCAATTGTTTTTTTTATGCTTATCCACAAATTTGTAACATTACATAAATTTATATGCTGGGGGGGGGGGGGGGGGGGGGGGGGCGGTGCAGAGGGGGGGGGGGAACCTGGTGTCTCAAAAGTGATATAATATCACCACGCAAAAGATTTTACCTGTGGCCTACTGTAGCCAGCTGTGACACACGTGATAGGCGGAGTAAATGGCCTCACAGACCAACTCACTCCTGAGCTGTGTTGACCATGTCATGTCATGTCCAGGGTGGACTGTAATTAGTTTATTGATTGTTGCCTGCTTCTTGACTGGATACCCAAGACAAAGACAACTAACACTGCCATCAATTGTCGCCCACAGAGCCTCTAACAGAACCAGATTATCAATGCAAGTATTCATTCTCTGTGCATTGTTACAGTATGGTGCCTGTTTTACCTCTTAATGGGGTCCTGTGTAAACATTTGCATCTAGCTAATGGAAGTGTAAATCTTGTTTTGCTTCACGATGTGCAGTCCTGTCTTTTGTGAGCACTGCTGGAACATTACTGTGCATTGACTAAGGCTATTAAGATGCCTCTAAATTTATTTGGCATGCTGCTCCCTCACTAAAGCAGAAACTGATCGTCCAAGCCAAAAACAAGCCTTCACAAAGACAAAGAAGGAAAACATCACATTTTAACAAAACCATGTAGGGCTGCTCCAGGTATCGTTAAAGATAAATGTGTTGCTGTAGTGAAAAGAACAGGTGCAGCAAACCCACAATCACCAGCAGCTCCCATCAGTGCTCTCAGATGACCACAGTTTGAAGATGGGCAAGGAACAGCAGAAAATATTTAGTGGAATGTGATGGAAACATCAAATATTTTGTCCCTCAGGTAAATTATGGAATCTTCTTTCGCTGAATGCTCTGCTGCCTTGTCTGTGATAGTATGATAGTTCTCATTTTTATCTTTTTGCTCTTTTAAAATAGAAACAATAAAGCGTGTCAACTAGTATATCACAGAAATACATAATGACACAAACTGAGATACAGCTGAAATGCAGCAGAATGCCAAATGGCAGCAACAAAATCCGCACAGAACTGTGTTGTATGAAATGAGCCTCTGGAGCTGAAGGGGTCCAGCTCTGGGTCAGCTTCTATTCCTGCCTCACAATCTTAACCTCTATTCATAATGCGTATAATGAGGCACTGTGAAGCTGCAAGTCGTCCTCTGCAGCAAAACATTTTCACTCCAGTGCAGCCATTACTCTTCCTCTGTGGGACAGCAGAGGAAGAAATGGACGCTGACTCAGCACGCACTGTCCGTTAGGTCCGGCCCAGGTTGTTATATGTGTGCACTGTGCACCTTTTAGGGGTACCTTTGCCAAGATACAAAGTACCAGTGATTGAATATTGCCATAATGGAGTCTGAGTGAGTAATTATTCATGTGCTGGACCTGGCTGTCTGACCAGGTAGAGGAGTCCTGTCTCACTGCATGACTTTGCCTCTGCTGCACACAGTTCTGCTGCTGGTCAAAGACCACAGATGAGGTCAGGCTACATTTTCATCACAGTGAATGTAACACTATTTAAACTGAGTCAGGTCAGGTCTGATAGTATTGTTCAACACTGGGCCTGTTTTCATTTGAAGTACACAGCATACAAATAATGCTACATTGTTTCCAAAAAGAGAATGATCAGGTAAATAAGATTGTCGACACATACTACGTATTGATTTGTATTGTTTTTCCAACAATTGTTGTCAACTTTTAATGGGTCATTAGAGGAAGATTACATTAGCATATTTGATTTAGTATCGATTTTTCAAAGCAATCAAACATGTCACTCCACTCAAATCACAACCCACTACTGTTATACAACATTACAGTGTTAAAAATCAGAAGGGACTATAGGGACGGCTTGGTATCATATGTCCAGTATGATATCGATACTGACTATTGTATCTGTATTGTTGGGTTTTGACCAGTAAACATAAGCCCTGTATACACTGAAATAAGGCCACTGAGTAATCTTTTGTAAGAGGTTTTTTCTGGGGATTGGAAGGGCACAGGAAGGCTACTTTGAAACAGTTATAGAATTTAGACGTGGACATAATTCAGGTTCTTCATATAAGTAACTTATATTGTGGGATAACTTGTGGGATAAAAATGGCCCTGATATAGTTGAATATGGCATATGTGGGTTTCTTCATATAAGTAATGGTTGAAAGAAAAGTGCCAGAACAGTTAGACATCCAGTGAGCTGTTGGCCTGATAATAACTCCAAACAAGGAGGATCTCTTCGATCCTCTACATGCTCTCAGTTAAGTTGAGTATCTCTCTCTGCCATTTCCAAATGGCTGGGTCACATAGACAAAGACTGAGCAGCCAGAGTGCAACATGGATAATGTATCAGTGTGTATTTGTATCACAAGTCTTTTTTAAAAATAAATATTATGTACTTCAACAAATGGTTTTGTTTATTTATTATTATTAGTAGTATTAGTAAAAAAATAATCCTGAAATTAATTTAAAAAGTAAAACACATTTCTACATATTTACAGTTGGGGTAAAGGTTTAGGTCACACCTCATACATAAACCGTACATTTATTAATTGTCCTTTAGGTGTCTTTCCTAAAAATTACAATCTACAAATTAATCAGTGAGTTTTAGAAAAAAACTAATTAAAAAAACCATATTAATTTCAGATCATTTTAAAACATAACAGCCTCCAACTTTTAGTTTTGCACTGTCAAAATAATACAGTGCTTATAATAATACTATACATTCTAATTATTAAGGGTGAGTCAAAATATTGATTTGGTGATATAGCGTCATCCTTCCTTATGGAATATGATAATTGATTATTGATATGCTCTGGCATATCAATTATGAGTAAACAGTCCCTGCCAATTTTCCTTGCCAGGTGTCGCTACTTGCAGAAGTTACCTGGACGAAGAAAATGGAGTTTACAGTGAGATAATGGTGGAGAAAGCTACATTAAGAGATGCCTCATCCCAGTTCAATACATATCCTTTATGCACTTTGTTCTCTACGTTGTGCATTAATAGAGAAATCCTGCACTTTTAGCTTTCACCTTTCACCTTTTGTTCAGTTAGACAGATATCCTGATGTATCGCTATATGATTGTCACAGAATCATTATATCGTGATAATATTGGTATCGTGGACCATGTATCACGTACCATATCGTGAGGTACCCTATGATTCCAACCCCTAATAATTAAATTTTTATAACACACATAACAAGGAAAATATGTTATTCCTTTTCATCAAGGAAATGGCCTCAGATGTAAAAGCAGACTGGCATCCGTCCTGAATCCTTCTCCTGATGGGTGTCTAGCAGCTGTTGCAAAAGGACTATGATTATCTCTTCTCACAGCAAAAAAAAATAAGCTTTCCATCGTTTTTCTTCATCTTGCTCATTGTTGCTATTAACATTATTTGCTTCACTTTGAAGGCCATCTCAAGGTCCTTTCATAGTTATGTGAATTTTCTACACATACATAACTTTCATGCCACTGGCATTCACCATTTCTGCTGCTCCACTGCCAGGGTTTCATGTGCAGTCTTGTGTGTATGCATACCAGCCTGCCCTCATCACATACATTATGGATTAGCTGTGCATCTGTGTTAGTCTGTGATTTGACCCCTAGAGGCAGACAGAGCAGGAGAAAGGAGACTGTTCATTGGCTGGTGGTTGAGCATGTACTGCTGTAACCTCATTCGTTACCTTACCACAGCCTCACTGGCATCAGTGGCTCCGCTGAGTTGAACATAATCTCACTTAGAGAAACAGAGGATGAGTCCGCTTCTGTAGTTCAGTGATTAGTTCAGCAACCCTCCCTCCCTCACTCACTCACTCACTCACTCACTCACTCACTCACTCACTCACTCACTCACTCATCTTCTACTGCTTTATCGTCCACATGAGGGTCACGGGGGGTGCTGGTGCCTAATCCCAGCTGACATAGGGTACACTCTGGACAGGTCGCCAGTCCATTGCAGGGCTACTTCAGCAACAATATGCAAAACATGATGTCTTGTATTTATTATTTTCATTTTGAATACACTTATTCATACACTGTCTTGTAAGCCCACTTTCTACCACTGTGAGTGTGCCACAGTACCACTGTCCTGGATTAATACTCTAATAATAAAGGAGACTTTGCTCTCCTCCCATCTGAAATTAAGTAATACTGAGCATGGCATAATATAGATAAGCAGTACTGTGCAATCCTGTTACATGTTTGAAAGGATACCAATGCAACTTGTGCAATCTATGAGCTACCCTCATGTGGAGGATAAAGTGGTAGAAAATGGATCGATGGAACCTATGAGCAGCATATTACATTAACAGTGACTAAATCTGCCCGTGGAAGACATCTGGTCTTCCTTGAATAGAGGACATAATCTTTCCTTGAATAGAGGATATGTAGGTCTCTATCATACGGTGAATCTAATAACACAAGTGTTCTCATGGGAAGGAACATGTTTAATTAAAGTTGCTTGTTGTGAACATTTTCCATTATATACAATGCTGCCATCTGCTGAGTCACTAAGTGAAATGCAGTTATTCTCAAAATAACTTCAATTTAAAGTGAAAATAAATTTAGATTTCAGGACACTAGCACAGAAATATTGCATTTCTTCTGCTTTATTTAACTTTTGCTGTGTTTTCTTCTGTCTTTCAGGTATTTTATTTTCAACATTAGTGTTTGGCCCAGCTTGCGGCTTCATCTTAGGTTCCGTTTGTACCAAAATCTATGTTGATGCTGTCTTCATTGACACAAGTGAGTTGGCATTAACTCTTCATTTACACTTTATCAAACTGTGTCCACTTTGCAATAGTTACATTTGTGATCATCCCACTGGGATAAACAAGAACAGTACAATGTAATACCAAGTTAAAGCATTAATAAAAGATGTAGCAGGCAAAATTAACATAATGCATTCTGATTTTCTCTTAATGAACAGTAAAAATGTTATCTCACAGCATCATGTATTCTTTCTAATCATTGTGGCAAATTCCCATATCTTCTGTTCAGGTAAGCTGGACATCACCCCAGATGACCCTCGCTGGATCGGGGCATGGTGGGGCGGCTTCCTCCTTTGTGGTGCCTTACTCTTCCTGTCAGCTCTCTTCATGTTCGGCTTTCCCCAGGCACTGGATGAGCAGAACATGGATGCTGTGGGGGAGAGTGAGCAGGCCATGCTGCCTTCTTCTCTGTCCATGGAATACCAGGGCTCGAAATCTAAAGGGACCTTTCATGGCTTTGATATAAACAGTGGACTCTCAGTCTGTGAGCACCTGAGAGGTAAAGGGAAACAGAGGGCACAGATGGGGAAAATTATTAAAATAAACCAAAATGTGTTTATGTTTTGAACCATATTCTCTATTTTTTTTTCTCTTATCCACTGCTTTAGTTATCCCCCGAGTTACCAGGCACTTGCTGTCTAATCCGGTGTTCACTTGCATCACGCTGGCAGCGTGCATGGAGATCGCTGTGGTCGCTGGCTTTGCTGCCTTCCTAGGCAAATACCTGGAGCAGCAGTTCAACCTTACCACTTCATCAGCCAATCAGCTGCTAGGTAGGCAAGCAAAATAGTTTCGTCATTAAAAAACATCAAAGTAAAAAGAAGCAGGTTAAAGTTATATCAGTGGGATATTAGAAATCTAGATGTAGACATCTCTGTATTTCTCACCCCAGGTATGACAGCCATCCCCTGTGCCTGTCTGGGTATCTTCCTTGGGGGGCTGCTGGTTAAGAAGTTGAACCTGTCAGCTCTGGGCGCTGTCCGTATGGCCATGCTGGTCAACCTGGTGTCAACTGCCTGCTATGTCTCTTTTCTCTTCTTGGGGTGTAACACTGGACCTGTGGCAGGGGTGACTGTCGCCTATGGCAACGAGTAAGATAAGCTGCCTTGTTGAATGAGGACTCAAGTTTTTCTAGTTCTACGTGGGTCTTTCAGTTGTTTTGTATTAATTGTTAATTGTTGGAAAATTGGTATTTTCTAAAGAACATTTTTCTGTTCTAGCTATGCATGTTTTACACTCCATAAAACTTCAGTCACAGCTTTTAGTGTTGTTGTTCTCCCTTCAATAAATGCTGTGTTAGTGCAGCAGTTACAGGATTTCAAAAAAAAAGAAATCTTATCACATTCTTGCCAAGAATTAGATGAGAAGGCTGATGCCACTTTCATGTCTATATAGTAAATAAGCTTAGGTCAGCAGACAGTTAGCTCAGCTCAGACTATAGAGCATATAGACCGACAATACTCATTTCATTTAAGTCTTGGCAGTACACCATAAGTGCATTTTCCAAAATTCTAAACTAGCCCCTAGTTCCTGTGCATTTCTACATATGTCGTGTGAGAGACTCATCTAAACCAAAATAAATCTATATAAATCGGTATTAAAGAGGGTCACGTTAAATCCAGTTTTTCTTTGTAATACATTTCAGTTTTCACTGTGATTTTAATGTCAAACAAATATTTGTTATAAAACTGACTGCTGTTTATATAAATATTTGTTTTTTCCCATAATTGTTTACATTACATTTTCAGCGCTCTATATGATCAAAATCCAAAAAATGTTTGCTTTGATTTTCAAACTGTTGTTTTGGTTGTATGTGAACATAACACTACACATACACTGCATACCCAGATAGCAAAATTGCTGTTGCCCAGTTCTGGCCCATTCTTGACACTTTAATTTGGCCCACATACCACATGAAATGATGGCACTTGGGCAGTTCGCTCCAGTTTGCCATATCTGGGCCACAAGCTGACCACTTAACTGCCACATCAGCCTCATGTCAACGATTGTGCCACATTTTTATCAAAGTTGACCCATATTTGTTTGAGGTCAATGTTTGGGCCGTATTTATTATTAATGACATGGCCCACTTTAGGGTAACATCCAGATTACTCAGTGCTAAGGGCACCACATATTTGCCTAAAAAAGGCCCACATTTGTTTAAGGGTATCCTGGGCACATTTCACATGCCACTTTAGGCTCACTTTCATTTGTCTGCATGCAGTGCTACATCATTGCCAGAAGTGGCCCACATGCGGATGCCATCTGGGTTTTCTTTAATATAAACTTCGACCTCCTTCATAGGACACTGCAGTCATGGCAGCGACCTGAGTCAGCATGCATCAATAACTGTAACTGCTACACAGCATCAGTGAGTCCTGTCTGTGGGTCCAATGGCGTCACCTACCTTTCAGCCTGTTTTGCTGGCTGCACCAAACCAGTGAGTGGAGACCACAACACTGACTGAAACAGGCTGTATAATGGTGTCTACTGAACACGGCAGTCTTGAATGAGAAACTAACCTCCAATATCCTCCTCATCTTTGTGTCAGAACTTGACCAGCTGTACGTGCATATCCAGCAACAACGAGGAGGCAGTGGCTTTACCAGGAAAGTGCCCCAGTCCAGGCTGTCAGCAGGCCTTCCTCACCTTCCTATGTGTGATCTGCGTGTGCAGCATGATCGGAGCTATGGCACAGACACCATCTGTCATCATCCTCATCAGGTATAACACCCGATGTTGCATATTAGCTCCACAAGAGGGGGCTGTTGCCATGTATAGCTTTTCTAGGACAAAAAGATAGTCATTTCAGAAGTTTCAGCAGATGAAATGCATGACATGGAGTGGACACAAGTACCTTTAACCAAAAACTACACTAAAGCTGTGAAACACAGATGCAGGAAAAAAAGAGGTGCATCATCTTGCTCTGAACAGTGGCCCTGTCAAGTCACATTGCAGAACCTCTCCATCAAATAAGAAAAAAAAAACTCAGTGGCAGAGGAGACTGGTGTATACTACAGTGTTTTGATTTGCAGCAAGGGCACTTCTGTCACCTTATGTCAAGCTGTATTTATGTGGTATGGTAAGAGTGATGCAAAAGACAATTTGAAATCCAATTTGAGAGCATTCACATGTGAGACATACCTGTTGAAATTTCAAGTGAATCACAACATGGATATGCCAAAAAAAAAGGTCTTTTTCTGGCAGTATAAAGAAAGCATAACTCACCCTAGGCCATGTATCAATCAGCAGTGGTATAGAGACACATCCAACCACAGTTAACCCGACCTCACAAAAACTGACATTCTCCAAATGTGTTCACCTCCACCACACTTAAAGGAGAATGCTTTTATGCTAAGCGATTGTTGACCCTAACAGAGGTTTTTAGCATAAGAACACCATACACAACCATGGTCTTTTAAACTCCATGGCCTAAATACAGTACACTAAACCCATGCTCTAGTTACAAAGCTACCAATGCACTCCAAGCTACTCCATACAGTCCAGGCAGCAGCACATACTGAGTACCTCCAACCTGCCATCACAGTAATGGCAGCTCCATGCAAGTGCAGAACACACAAATTCGTCAACTGATTCATTGATACTTGGAACACTGAACACAGGTGTTCCCAATACATAATGACAAAACCACACCTCCAAGGTATTTGCAACACAAACATACAGACAAGCAACCGTACCAGCAGCAAAGGAGGTGATGTTGTCACAGCTGTAAATTATTGTTTAACTGTAGTGGATGTGGCTCACACATCCACTACACTCTAAATTGGATCTGTTTTGGTCAACCACAGGTGGTTATTTTATCACAAGTGCAAATACAGTAACTCATCTCAGATGTTTCTCTGTTTCAGAACTGTAAGTCCAGAGCTTAAATCATATGCTCTTGGAGTTCTGTTCCTGCTCCTGAGACTTATAGGTAAGATGCATTTAGTTAGTTTTCAATTTAATTTAACCTGCTACTTTTTTTGATAATTTGACCTGCTGTCTTTTCACAAATCATTCTCCAGGTTTCATTCCTCCCCCTCTGATCTTCGGCATGGGCATCGACTCCACCTGTCTGTTCTGGAGCTCTGTGTGCGGCGAGAAGGGAGCGTGCATGCTGTACGATAACGTAGCCTACAGGCATCTGTATGTCAGCATCGCCATTGTCCTCAAGTCATCAGCCTTCCTCCTGTACACCACCACATGGCAGTGTTTGAGAAAGAACTACAAGAAATACATCAAGAACAATGAGGGTTACCTCACTCCCACTGAACTCTTCGCCTCCAATGTGACTCTGGACAATTTAGGCAAGGAAATCACCCAGAACCCTGCCAACAGGACAAAGTTCATATACAACCTGGAGGACCAAGAGCTGAGTAACAACATGGAGTCAGTTTTATAGTGGTGCTCTCCCCAGGGACTGCAGACTAGAGCTATTAATGCTACTGACCTAATATGTTTCTTTGTTGTTGTACTGGTTTAGAAGAAAGTCCTGGGTTAGGGTTTTATTCTCTTTTCAGACTTAACAATAATTTCCCTTTCGTATTACATTCAATTTTATTTGCTATTATTTAATAATATCATTTATCCAGTGTATTTTTTCTAAAAACATTTTGGTTGTGCTATTTTTTTCCTCCCTTGTTGACAAGAAAGAAAAAAAAAAGAGGAGAAATTGCACTTGAACATCAGCAGATTTTAAACAGGGATGTTGCAGGGATTTGTTTTGCTTCCAGGACCATTCTTCTACGAGGACAGCAGGAGTGCAGGATTTTCTTTCCAGAAAGATTTAATCACATTAGGTTGAGATGTAGCTCAGAATCAGGGCTTGTGTGAGCGGCAGTAAACGGCTGGATCAGTGGATCAGTGGAGAGCTTTGTTTTCCTTTGGAGGGGAATATTTTCTCAGGTCTTCATGTTAAATAGAAAGAATGAGAGTTGATCTAACTGTTCATCACCAGATGCATTTTTAACTTGTTTTCAAATGTTAAGAACACACACTTGTTTTGAAATTGGGATCTTTCCATTCAGTCACTCCAGGTAACCAGGCAGCCTCATCACACATTTACACACTGGTGCCAATAACTCACTTAACCTCACTCTTTTTTTTTTTATAATTAACAATTAGGTCAGTCAGGCCACACCATTAACGAGTGAGGATAAAAGGGACAAAGAAAATATATAGACCGAATAGCTATAAATACTGTATCTATACACCAAACTTTTAATTTCTTCCATTCTGCACTTGTCTAGTAACCCAGGCTCTAACATAATGAACTTCCATTGTTCACCCAAGTCAACCCAGTCTTAAAACCCAGTCTTAAAAAGTCTTAAGTCTTAAAAAAGAATCTTTAACTGCAGTAATTTATTTTACATGTTTGTGCTTGAAGTGGAGTGGACTCTTTGTTTACAAGGTAGCTGTCCCAATGTGGAACCAAACATATTATTATTATTTTCAAAAACAACAAGGAAAGGTCTCTCTTATTTAGTGTAATTGCCTTTTTTTTCTAGAGGGCATTTGTGGACATTTGTGGAAGATCTTGTGGAAATACTATAATAGGGAGTATTTCAGGGAGCACTGAGTCACCACATCCATGTGCACCACCATTGTGGTTCACTGCTAAATGTGATGATCCCTTTACTGTGCTACAATAATTGTGCTATGAATTCTAGACAAGCTTCTGAGACCAAATGTCTGTTTTACCGCCACAAAAGCATTTTTTTCTACTTCACTCAAATCAGTTGCTCATCTTCATGTTTCCAAAGGGTGATATATATATATATATATAAAAGAATAAGAAGAATCTTACTCAGAATGAATCAGGATAAAGGATTTAAGTGGCCTAGTCGCATCATTGCCACATTTTTGAGAATGTTCGTAATTTATAGTATAATTCTGCCTCTCATGTCACTATCAAGACAGAAATACAGTTTGGCTTAGTGGTTTACTTGTTCTCTTGGGGATGCCACCTTCAGCAGTAATGCATGGAATACATAGAAACAAGATAAATACCATGCAGGGGACACTGTATATAAGACTCTCCGAGGTGCACAGTTTAGAGCTGAGAGGCATTTAAGTGGAACGCCAAGTCAACACAGTGGTGATTGTGGTGGGCTAGCTGTCTGCAGACACGTCGTAGCATGACGAAGCCAGAGTTAGTTCCTTTAAAAGCATGCTGGTAATGCATGTGATGATAGAAAATAAATAAATATTTAGTATGTCACAAAGTTGCACACACTGTGGTTTGATGGACATGGTAGTGGTTAAAGACACATTTAACTCTAATGGCCTGTAAATTCTATTTTTGGCCACAGGAAAGCTTTATAATGCATACTGCATTGTGATGTTAACGTTTAAAAGAAAAACCTCAGCTGACTCATAATCACTCACACTGCAGTGACTGTCTTAATACAGATGTTTTTCTATGGGATTCTCATTTCTGACATATACACTTTATATCGACTATTGCTTTTTTTCCTGCCTTACTTTGTAAGTATTTAATATGTTTTGCATCAAAAATACGGACAGTTTTGTCCAGCTTCTAACCATTGCAAAATGTCTTTTCCATTAGGATGTTTTGGGGTTTGACACAGGGAATTAAAGGTGTGTTTCATTACTTTGGGAAACTTCTTGCCAAGCCACACTGAACCCTGCTAAGTATCCACACACATCTTCCCCTCCCAATAAAAAGGCATTTCTTTTGTGGGTCATTAAATACAAAGTGTTAAATCTTAAAGGTTATTCAGGGGTGGATTTTGTCACTGGAGCCAGGTTAACTTTTCCCTCTGTTTTCCACCTTTGCCCTAAATTTAGCTACAGCTTCATGTCTACTGTAAAGACATTAGGGCGGTGTCAGCCTTCACATCTCTTGGCAAGAAAATGAGTTTCCCACAATGTTTTACTGGAAGTTAGTTGAATTTGCCTACTACTCTTTCAAAGGCTCCAGTGCTTGGTTTCGTTTTATGCCTTTTTTTTTGCCTTGTATTATGAGTGGAGATTATTGTTAAACTACCCCAACCAACTTATAATGCATTTAGTTCACCACCTCCCTGAACGAATAGGTTATTATTTCAACTTTGCCATGAACTGATGCTTAACACGAGACTGGCACAAGTGTCACATTAATGCGTGACTGTACGTGGCTGTGAGGCTTGCTGCTGGAAGTGGAATTTAGCAAAGCAGTGTCTGTCATGGCTCTCTAGTTGCTAATGTTGTTAACGTGATGGTGATGTGATGTCCACCATTGTTGGGTGCACTTTGTCCGGGAAAAAAACAAACAAAAAACATTGGTAACAAGGAGAACAATTGTGACTGAGAGCTCTGTTTTGGGTTGGGTAGTTTTTGGGTTAAATGTGATTTGATTGGCTAGTGCATGTGCTGGAAAATTTGCATAACATGGAAAGTTGAGCATTTTTCATAAACAACAGAAGTAAAGAGGAGTGCTAAAAAACATGCAGTTTGGGGACACTTGATGCAGCTCTATTTAAAGTGAATGAGAAGTGTGAGCCCTATCTTAGCATCAGGAAATACAGGGAAAGGAGACAATTATTAGAGATCCACTCCTAATGGACCTACTGTATGTGTAGGGGAGAGCTATGTCAAACCAGACCAGACTAATGTCTGCTGGGTTTGACGTAAACTTAAGACAGAAAAGCTACAGATTTTTTGAGCTGCTGTGATACATGAATCCTTACAGTGGAGGAAAATCTGGGCTGGAAGTGCCTGGAACACTTTTAAAGCTCAAATTGAAATGATCCCTGGTGGGACGGCTGACTTCTAGCAGGACATTTATTACAGACAGACATTATGCTGAGGTGTACAGAAAATATACAAATAAATCCACATTTCTAATAGACAGGAGGTTGATGAAATCCAACATTCCCAGCTGGTTTGTCGTTTCCTCCTTAGCGACCCCCAAGAGGTGATGCTGTATTTTGATATCTGTAATGTCCAGTGTGTCATAGTGCTGACTCCTCTGTACATAATAGTACCATACAAGTGCCAAAGTGACACCATAGAAGTTCTGTAACATCCCGCAGAGAACTTGTCTCAAAACGCTGGAGCTCAGAGCAGATCGTATGTAGCCTTTCTGTGATATCCCTCCACTTTCTTTCATCATATCGTTGTCCCCAAAACATATTGCCTATAAAATATTGTATATTGGTCTAGAAAGCAGTATTTATTTAGGATGTAATAACTGTTAATATGTAGGACTTTTCTACTAGTGTCTAATTTTGTCTTTCTATCTGTGGCAAAGCTAACTAAGGTTGTTGCTTTGCTCCAAATATAAAAAACAATGCTTGTCTTGAAACAAATTACACCAGTGTTGAGCTCCAGTCTGACCTGGTGAAGTAAATATGGTTAACTGTAGTGAATCAGCCAAATTTCACAGATAGCAATCCTGCACCTGTATCTGGATATTAAGCTTCTACTCTGAGACTTTGTGATGGAAGCCAATGTTGTGCCATATTAACCTGTGCACTGTAACATTCAACATCTATAAAGAAGAAGCCAACATATTGTAGGTCTGGTGCGTTGGCAAGTGGGACATCACTTGCTTGACCATGTATTCACCTGCGGCGAAAGGACTGTTTCTTTTTGCACCTAAATGTGTTGCAGACATTTTGCCTTGTGATGAAAAAAATGCTTATTTACACATTGGTTTATTTTTTTTCTACAAATTTATTTTTATTTTTATTTTTGTTTGATGACCTTGCCTTTTGATAAAAGCGGGTCTTTAGGACAGATCTTTAGTGACAGAAGTATTGATGTATGAAGAGTTTACTGCCAAATACTACAACATCTGTGGGTAAAGATGTTCTTATGTGAGGTGTTTAAAGAGTTTTTCTAGCATCATTGGAAATGTTACCAGTAAATAAGTCCAGAATTACTTGGACCATTTGTTGCCACTCTTCAAAAAGTCAATTTTAATAGATGAAGGATGTTGTTTTGGATGGAAACTCTTCATATGAAAATAGATAAGCCTTTAGGCAGCATGTTGCCTTTTTTATCAAAGTAAAACCATGTGCTAACCATGTTAGTGATGGTCTTAGAGTGACGTGTTTGCTTTTGTTGTGGGCGATAGTAATTATGTGAAATCCATGGCTTTCTGCATTGAAGGGACCTTTATAGAGGGAAAGGGCAACAAAAGAAGAAAATATAACTTAGTATCACAAATTATCACAAAGACATTCACCTTTGTTTTATACCATATTTGGAATTATTTTCCTTTTTTCTTTTATTTACATAAAGTTATATTCAAAAGCTTTATGTTCTGTATATTTCTTGAAAAATGTTACATGATTGTGTGTTCATTGTAAATACATTAAATATACTATTTTTGGTTTTAATATGACATTTCCTGTGTGGTCATTAACAGCAAACCCTGTTTCCCCCTTAATCAGATGCTGTTCTGTCATGGTTTTGACATCAATTCAGTAAAGAAATTAAGAAAGATCACTATAAGCTGGTGTTCAGCTCTGTCGGTCGCATTTGTGACTTTAAACAGTATATTTTTTGAATTGTTAAAATTTGTGAAATCTATAAAAATCCATATAGATATACAAGGTTTCATTGTATATCCCTTTTTGCTATTGAGAAATGATTTTGGGTCCGCTATTTTCTTCTAAATGGGAACATAATTAACATATCTGACATTATTTGCTATTAAAGAAGCCCCAAAACAAATGACTGAAAAATATATACTGACTTCATAAATTAAATGAAAAGTAGTTTTATTGTCTCATAGAATTCCATGAAAATTGAGTTCTTTATGCAACCAGTAGAGCCACCCCCTAGTGGCTATTCAGTATATAGACACTTCCTATTTGGCCTCAGGAAAAACCCAAGAGAAATACACAGGACTACAGAATTACTATTATTTCTGGACACCTCCTTGTCTAGTGTAAAGCACACTACAAATCCACTTCTTCATTGGTATACCAATATATAGGGGAGCTATAAATTGTGGGGCAAATCTTCTTTCTCTGTAAAACATCACAGAGGAAGAAAATATTTGGTACTACTTTGTTTTGCGTTTCGATTTGTCATTAATGGACTCATTGCCATTTGATGCACGTTCCGCTGCTGAATCTCCCTTTATTCAGCAATTCCCATGATTCCAAGCTGCTTCACAACATCATCAAACTACTTATGTTATTGTTTTCATTGAAAGACCCCTAGGGGCAGAAATTACTTAGTTCTGAGTGGCCATTGTTATGTTGAAGGATTGTAATCACTTGGTGAGTGTTAGGTCAGATAGGGTGAGAGGTCACGTTTTCTTTTCATATCTCAGTGCATACACAGCAGAAGATAAATCCTAACAGTGGTTTAATTGTACGTCCTTGTGCTTTGCCATGATCTAATTTCCCGTGGTTTATATAGGCCTCACTGCACATCCACAACAGCCTGCAGAGATAATAGACATATTTATGGACTGACCAGTGAATAACTTTGTACCAAGCGATGTACGTGTTCAGAGCCAGGTTGCGCAAAAGCTGAGCCTAAGAGCTCCCCTGTGTCTCGAGTGCAGATGGGATCCTGCCAGGGCCAAGGTGCAGTGAAATGGAAAGCATGCCATTCCCTGTTTTGCTTGATGCAGAATGACTGTGAGAGGATGTGTCATGTGCTGTGGCTATTGACTCAATGACTTCGGACTTTGCGACAAAAGCCTAAACCCGTGTGGGCTTTCTGTGAGCTGACATGGAAATGTGTCTTCCACTTGTCTTCACACTGACCGGAGGACTGTGCTGGACTGACATGTCTGCATCCCCAAAGTCTCACCTCATGAACCCAGAAATAACCTTTCCGCAACCTTGCTTTTCTCTCATGCTCTGTTAGCCATGGGTCCGGCTGCCATCAAAACAATTCGCTGAACTTCTGGATATAGCTATGGATTACTGGTCTTTGGCCATGAACCTGTTTAGCTTCTACATGAATAATATGGCTGAGAATCTGGCCTCATGTGCAGCATATTATTCACTGTCATGGTGGGACGAAAAGCCAAGGCAAAGAGTAAGCACAGCTTGTACTGAAATGACAGCAAAAACAGACATTGCTTCAATGCTGCCTCTGCACTGAGGGTCATCTAGAAATCAAAATCACCATATGCCCTTCATTTGTTGTAAAAAATAAATATTTGGGTTATCTTAGTTGAGACACTGCGAATAACTGATGATGTATTTGTCTTGTATGCAAGCGGATCATTCTGCATATTTGACTAATGCCTTGTCTCGTGATAAGGCTGTGACAGCTGACCTGATTTACTGCAAGGTTTCCCACATTGTTAAAAAAAAATTCTAACTCAGTGACAACGGCCCAATTATCCCTTTCATGCAGAAAAGGTCCACATACAAAAGAGACTGTGAATTGCAAATCCAGTTGCTGGCTATATGCTTGCTCCCCTCTAATCTAATAATGTGATCCATCATTTTAACAGACAGCTCGACACCACAGCCATGGAAGAGAATCCCATAGAGGATTAATATTGTATATTAAACACAATCTTTGCATATCTGTATGTAGTCCTGAGTGGCTGTGTGTGGAAAAAGATGTCACAATAATATATTTCAATGTACCACCTCTTCCATTTGCACACCTCATTTAATATTTCTTTATCATATCTTTAAAGTCTAATTTCTTGCTGGCTGTTTCTATAACTGTCCTGGCTAACACATACTTACACTTGACATCCATAACCCCTAACCAGTACATATGTTTTCAAGAAAGCTAGGAGCTCTGTTTTCAGGTTGGAAAAAACAGTTAAAACTCTGTTTCTCTCCTGCTCAGTGTAGTGGCACTGTTGGTTGAGGGATGGTTCTGTTGCAGACTCATCCATTACCCTGATGAGCCTGCAGCTCCTGAGCTATGACAACACAGCCACACGATGAGCGAGACAGGCGACTGCCACTATTTGTTCTGCTAAGGCATTCATCACACTAATTACCCACAGTGCCACGCAGCTCCTGTAACGTGGTGAAGCTTTGGCTGCTCATTTGGAGCCAAGGTGAGAAAAGGGAAACCTCACATGAGTCTAAACAGGAGGTTTTCCTCCCCTTTTCTTCTCTGCTTCTCTGCCACATAATTAGTTCAGCACTCCAGAAACTTGACAAATTGGAATGATGAATCTGGCCTCTATGAATAGACACAAATAAACGATCAATCAAAAATACAAGGCAGTGTCCTCAGCCTAAGGAAATGTGCTACCGTGAAGGACAAAAGAAGTGTCATAACGTTTGGTTGTCTAATGGAAAAGTGAGAAGGGTTTTGTGTTTTCGTTGTATTTACCCTGCAGAAATATTGGCAAGTCAGTGCAAAGAAGCTGCTGCAAAATATTACAGTTATCATGTACTCACTCACTCACTCACCTTCTACCACTTTATCCTCCACATGAGTGTTCCGGGGGTCGCTGGTGCCAATCCCAGCTGATATAGGGCAAAAGGCGCGGTACACTCTGGACGGCATGATAGTCCATCACAGGGCCAAATAGAGACAAACAACCATCCACTCTCACATTCACAATTTAGAGTCTCCAATTGGCCTAATCCCCAAATGTCCTGGAGAAAGCCAGGCACACACATAGGAAGAACATGCAAACTCAATGCAGAAGGGCCCCTGTTCCCGACTGGGTTGTGAACCCAGGTCTTCTTGCTGCAAACCAGGACACCACTGTGTGGCCCAGTTGCCATTTAATTATTCATTGAACTGTTTCCTTTCACAATGTCTGTTTTAAAGCACTACACATGGAAACGGCCTCTAAAACTACATTCTCTCTGAATGACACTCAAAATGACATGTTTGCCACCTCTCTGTTTTTTGAGTTTCCATGTCATTCACACACGCTTCCTACTGCTTTCTGCCATAACACAGCCATCTGTGCCAAAGTAAGATCCAGTACTCCACAACACTTTCAGTACCACCTCCCTGCACTGGAGGCAGATCTATAAATCAAGGATAAGGACCAACCAAAGTCCAACCAGTGTCATAGCCAAAGTGCTGCTCATCACCAGGAAGGAAAAATAGAAACTAGCTGGTGCTGAAATGCTGAGTAGATGGGCACCAACACACCCTTATTAATGGAGCAATAAAATCATACAAATCTAAAAAATAATTATTATGGTAAATCATTTATCATAAATAAATATGGGCACTTTTAGCTGATTGGAGTATAATCATCAAGAAATTAAACTGTTCAACAGTCTTTTAGGGTTATCATCATATTAACAGAACGAACTACAAGCAAGTAGTTCGTTCTGTTAATATACTTTGACCTTAGAAACACGGTTACAGTTAACAGATTGCTATAAAGGTTGGTCATTTATTTGAATGTGTAATTTTCTGTTAGCACTATAGGTGGCATCAAGTTTCTCTCTTTCTCTGTCTCTGTGGATCTCAGGCCTCGTGCTGCTCCTTCTGACGTTAAACCCGCCCCAAACATAGACGTCACCAAATCACAGCCGTGACGTGTGGACACACTAGTCTCCTCATCCGTCCCGGAGCAAAGCATCATCCAAATCATCATCCATCACTCTCTTCCACTCCCTCGCTCTCTCTCTTCCCCTTCTGCCGTCTTTTTGTTGTACATTGTGAGTGGTCGGGGACGCAGGCAGCGTCTGGAGAGCCTGGTCACTGGCGGAGGACCTGCTGCTCGCGCACGGTTTTCTCATTACAGCTGGACACGGCGCACAGAGAGGATCACATTTGTTATTTTTCTTTTAGGATACCGTTGTGGATTTTGCCTCACTGTTGCGTGTCTCTATGTCTCCATGTGTGGATGTTTCTGTCGCTCTCTATGACGCTTTCTTTTTGGATGTGCCCCGCGCCGAAGCCATTCTGGTGACTCTCCTTTCTTCACGCGTGATCATTTTTATTACCGTAATCGGACGAGCTCTGAGACAGATTTTCACGCGTGACTCGCCTTTAATTCTGTCAAACAATGCAGCGGTTTCCTTGAGTGTTTTCTTGTAGTTGATGCCGACCAAACCCGTGCGTTAATTATCGTGAAGAAAAGAGAAAAGTTGGGTGCGCAAAGTTGTGGTGAAGCTCAATAATGGCTATGGTGGCGTGGAGAAGCGCCGAGGGGGTGGGGGACACGCAGGGGACCCTCTCCTCCCCGGTGTCCCAGGTGGCACCTCTGTCTCTGCCCACGGAGCTGACGGGACACATGAACCCGGCTTCCTCTCATGACATCAACCCGGCGGCACCGGCACCGCAGGGCGCACCGCCGACCAGCGCGTCCAGCACTAGCAGCGGCAACGCGACCAACAACACCACCACGTCCTCCTCGTCCTCCTCCTCGTCCATGGACAAACAGCAGAACCACCACATCGAGTGCATCGTGTGCGGGGACAAATCCAGCGGGAAGCACTACGGCCAGTTCACGTGCGAAGGATGTAAGAGCTTCTTCAAACGGAGCGTGAGGAGGAACCTGAACTACACCTGCAGGGCCAACAGGAACTGTCCCGTGGACCAACACCACCGCAACCAGTGCCAGTACTGTCGCCTCAAGAAATGCCTCAAAGTGGGCATGAGGAGGGAAGGTATACGCGCCAACACGGTCACATCACATTTACGCACAGTTCATAATCGACGTGACGTGTTTGTCCTTTAAACTGTCCACTCTTCTGCAGGTTACACGTGTGTAATAAAAGATATGGCTCTAAGTGCATGTGCATCGTGTGTTTGTGGACACAGTCATGTAGTGTTGCCATTGTTTGGTGCGCACACACATTCCCTCTCCCTTTCATTATTCACATCTTATTTTACATTTGTCTCGGTAAGTGTAGCTCGGTCCTGCGTGTTCACTGGGTTAGGGAACACGCGGCCATTGTGTCGCTCAAACCGACTCGAGCACGCTTTAAACGTCGCATATTTTTATTTTAATAAAATGATTCAATTTTTAATTAAATGTCGACTATTAGTCGTTTGAAACGGAGTCTTCGACTGCGTCATGCGTTTGAGCATGTGAGCGCAAGTGGACCCAATGTGTGTGTGTGTTTGTGTAGTGTAACCCATTTATTATTCATGTTATGTGGAGTGTAAACAGGCCCGGACTACAGTACAGCACAGTAGCCTTCCATTACCCGCAGCCTCAGAAATAGCCGAGTGCATGACATTTGCGTTGTAAACGAATGATTTCCCCATGATCTTAAACTAAAATAAATGAAAATAAAATAAACATGAACACAGAAATCCCACAGTCAGGCGCGTTTCCATGCCTTGTTTTCATTCTTCCAAGCTCATTGTGAAACATCAATAATGAGACCTTAAACTTATTCCGTTGTTTCCAATATTTGCCATGGTTCTGATGGTTGGACCAAGTCAAAAATACGCAAAGCAGCCGAATCATGATAGTACGAGTGACCAGTGCGCGCGCGCGCGCACACACACACACACCACATGCCTACAAGCAAATTTATTCAGTTGTATATTATTGACTAATATTATAGTTAATTATAATTTGAACAGGAACATTTTTTTTGGCCTTGAAGGTAAAAGTTCATTTTTAAAAATTAAATATCTCATACGTCATTATGAACAGACGTGGCAATAAGCCATTTTAACATTTATTATCTTGTTTGGATATGCAATTTAAATCAAATTGAACATTTCAGAAAGTCACACTTTTTGTTTCCATTCTGCCACGACAGATACCTTTGATTCAACTGTAGATATCTGCAACTAAATTATGACTGTCCATCATTTCAGTGGGAGATGTTACTACAACCCCAATTCTAGTTGACAAGTAAACACTTTCAATGGACGGGAAAAGTGTGCATTTATCTGAAATGTTCATTTTGATGTAGACCTAAAGAAATACATGTCCAGACAAGCTGTTCAATGTCAAAATGGCCATAGGTATCAATGTCTGCAGGGTCAGAGCACTGAACTGTGACGACCAACAACAGGGGAGTGTATGTGTGTGTGTGTGTGTGTTCTGGCAAAAAGACTGACCTTGTCAGGACCAGTAGTCCTTATGGAGACCAAGACCGGGCCCTAATGAGGCAGAGCCCAATTTCTGAGGAATTATTCTTTCTTTAGAATGGAAATCCGTGCAGTGGCCTAAAATGAATAGTTGTGGGTAGAGGTGTATGATGTTGTATAATGTGGTTTTATATTAACTTTTCTTTTTCCCCTGCATTTAACTATCTCTGTCTGTTTTTATTATTATTATTATTATTATTATTATTATTATTATTATTATTATTATTATTATTATTATTATAGTTGTTCTCATTCTCAGTCTATGAGACTCTGTATATTCGCTCCCCGACGCTGCATTAAAGCTGCTGTGTTTTCTGGTTGACAGCTGTGCAGAGAGGCAGAATTCCCACTCAGTCTTTCCACGGTCAGTTCGCTCTGACTAACGGAGACCCGCTGCAGTGTCACTCCTACCTGTCGGGTTACATCTCTCTGCTGCTGCGGGCCGAACCCTACCCGACCTCCAGGTTCGGCTCCCAGTGTCTGCAGAACAACAACATCATGGGCATCGAGAACATCTGCGAGCTGGCGGCCCGGATGCTGTTCAGCGCCGTGGAGTGGGCCCGCAACATCCCCTTCTTCCCGGACCTGCAGGTGCCGGACCAGGTGGCGCTGCTCCGCCTCACGTGGAGCGAACTGTTCGTGCTGAACGCCGCGCAGTGCTCCATGCCAGTACACGTCGCTCCACTGCTGGCCGCCGCCGGCCTCCACGCCTCCCCGATGTCCGCGGACCGCGTGGTGGCCTTCATGGACAACATCCGGGTCTTCCAGGAGCAAGTGGAGAAGCTCAAGGTGCTGCACGTGGATTCCGCAGAATACAGCTGCATCAAGGCCATCGTGCTCTTCACCACAGGTAAACTCTCTGTGAACCGAATGTGCGCGCGCGCGCGTTTGACCCACGTCTGCTTTTCTATACTGCAGTGTGACGTACAAGTAAAATGAAGTAGTAGGCAGAAAATATTAATAATAATAATAATAATAATAATAATAAAAATGATGTACCAAATATGTATTGGTGTATCAACCTAATGACATAGCTATGGTCAAATAATGTTTTCAGAACAAAAACATACGGATATGTATATAATTACTATTATTATATAATTATAATAATAGTAATAATGAAAAAAAAGAATTTAAAAAAGAAAATGTCCAGTTTTCCGGGAAAATCTAACGTCAGTGCATATTCGAAGGAAAAGAAAGAAAGAAAGAAAGAAAGAAAGAAAGAAAGAAAGAAAGAAAGAAAGAAAGAAAGAAAGATGAACTTAAATATAACCCAACTTTTAAAATTATGCTTTAAAGTTTGGCTTAAAAAACAAGTTACTAAATAAAATAATAAATAAAATAATTTCAAAACGCAAAAAAATAAATAAAGAAAGAAAGAAATAGAATTAAACAAGCACGGTCACAAAAAATCGTCCCACAATGATTAAGTTATGCCAACTGTATAAACTCCCTTTGGGTTTTTAAATTTTTTTGACTGTGCATTTATTGTTAATTCATTTACTTGAAATGTTTGTGTACGCAAATTATATATAATATACTGTATATATAACGATATAAGATTTATAATAAGTTTAGTTTTATAATAATTTTCAGGTAACATTATAGTTGAGTTTACAAACTGCCTACAAACCCTTCAGCCTTTGAGACACAAGGGATCGTCCAGCAAATAAATTAAATGCTGCATTTTTTATTCTACTGCTTAAAAAAAATAATTTTGTGAAGCAATAAAGGACGGCATAAATTAAATCTTTCACCTAATTCGCAAGTTTGTTTTTTGAGGCTCTTTTGAGAAAGCCAATAAATTATTTCTTATTATTTGATGTTTTTAGTTTACACACTTCCCCATAGTCCTTGATGTCCTCATTACTGATGCTGCATTGCCAAATTCATTCATTCAGTATTTGGAATCCCTGAAACTGATTGAACCAGTGGAGTAAAATATAACACAGGTCTTGTGTGTACATAGGTCTATTTCTGTCCCCATGAGCACATCTGAACAGTCTGTAAACTGAGACACAGTAGCTGTTCTTTCACCAAGGCCTGCTGCTGCACAGACACACATACAGTACATCTGCTCTGGGTGTGTGGGTGTGTGTGTACAAATATTACGTAAAGGAATAAAGCAGTTGATGCTCTGGTTGAACTACTAATACTTCAGTTTTTTTCCTTTGTCTCTGTATATTCTGCTTATCTTTCTCTTTTTTAAAGGGAGCAGTAGCACCATCTTTAATCCCTGACGGTAGCAGACTCATGGATAAAGACTGAGTACAGGCCTGCTTCTGATTTAGTGATTTTCCTTTACCTTCTTTTATTGTCCACATTGTAGATTAATATTGAAGACATCAAAACTTTGAAGGAGCACACAAACAACCTTTGAAATATACAGTATAAACTCCAACAATTTAGTGGTAATCTATGGGCAGATTAATCATTATAAGTAAATAAGTAATCAAAAACACATAAGTAAATAAATAAGGAAAATTACAAAAATTAAGCACTAAGAGTGGCGACGCATTCAAATCTTAGTAGAATATTGTTCCATAAATAGACCCAAACTATGTGATCCTGGTCAACGTGGATTCCAATGAAGCAGCTTTTATCATTTAATGGGTCCATTCTTTCATTTCTGGGATCTAATAATGTCCTGTCCTTCATCTAAGTCTAGTTCCAGATGCTGTGATTACCCCGGTTATTACAAAATGAAAATTCTGGTTTCAATAAGTAGAGAAGCTGTGGCCTGTCTCTTAGTAAAACAATCTCGAGGATCCTGGCAGCATCAGAAGTACATAGGGAGAGTTATCATACACATGTTCTTCTTTTTTTTTTTTTTCCTTATGTGTTTTGTCTGATCTTAGTCTTTTTTTACTCCTTGTGTGAAATAATAATTAACCCACTGAGTTTGCTCTCTTTCCTGTGCTGCTGTGTGTTATAGCCATTATAGGGCTGAACAATTTATGGGAATATGTAGATGCAGTTTTGGTTTGTTTGTTTGTTTGTTTGCCAGATATTGTGGTTAGAGTCAGGATGCAAGTTTTAAGTCAAGGTCCACTTCAATTGTCACAATGTTATAGGTTTACCATAAAAAAATATGAACTACTCTGCTCCATAATGTGAGGATGAGAACTTAAAAATATGAATTGCTTCCAACATTTACATAACAACATTTTATTTTACTTTCATTGTCAGTGAAGTATGAACTCTGGGTCAGAGTTCCTTCTCAACTGCAGCCTTTGACATTTGCTAATTGCATTGTTGCAAACTGTTATTTCGACTTGAAAATGATTGATGGTTCAGCTCTTACTCTGGGAAGAAACTTGCTTGACCCTTTTTAGTGCCTGACCTTGACCAGTTCTCCTTTTGCCTGTCCTCTGTCTCGCTCTCATCCTTTCTGTCTGTAGATGCTTGTGGTCTTTCGGATGTTGCCCATGTTGAGGGTCTGCAGGAGAAATCCCAGTGCGCTTTAGAGGAGTATGTGAGGAGTCAGTACCCCAACCAGCCGACCAGGTTTGGGAAGCTGCTTCTCCGCTTGCCTTCCCTCCGCACTGTCTCTTCCTCTGTCATAGAGCAGCTTTTCTTCGTCCGTCTTGTGGGGAAAACCCCCATAGAAACTCTGATAAGGGACATGCTGCTGTCCGGCAGCAGCTTCAACTGGCCTTACATGTCCATTCAATAGAGGAGGGAAGCTGCAGCGCTGCTGCCGCAAAGATCTCCCACCTCGAATCATGTCATTTCAGCTAATGCAGCTTCAAAAAGTTTGAATTGAGCAAAGGAAATAAACACTGCCAGTGAAATTAGATAGTTAATTTTCTTTTCTTATTTTGGACATTTGTTGTGACACCAGAAGAATAATCTGATTCATGCGATGTAATGTTCCAATGTGTCTAAAAATGAATTTTGGAAGTGAGGAATGATCCTACTGGCAACATGTTTTATTTGTTCAAAGAGCAAAAAAAAAAGAAAAAAGAAAAAAAAAGATTTTATGAGATGAAATGACTGGTTGTGATAAGACATTTTTACAGTGCAGTCACCTCTCACAGTCTAAGTTTTTTGGGATTAACAATATTTATTCGACCCTGTGTGTGTGTGTTTATTGTGCTTATAAATTATGTTATGGCTCCTGTTTTTAATGTTTCATATTATGTTGCCCTGGCTGGTGAGAAAACTGCAGGGACCGTCTGTCTCATGTCAGTCTGATTTTATTTTTCTTTCATTTTGTTTCATACCTTCCAGACATGACATAGCACTTTGTACTAAAGGGACATTTCAGAATTTGCTCATTGTGTTTCCACAGGAAGCTTAATTTTAAGTTACTTTGAACTCTACATAATCAGTGTTTGCTTGCAACTCATTATGTAATGCATTGCTCATTAATCAGTGTGGTATCATTTAAGCATTTCAGTTACTTTTAACCAGAAATCATTATTTCTACTCCTCTCAATATTATATTTCTTTCTTTTTTTTTTTTGGCTTCTAAAATTTGTATTTAAAATATTCTTCTATTTAATTGATCACAAACAATGTTTCGCATGAAATGAGTAAAGTTAGCTACTCGGATATTTTTTTTCTCATTTCTTATTATCTAAACTGAGAGTTTTATGATGGGGCTAAAATGACAGAAATAGAAAAGGGGGCAGGAAATTTAATGTTCAATAGTAGTAAATTAATCGGATATTTTTATATATAGGAATAACTTGTACTACACTGAGCAGTAATGACGTCACTGGATTAATGAGTGATGCATTACCACACATGTTTGTGTCCAGGTCTTTTACACTGACTGTCTGACAGAGATTTTGAAAGCACTGGGCCTGATGTTTGACTACAGTGTCATGATAAGATAAATTAACTACACACAACTTCCCAGGTCAAGTCACAAATGTATTTCACTAGAATTCATGCATTTATGAGCCCAGGCTGCTGAATGGCACAACAGACCACTGCAGGGTATTGCTGAATTTAAAGTGTGTGTGTGTGTGGGTGTTGTGCATGCATGTGACCCTGTGTGTATGTGTGCATGAGTGAGTGTGTATTTGTTTACTTCTTTTTGACAACCACTCTGATGTACTGTGAAAACATATTGGTTAACATATTCGTACCATATTAAGTTATAACTCAAGATTTATAAATAAAGTGTATTTGGTTTATTTTGCTATTTTACTTCTGTGCTGTTTATAACTTCCCCTTTATACACACACACACACACACACACTGGTTTCCATGACGTCAGAGGACACGGCATTGATTTACATTAGTTTCCTGGAGACTTACTCTAACCTTAACCATAATTACTAGTGCCCTAACCCTAACCCTGACCCTAACATTAACCTAAACCTAACCTTAAAACATGTCGTCCCCTTAAAATGTAATCATTTACATTATGGGGACTTCATTTTGTCTCCATAAGGAAGACAATTCCCCATAATGTGACTGTGTAAAGAGACTTTGGTCCCCACAACATAAGGAATACCAGGTACACACACACATTGTATGTCCTGAAGACTGAAAGTGAGAGTCATGCAAATTTGTCATGTTCTCTGGAGCCTTCATGATCTGACTCTCAGACTGCAATGTTGTCATTAATCAGACATTCTAATCACACTAATTTCTCTCCACTAAGAGGAAAACATGAACCTGTCTTTAGCTGCAGTGCTACATTGGTCTTGATTAGGTCTTTGACTAAATGACAGCCACAGTATATAAAGCTTTATAAAACTGCCGGTTTAAGATTTTGCAATAGGCAGTGATGTACGATTCTTTATGCAATTACTTGACTAAAACTATATTACAAAAGGTGACAGACAAAACCTTACAAAAATACACGATGATATGATCTAAAACTGTTCCAAAATCATTCCAAAAAAAAGAAAACATAATAATAATAATGATAATAATAAAATTATGCTTTGTCCCTTTAAAAGCCTACAGATGTGAGTGAACCCAGCCTTGTCACTAACATAACATCGCATTTAAGACTGTACTGATCAATAAAGGTGGGTAAATTGGGCAGAAGAGAGGAGAGCAGAATGAAACTGGAATTATAATCCTGTCTGTGTTGCCAGTTTGAGGGGACAGAGGGGATTAAAGCAGCTTCTTTGCTTCGTAGCAGACAGTGAGCTAATGAGGGGCCCCTGAGTGTTTCTGTCACTGCAGTTTAAACTGAGAAGGGTGAAGCTGGCTGCTCCACGGCCCGTGTTTCCTGAGTGGAAGGACTTCTATGCAACAATGCAACTCTTTTCCCACACACAAATCTATATGAGACAAGGGCTGTGTGTGTTCAGTGTGTGTTGTAGAACATGCCAATAAACTCTCATCATTCAATTTCAGAAGAAGTTGAGATCAAGATCAAGATCATGTATTGATCCCCACTGATGAAATGACATTTACAGCAGCCTTATACATGATGAAAACTGGTTTGAAAGATAACTGAAACGGGTTACTAAAGATTACCTAAATAAATAAATAAAATAAAATACATATAAAATATAATATATATTTTATATATATATATATTTTATATATATATATATATATTGTGTAATTCTTTACATATAAAAGAATTGCACAATATGAAAACAACCAGTCAACCAATTCATTTATGAGTCTGTCTAAAATACTTCAAATACGACCAATAAACTTGCGTGTGTGTGTGAGAGAGAGATGGTATATAAGTAAATTATATCTCATTATTTTCATTCGCCGTTCACACTCATTTCGCCCGTTTCCCGTTGTGTTGACTGTGAGCAGAGAAATACGACAAAAACTACATTCATATCTTTAAATCAGCTGATCTGACGTTGTAGTCTTTACAGCCAAGTCATGACAAAAACCTAACCTTTTTAATCTCATATTAATATTTGAATTGATATTGAATTCATTAAAGGGAATTCCTATTGAGACGGGGCTGTTTCAATGACGTGTTTTAAAGCAACAATCAGCACAAATGTTATAGCATGATAATTGTTCTTAACTGCAGCGCCAGAATATTAAAAAAAAACAAGCTTAGGACGTTTATTTTTTTATCTTCCGATCGCAAAATTAAAGAAAAGAAAAGAAAAGAAAAGAAAACTTCACGTGAAAAACAAAAACAAAACAAAAAATAATCCCCGAAATTGTTTTTGTTGTTGTTG